>NW_001799022.1:272269-489321 GCF_000165425.1 Paramecium tetraurelia
CCGTTCTGTGAATATTGAATTATCAGATATAATTTTTGTTTCGAAAGTTTTCTTTAGGAAGTTAAGAGCAATTTAATAAATTATTTTTTTGATTTTTTATGTAAATTTCATATTATAAGGTCTTTTCGAAATATTATTAATAAAGTTTAGCGATTCAAATTTATCGAATAAGATATAGAATATTATAACATAAATAAGTAGGTCATTTAAATATTATCTGGCATATGTTCATTCCACTAAAGATTTCAATATGTTTAATAAGCTATTTTATTTTTCCGATATTAACTTTAATAAAAAAAATTAATTACATCATCAGAGTCCGAAATTGTGTGATATTAAACTGCTTAATTAAATTAGAGCATTTTTGTAAATTCTGCCTAAAATAAAATTTATTTGTTATTATTTCCTTTATTAGCAACAACAACGAATGCATTGAATAAAGGATAATACAATTCTAAATTAAATATAATTTAAACCTTTGAAAATTTCTAAGGGATTTAAGTGATTGAGTATCCAAATATGGAATTTATGGATTACATTTCCAAAGGTAATTGTGTGAACATAACAATCTTATTTTAAAATGATATTGTTTGATTATGTCTATTCTTCGGTGGTGCTATCTGTTAGATTATCTGAAGTCTCTGCTAAGTTTAATCAGATTGAGCTTACAGGAATCCAAAATAGACTATAGTCTCTTTAGGTTCATAGAAAAATCCTCACATATCAATAATAGAAAGTGAGATTTATAAATAGTGGTCTTTTAAAGCAAGAAGATTGGCTCAGAACCGAATGGATCGAACGAAAAATCATGATTTATAATAAATCCTTCTAGTTATGGAGAAGGCTATTGGTGCTCCGTGAGTCTTTATCGGCTTTCATCTTATTTGGTTAATTTCTATAAGATATAGAGAGTAGATTTTAAACTTGGAGATATTCTTCTTCGGTTTCAGCATGAACTGCCATTCTTCTTTGTCTTCTTCTTGTTTCACATAATATCATTTATTTTAAATTTTTTTTTAACTTAATACCTAATAAATAATCATCTGTCAATGTAAATTGAAGTACCAGTTGTGTATTAATTTGAATGCTTTCGTAAGGGAAAAAATGGAAACAAGAAATACATAGGATTTGTAAGGCAAGATAGATTGGATTTATGCAAGGTATAATAAGTTGAAGAAGTTGATATTTTAGGATAACCAACCAAATTTCAAATATTCTTTGCCGATTTAGCTATAAACCCATATAAAGTGGGAAGTCGAAGAGGACAATCAAGAAGGGAAAAAGCATTACAAAATAGTCTCATTCAAATTTCAATAAGTGCTCAAATACATTCTAATATTTTTCATAGGTTAAATAAATAAACGAAAACCATGTGGCCAAAATAACTACTTTTTGCGGAGATGAAAAAACCCTGGCTACTTTGAAAGAACATTTGAGAAATAAGATCATCTTTTAAAGAATTCAAGACTTTTACACTCCTCTTCAAACCTTGGGCAAAGGAGCCTCATCTAGAGTCTTATTGGTGAGACACAAGAATACAGAAAATTATTATGCTGCAAAATGCGTTGACAAATCTTATGTTAATGAAACAGAAAATGGAATCGTATTAGTTTAAACATAAAATAGGAATCTATGTTTTAAGAGATAGCTATAAATAATGATCTAGATCATCCTTCCTTTATCAAATTACATGCAGTCTACGAAGGAGATAACACATTCTATATGGTTATGGATTTATTGGAAGGGAAGAGCTTGCATGAAGAATTAAATAACCATAAGAATGGATTCTCAGAAGATATAGTAAGGACCATTATGTGGGTAATAGCATAAATGTATATATAAAGTAAATTCTGACTGGTATTGAATATATGCATGAAAAATAAATTATGCATAGAGATTTAAAACCTGAAAACATTATGCTACTCAGAAAGGACGATTTGAATTCTCTTAAAATTGTTGATTTTGGCTTAGCCACATACTGTAATGTAAATAAGTATCAAATACAATAATTAATCAGATATTTGTTTCCTAAATGTGGAACGCCTGGATATGTTGCTCCAGAGATAGCCAATCTTACTGACAAAACTTTTAAATACGATAAGGTTTGTGATATTTTTAGTGCTGGTGTGATATTTTTTAAATTGTAAGTTCTATCTTAAATTTAAGATTAACAGGATAAGATCTTTTTCCAGGAGTAGGATTCAATTTAGTTTTGAAATTAAATAAGCAGTGTAAAATTGATTTAACTCCTTTACAAATCAAAAAAATTGATCCTTTCATTACTGTATTTGTTTTTTCATAAAATCAAGAACCTAATTCAGAAAATGTTAGAAAAGGAACCAACTCAAAGAATAACAGCTACTCAATGTTTATAAGATCCATTCTTTCTTCCTTGCTATCAAGAAACCGGTATTCAAGGACCTGCTAAGTTAACAGCCTTTCAGAAAAAGCAAATGTTTTCTACATGCGGAAAAGCCTTCACTACTGAATTTTAAAATGAAAATCTAAAAGGAAGTCCTTAAGATAGAATTGAAAATAAAGGATCCTTTATTACATAAGAGACCACCTATAAGCCAATTTAATAACACCAATAGAAAATTATATAGAAATTTAATACTACAGAATTTGATCATATTGATCCTACTTAAAGTCCCTCTATGGATCAAGTTAAGAAAAAATTTTAATAAGGTGAACCTATTATAGAAGAAGATGAAAAATGAAAATATTAAATTTTCATTATTATTATGTTATTAAATTAATTCTCTTAATTGATTTATCAAATTTCAATATTTATAAATAGATGATGATTTACAAGTTTAATGAGGATTAATATATAAATAATAAGATATACAAAAATCCTTTAACTAGGCAATAATTGATTGATATATTTTGTGTATTTTTCACTTATAAATAAAGTTTAAAAGATTATTAATATTGAATTAATCAATGATTTAAAATTTATTTTAAGTAATCTTCTATTAAAATTTTATAATTGCAGATTATTTTAACCATGAAATAAAATTAATGAATTCAGTTGTTTCAGTTGTTGTTGTATTATTGACAAATCAATTATCTTATTGCTTAAACAACATCCTACGTAGTGTAATAAATTTACTACTATAGTTACAACATCTACCTGAAAAACCTTATAATAAAGTTCTCTTATTAAATTCAATAGATAGATAATTATGATACTTTTAATACTTAGTTGCAATCTTGACTTCTCATTAGATCTTAGATGTTACTAAGAATATCGAGAATGAAGAATATTAAAATAAGCTAATAAATGAAAGTAAGTTATCTATGCATCGAAAGAATGGAGATTAAAATTTATGAAGAAAGCTGAGATTTATTGGAAGAATCTATAATGGCTCATTCAATCGCAAATATATGTTTTTGATTATTATTATTTTATAAATCAAAATTTCATAATCAGACACCCAAATAATGAATGAATATCAATCTTATACTTCTGAAAATCGTAAATCAAAATAAACTATAAATACCATTGAAGAACTTAGTAAAAATCAATCATTCAGAATTCTCAAACTCTAGACATCTGGACTTGGGAAGATGAATAATAGCAGTAAAAGAAACCCATAAAACTTTGATGTTTCCCAAGTCTCTACATCTATGCCATTGAGGTAATTGAACCTTTATTATTCCTTTAAGTTAGAAGAATATGTTATCATTTTTGGCTCATGATGAGTCAAAGCGTCCAAATTCATATGAATAGTTATTTTAAGATTTGTAACAATCAAAACAATAAGTGAACAATCTCAAAGACGAAAACACAAGGCTAAAAACCAAAGTATAACATAATGAAGTATGTTTGATTGCATATAGTTTAGAGAGAATTCTTAAAATATGAAAACTTAATAGAAGATTTAACTACTCAAAAGAAATCGAATAATTAAGATCTTTAGATTATTTCACTACGAAAGTAAGTTAAGGATAAAAGCTAAGAATTGGAAGATAAGATGAAAGAGTTAGAAATATTGAAGAGAAATAGCAAAGTTTGCAAATTATAAGAATTGGAAGTAATTATACCCAATAAATCATAGATTGAAAAAAAAGTTTATTTTGAATAAACTTTAATGATGAAGCATATGTTATAGATGGCCTAAGACCAGATTTAGTATCAACAAAGCAAATTAGAATAAGTGTAACAATTAGAATCTCAATTAGATATTTGTCATGAACAAATGTTTAAATTATAATAATAAAACAATGAGTAATTCGAGATCATTAGTAAAAAAGAATAAATCATAAAAGAATTGAAAATCCAATTAAAAAACTCATCAATTAAATAATAACAAATAAACTAAAAATAACAATAAATTTAATTGAAGTATGACAATTTGCATCTGCTCTATCAATCTATCAAAGGAGTACACAACAATACTCAACCTAAAGACAGTCCTTTAAAATTCCCAAAAGACATTGTTATATTGAAATTACATTAAAAAAGAGTCACAATGAATCAATATAACAAGGCAATTGAAGTATTAAAGTAAGCAAAAAACAAACAAGAGTTTGGTTAAATGTTGTAGATGTAAGAATATCAAATTTATTTGATGTAGAGACCCATTTTATTTGAGTGAAACTGAATCTTAATAAGTGGTAGATAAACTAACGGGAACATAGTCATTATCTTAACAATTCATCACTTAATTAAGTTATCAATCCTTAGAAGGTTTGGATGAATAGTAGGCACAATAATTAATCAATAAGGTATTCCAATAAGTAGCGTATAGTCTCTTTAATCTAAAAAAGATCGTGTACGATAGTATTGGATTCAATACAAATACAAAAAAGTTGGAAGAGACGATATTATCAAATTTATTTAGGCCATGAATTTTAATTGGGATTAATAGACAACATCATATTTTCTATTAGAAGTATCTCAATTATTTTATTAAAGATATTCTAAAATAATTTGTCAAATAACAATGTAACTAATAATAGTGAACAGAATTCATAAAGCATGAGAGTATCTATAGACTTTATCACTAATCCTTTTTCAAGATAATCACATCATAAAAGTTCAAATGAAGTCTAATAATAGGATAGCTTTATTAGAGATCTGAATGAGTAATAGAGTAATTAATAGGTCATTGAGAATTTTAATCCAAATGATGAAGTCTTAATTAATTAATTTTTCCCTGCTGATGAAGAAGATAAATAATTTGAAATAATAAGTAGCAACCCTCAAGAGAAATTGACTTCAAAATATCAACAAGAGAATCAGATTTAGGAAGTTAATGAAGAGGATATGCTAAGTTCTAAACCATAAGATGAAGATAATGCTAATGATATTGCCTATTTGGAAAGCAATCAATAAGAAGAGTTAGTTTAAGAAGTTAAAAGCCTTGAAATTTTGAATGATTATCAATAATGACTAATATTTTTATCATTTAAACTATCCAGATAATTTAAAAATTCTATAGCTGGCTTGTTTATCCACTAAATATATCACAATATCCTTACTCTAACCGCTTTAAATCCAGTGAACCATTCAATATGACCTCCCTTCTTAGTTAAAGCTAAGATCAGATTGTTATTGCTTAAAATTGCATCCTTAGGAATATACTATGATTGAATGACTGGATCATCCATTGATGATACAAATAAAGTAGGTACTTCAATCTATTCGATTTCTTTGACACAATTGATTTTCGTGTATAAATCTTAGATGCTTTCATAGCCCAACAATTTTTTGGTCACTATTTCATCAAAGTCTTCAGTTCTATAACATTTCTAAGCCTAATCTAGATGATAAATTTCTACAATTCTATATACCTACATCAATGCCTGACTTTTTATAAACATCAATATTCCACTTCATATTCCTGATGAAATTTTTAGTGATAGCCATATTGTAAATAAACTTCGTTGGCTTCTTGATTTCCTAAGCTAAAGTTTAAATATCCCATGGACAACTGATTGCTACTGCTCCTTTGATGACATCCTTATATTTTGCTAGAAATTTCACCAGTTGCAAAGAACCCATCGAAAATCCTAACATATACAAAGGAGCATCTGGATTTTAGGATTTAATATAATTTACTCCAGCCAATAAATCATCCAATTTAGAAAAGTCAGTAGGCTATGCAGATAGCATTCTTGAATTTGCATACCCTCGCATATTGATACAGTAAACTCTAAATCCTTTGCGATTCGCATTTAATACTGTATGTCTAATGTAATTACATTCACTAGCGCCAGTCAATCCATGTAGTATTATTAAGGTTTTTTATTTTGGGTTCTCGCTTTTATCAGATCTGAGAAACTTTTGATTCACAGGCAGAGAATCTATAGTAATTAATCCATTTTCTACGGGTACTTCCACACGAGTCATAGGCACATATGGTACAGGATCAAATTTGCTTCCATACAAACTCTAAAGGAAAGCTGTCTACAAATAAATTGTTGGTTTATAAACGCCCTATATAAATTAATGTTACCCCCTACCTATCTTAAACTTGTGCAATTTTAAATGATTTACAAGTTTTTAGGAGTTTAATTGAATGTATACAGAATATCAGTGTTCCAATAGTTTCCTTATATTTCCACTCCAATCAGGGCTAATCCTGCATAAAACATCCATTTTCTGGTTCTGCTCCATCCTATTCTCTATCGTTCTTGGAATTATGCAATACTCATTGAAGAAAATCGAAATTTCATTATTTAAATTTAATGATTATACGCAAACCAACAACAATAACTTTGAAACCAGAAGACGATTACCAAGAATACGAAGATTTTAAGAGAAGACAAGAGGACTAAAAGAAGAGCTAAATGCAATAGAAGAAGGAAATGTTCCCCTGGTCACAGTAATAACAAGCACAGATTATTAATTAAGTTTGAAAATTTTGAATTTCAAAATAGGCACCAAAAAATACAAGAAGATCAATTCAAGTTGCCCAAGAACCCACAATTGAATTTGAACCTGATTCCTACTTTGAAATTAACAATCAAATCCCTGTCAACTAATTATTCAGAATGATAAATCCATCTCCTGACGCTATGTAACAAGAGCCATAATGAGATAAATATCTTATTCTGATTCATTAAATTACTCATAATTATTCTTATTGTTTATATTGATCTTGGTTTTCAATTCTTTTTATCACTAATGATTTTATAATATTTATTAAATACAATATATTAAAGATGAATATTTATATTATGATGTTATATTATACAATTTAAGTAAAGATTTTGAATATAAACTTTATAATTTTCGCCACCTCTCAAAGGAGAGTTTATCAATAAAACACTGATTTTGCTTTGGCTTTGATTAAAGAAAATTATAAACCTAGATAGCCAATAAATAATTACTATTATTTTAAATATTAAAATGCCTTTTATCTTATTTTAATTTTTATATTTAAAAAAAAAAATATTGTAATATCATGGATGTTCTCCAGAAAAGAATGCTTATTTATTGATTATCAATGATCCCTTTTCCAATAAAATAAAATAAAATAATGTATAAAATTTTAAAACAATTGTTAGATATAGAGTCTTATGTCCTCTTGTAAATTATGTCTTATTTAAAGTTAATGATAAACTTTTATCTTTAGGAGGATAAATTTTTTTTAATATATGCTAAATACAGCCTTACTCTTGCTTTCAACCTCTATCCTTCATATAAATCTATATTTAAAACTTTTGAATTGTTACAAATTAATAGCCACCCACAAATTATGGATGCGTATTAGTTTTCATTTGGCAAGAAGACTTAATTAAAAATGAGCATGCTTTCAACATTTTGTATATATTATCATATTTTAAAACACGATATTTATATTTACATATCTAATTATAAACTTACAGATTTCATTAAAATACAAAGAAATTAATTTCTTCATCCCCCCATTAATGTGACGATATAACGGGGCAAATCATAGGGGAAATAAAAATAATATTTAAAATAATGAATAAATGTAAAGTTGGCTTCAACAATAGGAAATATTAATGTATTAATACTGGTTAAAGGATATCACTTCTTGTTGACATTTTAATTGAGGGCCTATCAATAAAACAAGCAGCAAAGAAGAATAATATTAAATTCTCATCAGCTAAAGTAATCCTTAAGCTTTTCAAACATGAGGGACGCATTGGGAAGGTGAAAGAAAATTAGTTAACTTAAACTGATAATACTGTATAATTACAACAAAAATCTTAATTAAACAATGAAAATATGTAACTATGCAAGAATCTGTTGAAATAAATAGAAGATTGTAAAGCTAGAAACAATTAACTGCAGTAGGAGCTGACTATTTATTAATAAATTAATAATTAATTTAATTTAGAATGAAATTATAATTTAAATCAGCATTTTAATTACTTCGAAGGATGTACTTTTATTTATTCCTCATATCCGCTTAATATTTATTTGTCTAATTCCATAAATTCTGCGAGTAAATATTCTAATTAATCGTCACTTTATTCATACATTTTTGGATGATAAAAGATCAAACTTTTATCTATGTTTTGCTAGATTTGTTAGTGAATAATAATTGTACCTATTTCAAAAAGTATTTAATTTCTTTCAGAAAGGCCTCAGCAATTGAACGATCTTGGCAAAAAGAATTCATATCATATATATCAGTTGGTAATTACATGGCCATTCTTCTAAGGATATAGAATGGCATGAATTCTTCTATTTTGTGGATATCATCTTTAGGCATTTTCTTTTTAAATAATGATTTTCTCAAAAGTTATAGTCTTTCCATTAGTAAATCGAATTTAGACTAAACTAAGCAATATCCATAAATTTAGTGATAAATGGGCTATGCCTTTAATTATGCCTCTATCAATTAAGTTTGCCAAGTTTTTTGTTTATTTTAAGGTTCAAATTTGAAGTCATCTAAATTAATTTATACTTCATCTTAAGTTTGTAATGAAAAAATATCCGGAGTTTGTTTGATAGCTTGGATGATTGGAAGAGGTAGCTTTTTGTTCTTTTTGATATCCGAGAATTCCTTGATTTTTTTGAAGGAAGTTTCATTCAAATAGTCAGCTAATTATTTTTAGAATTTATTCTTAGGTTATAAAAAACTCATATTTATAATAATTTTATAAGTATAATTTGAACGATAAATCGAGTGAATTAATTTTAATCATAATGCCTGTTTGAGAATGATATGATACAGAGAGATCAAATATTCAAAATTCAAGAATTACAGAAGGCAGATTAAACTTATATTTAAATGCTATTAGATGATATTAGAAAATAACCTGAAAAACATATAAATAATCATCATTACCAATGATCCAAGTCTTCCAATTCAGGTTTCATTTATTGTTGCACTTATTAAACTTACTTATTCTTTTCTCCTCCTTACTACCTAATTTAGACCTTCTATTCAGTTATAGGCTCTTTTCTATAAGGTATGATGGCATTGTTCAATAAAATATGAGGGAAAAACTTATATTACCAGAATTTAATAGAGTTATCTTTCCCACTAGTCATCAGCAAGCCAACTGAATCAAACAATTATATTTTTGTTATATCCTTATCATGAGCATCTAATGAATAAAGATACTTCATATTGGTAGATTCTAAAATAACAACGCAATTTCCATAATTCACATAGATTTCCTTTGTACTAATAGAAAATTGAACAACTTTATTTGGGAGCGTCTTAAGCAAGGTGATTTGATTAGAATTCTTTTCTTTGCCTTGTTTTCCAATTTCAAATACACTAAGATACCCCTCCTTGCTACCACAAATTAAATAGTTCTTAATGGGACAATATTGAATTGAAGTTAGATGCATAGTGACATCCTATTTTATCTAATGGATCGCATGTAAAGGGCCATTTTCAAAGGAGAATATATATATACTCCCAATGTTGTCACCGACAAAAAGTCTATATTGATTGGTAGTCATGCAAGTCAACTCATTCGTGAATTCCTTCTCTATTATAAGACAATGGTCGTACCTTTTAGAATACTGCTTGGATTTTAGAGATCGGTTGTGATGATACATTTATCTCTGCCAATGCTGTAACAATGGCCTGTCAAATGATTGAATGCAATTCCATTGATTGATTGAGTGTGCTTATGTATGGTACAAAATTCAGAATATTCTAAATATTATTTATTCGTTGCGATTCTCAAACAAACAATGTGACCATCATCAAATCCAATACCTAGAATAGTCAATTTCTCTTCCCATCTAATCATTGTGCCTCTGTGTTGATATTGCACAGTCCATAGGGTTTGTGCTACAGCTTGGCCTTCTTTATTGACATCCAATCTATAACAGATTAATTATGTATGAAATGATGGCTTTAGGGATTTACCAAAGATACCCATAAATCCTTGCATTTTACTAGAAATGGAATCATCTGTAGTCAATACAAATAGTAATTGAGTATCAATTTCATAATGGAAATCTGAGATTGGAAATGCATGGCCGTAATGAATTTTCAAAGATGGTTTTGGTTGGAATAGCCATTTGTTATTGAGCAATTGGGATAACTATTTGATAGTTTGAGTAGAATTACTTCACAGAAATTATAAAAGCTCTCGCTTCCCAAAACATCGCATCGCCAGATCAAGGCTCCCAACCATTTTTCTAAATCTACTCTTCTCTTCTCTGAGTCCAAAGTATTTGGCTTGAATCCAAACATTCCTATCCCAGGCAATTGAGGCAAGTCAGGACATTGGAGAGTCAATGTTTTGCACAAGGCGATGCAATTGTCGTATGTGTATTCAAGATCAGATTTCTTAAATGGTTCAACTAATGTATATTACAACACTATCCTATAATATATTTGACCATCTGCCTTCTCCCGATAGCCAGGAACTTTAAACTAGTTTAATATTTAAATATACTTTTAAATGTGCCCCTAAATACTCAATTCCATTAAGAGTGTCTAAACTCATAATTAAATAAAATGTTTTTGGGGCGAAGAATATTCAGAGCTTTTTGCTCCTAAGCTTAATATAATGTCCCCATTTTCACCTCAAGCAAAGGTCCACATGACCATAAACACCTCGACGATGTCCTTTTAGATCAGATGGTCAAAGGTTTTAAGAAAGCATATACCGACAAATTTTTGTTAGACTTTAAAAAAGTTATCATCAATAAAATATTTCAAGGTGGTCTTACCTGCTAAGAGAGTTAGATCGTTGGATGATCATATCATTGGTCTATGGAAGCAACATGAAGTGGCAGTTGTGATTGAAGGGAGAGATGAATTCGAGGATATCGATATAGTTTTAGATTACTATTAAGTGGCTGCAGTAAAGAGAAGGATTTGTGCAAATGTAGCTCCCATTTATATCAGAATTCCTGGACATGATGGAGACATCCGTTGCACTCTGGGTGAAATCATTAAAGATCCTAGTAACATTGATAAGTTTAATTGATAGAAAGTGGTTGGCCTTTCAAAGTTACTCTGAGAAGATACATAGTAGGCAGACCAAATCTATTGTACGTACCAATTGCTATATTACCTAATAACTCCAATGCAGCATTAGTAAGGGGAACTGATTATGATGTACATATTGAAGGAGTTTGGATAAATTCATATAATGCCACTTATCCAACTAAATTCTTTGTTGATGCTAAGAATCTTAAGACATACAGACCGTATAAATTGGGAGATTTATAAAATACATTCCCATAAGGAATACTATTGCATGAAAGATACAAGAAACTTATCCATTGGAATGTTGCAACTCTGGCCAGAGATGAAGATGATGTAAGAATATCATTGTTATATATAATAGAAATTCTTTGAAGAAGCTGAATTCTAAAGATCAAAAAAAGATGATGATTTATTGATCTATAGAAAACCAGATGATGAAGGAGAGGAAACATTGGAAGGAGTAATGTTGTATTAAAAGAAAAAAGTAACCGTGGAGAAGACTTAAAAAAAGAGAAAGGAAAAGTCTCTTAAAAAGAAAGTCAAATAAGCAAATCAAGAATTGTAAAAAGAAGTAGCTGCAGCCAAAGAAGCTAAGGATGCTGCTGCTAAAGAAGCTGCTGCTAAAAAATGATGAGTTTATAGTATATATTCATTATAATGATTATTGGTTCATAAACTTATCAAAATTATTCAAGATTTCCAAGTTCTCTTTGATAATTTGTTTAACGAACCCTATTAATATATCATATCTGACTAACACTTGTCTTTTCTAAGGTAAATATGATCGAGTAGATTAAGCAATACAAGAGAGACGCTTTGTGTTAAATCTGAATCCCTATCCTTTATACCCTTCACTATGAAATGAAGTAAATTGTCTTGGAGAATAAGTAAGCGACTCCATCTTTTCTAAACTATTTTTTTAGGATTTCAATAGGTATTGATTCTATCTCTTAGTAAACTGTTCTTTTGTAACCCGTGCTTAAACCTGAGTCTAATCTGTTTCTATATAGTTAATTAAAGGTTCTAGGTATCTGCCATTACCTATTCCCCCAAAGACAGCTATTTTTGAACTAAGTAATACTGAGTTATGAGCACATCTTGGTACATTGTTACCTTCGATTAATACTTACTACCATAGATTTATGGAGGGATAAAAAATAAAACATTCACTGGATTCCAGACATCCATTTATTATTTAATCTCTTTATCCTCCTAAAATAACGATGCCTTGTATTTTTTTTATAAATTCCATGGTATGGTTATGACAAGGCATAGGTGGTTTGCCTTCAGTTTAAACAGTCTCCCAAGCAATAGCAGTAGTAGTATTAGGATAGAAGATTAACTTCTTCATAATGTTAGTAGAATTCCCATCCTGATTCTTACCTCCAAAGCAGTAAATAGTTTCAACTGGAATCAGATCAGTAGTATTGTCATTGAATTTCGAGGATTAGGAGATGTTGATGATTGAATGACAACAAATAGGAGTTGATTTGACGTCCCATTATTTCCATATCATTTTCTCTATATTATACAAAGCTGTATCATTAAGCACCTATTCACTGCTGTTAACTCCTCCATAAACAAGCATCCACTTCCATCCATAAATACATGCCTTATGATGTCTCCTTGGTTCTATGTAGTCTCCTTAGACGTTGATCTTCTCCCAAAACCTCGTGCTTGCATTGTAATCAAACACAGTGTTAAAACATTCTCGCACTTTCAATTTTATATTGAATTTGCAAGACCCCCCGAAATAAATGAAATGATTTCTCAAAGCCACTACTGTCAAAGCTGCTCGACCATTTTTCGGCATTTCCCCTTAAGCATTTATTACATGCCAATCCTGAAATCCTACTTAAATGATAAAGTTACTTAAATCGAATCTAAGCATTTGATCTCTAATTCCATCTCCTGCTATTCCTCCATACAAATATAGTGAATCTCCATACAACGCCATCGATCCACTCTCAGTAAAAGAAGGTCTGAAACTTCTTGCACTTCTAAAAAATTCTTAAGTTTCACCATAGAATGTCAACTGGGGAGGATGATCAATTTCAGCTTCTACTGTTGGTAAAGCCAAATTAGGCATTTGGTACACTCCAATAATTAATGTAAGTACCTCTGGCTCCTTCCTTTAGGTTCACTCTCTTTTTTGGCGAATGGTCTCTCCTTTTTAATTTTTATACAACTCTGATTTTTAATTTCTTTTGAGTTCCTTAATCTAATGCATCTGATATAACTTCTTGGTGTCTCTCTGTCATTTGTGAAATTATTTATTCCCGTTAAACTTTGTTATGGGTTAATTACATCATCAGTCTAGCTCTTGGAGATGGTATTCGCAATATTGTTTTTGAGAATGCCTTACTAAATCTACTTTGTTATGGTACGCTTTCGGCATTTCAGTAAATGTCTTAAATAATGCACTCTGCGTCACTGGAGTATTTAGAAGGGTACGTTCAGATTATAGAATCTCTATTTACGGACTCACTCCTTAAGATGAAGTTCGCAAATGCATTATATTTTAATTAAATCAATTAAGTTACTTTATAGAGTTCATATTTTAAGGGTCACTCAAAATGTTTAAAGACAAAAGAGACAAACCATACCATTAGAATCTAATTTAAAAATAATTTATCTAGATCCACTTTGTATAAACTATTATATACAGTAAAATAATTATTGATCCAGGAATCGATATGCAATTTAAAAATACTTAAATTACCTTTTTCAGAATTGGCTACTCAAATATTTGTTGTATCTACATTCTTCAAATAAAGAGTTTGACGAAAAATAGGATTTTTATATTCTTACAAATTATAATTTATTCAAATACTTTATTGAATATTCATATCACTTATATTTAGATATTAAAGACTGTTGTTTGTCTGGTAATAAAAGAAGAATTTATTATCTACTTAATTTATATCCCAATATATACTGTTATCATAATTGTTAGAAGTACAAGATTTTGAGAATAAATTCATAAAGTTCAATTTGCCTAATTAAAAATTAAGCAGTTATAGTATTTATTAATCTAATACAAAGTAATTTTATCTTATTGCTAATGTAAAAAGGGAGGATAAATTTTAATCAAAAATTAGAATTCACCTTATTTACTTATTAAATTTGAATAAAATTCTATCTTCTTATTAACTGATAATTTACAACTTAAGGAATTTGAATAATTTATAAGTAACTATGTCTTATTGAATTCAACTCATATTTTCTGAAAGTATCTATTCAATTACATTAAAATTAGATTGTTTATTCAAAATACTCTTATGTATTATGATTTATATTTTACAATTATGTGAACCGCAATCGATAAGAAATACACAACTTATTTAACAATGATTATTATTGTTGTAAATTATTCACAAATTGTGAAGAGAAGGTTTTCATATAAATAAGAAGTACTTTAATTATTTTCACATAAATTAATTTACCAATATTATACAACAACGTTAATATAAATATGAGTTCAATTTATTTAATATTGTTAACTACTATTTAATGTATCAATCATCTCCTGAGAAACGAAAATAAATGCAGATGCATGGAAGACCAATGGAAGACATGACTTGCATTATTGATTGCGGATATATTGGTTCTCTCTTTCTAGGAAACATAGAAAGTGCAAGTAAAATGACATAATATTCAAGCCGATCTTGCTCAACTAAAAAAAAATAGAATAACAGCTATTTTATCTATCTGTGTGTCTAAAATACCATTTACTGTTAGTTCATAAATGAAATAATATGAACATATCATCTTGGAAGATAGTGAGAATGAGAATATTTATCGATATTTTAATTCTTCTTTTGAATTTATTGATAAAGGAAGACAATCAGGAAATGTTTTAGTCCATTGTATGGCTGGTATTTCCAGGAGTGCTGCATTAGTTGCCGCTTATTTGATGAGGAAACATAATATGTCCTCAAAAGAGGCTTTGCAATAATTGGAAAGGAAGAGATGGTAGGTTTATCCTAATGATGGTTTTATCAAGTAGTTACTGTTATACGAAAAAGAATTGAATCAATAAGAATAAGAAATAACATATAACTGGAATGGAAAAATAATATATAATTAATAAAATAACATAAAAAGTTAAACAAGTTCTACAGATAGGTTAATTACTAAGATAAGTAAGTTTAATGATGATGAAGCTATTTCTAATGAGTATTCTAAAATCAGAAAGAAGTACATAGATGAAGAGAAATCTCTAGATTTTATGCAGAAATCAAACTAATATTAATTATAATAATAAAGGAAAACTCAATTTGAAATATTGAATAATGGAATTAATATTCAGATTTAGAGACTATAATAGCTATCTGCTAGTAATAGAAATCTTAATGCATTTGAACCTAAATAAACTATTATTACCGATAACCAGCAAAAAAAAAGAGCATTAATGGATGCAAGTAATCAAATGAAATATTTATATAAGTAAACAATTTCAGCAAGAATACAACAAATAACAAAGGAATACAACTGGAGACAACATTATATGTTCCAAAAAAATAAGAATTTTCAAGCAAATACTTACCTACTACAACAAGAGATTAACCATAAAATTATGGCTTCAAGGCTGCTAATAATTACTAATAAAAACTAGATACTCTGCTTAATTAGTTTGGCAAGAAGTCTACATACTAATACAACTGAGTATATTAATATAGGAAAATACAATATATCAATCTTATTCATTAGCGTTTCTAATTAGCATATCTGTAAATTCTTAAAAGTTTACAACTCCGTCTCCATTTAGATCTAATTCATTAAAAACATTGTTCCATTCACCCTCGCTTAATTGAGCTCCCCCCATTATTTCTTATAACTCTTATTTACTGATTTATCCATTTCCATCCTTATCGAAAAGTCTAAATGCTTTTTCTAATTTATTCTAAGCTGTCAATTGTTCTTTTTTTGCAAAGGCAACAATGAATTCAGTGTAATCAATTTGATTCGATCCATTTACATCAGCTTATTAAAATAAATTTTCGACAATTTCTTGACATTTCACTTCATCCTCATAAATTTCTCTATAGCACTTTAGAAGCTCTTCTCGACTCAATGTACCATCTTTATTAACATCTATTTTTTTAAATTAAGTTTAAATTTTCTTTTTTTCGTGATTAGACATAACTTAAGTTGAGATGAGTTACATTATTGCTGCTTTCAACTTACTTTAACTCTTATGATAAAAATAATATATACATGAAATTTAGATAGTTTTTCCAAGGATTTTGAGTTTATTTTCTTGCCTTTTTGATTTATAAGCATCCAATCATGACGCAATGCTTCAGATGCAGAGATTCTTTATTCAGGATCAGTTACCAACATTTTCTTAATTAAGTTTTTAGCATCTTCAGAAATGTCTTCCCATTCAGGTTCTTTGAATTTTTAAACATTAAATTACCATCAAATGAAAAAATGCCACTTTATATTCTTTAATATAATTCTTATTAATTTTATCCATTAAAAGGGGGATAACCACAAAGCATAATGAATAAGATAACGCCGCAAGACCACACATCGCATTTTTAATCGTATCGCTTATTAATTACTTCAGGAGCGATATAATATGGCTTTGTAAGATATTTAATTATATTTACAGTTCCTATCCTTTGGGACAATTTGTTTGAATCAGCAATTTACTTAGCTGTCCCAAAATCAATAATCTTTAAACTAGAGTGTGCTTTCTTAGATTCAAATAAAATATTTTCAGGTTTTAGATCTCTAATCAAGATAGATCGTAGATCAATACCTGTGGACAATATTGCGAGTATGACAATAGTTAACTGCTTCTAAAATTTTTCTTATGTATCCCGCTGCGATGGTTTCATTGAAATGATCAATCTGATTGATTTTCTCAAATAATTCACCTCCACTCAAATATCTTAAAATCTATTGAAATGATAAAGCATACTCTGTGATAATATAATAAAAAGTCTCATCTTCGTATAATTCGTAAATATTAACAATATTTGGATGATCTAATTCTTTGAGTATGGACACTTCTTAGACCATGCTATCCTTCTATTCAATTACTATTTTATCCTTCCGAATCTATTTCATTGCTCTTTAAAGTCCCGTTCCTTTCTAAGTTACTAGGCTCACTTTACCATAAGTGCCTTTATAATCTATCACACTATGATACCTTCTCCTAATAGCTAATCTATTTTGTAAAAATTATATAGATCTCCCTTCTTCAATGTAACAAATATAGACGGATCAACTTTGAAATCTGTTAATTATTTAACGAACCTGGATTATTTTGAGGATCCTGGATTCTCATTATTCAAAGTGGTTCCTATTTAATCCTTTGTTTATTCTAGAGTTAGCTTTGAGAGTTTCTTTCTCCCTTATCCTCCACATATGCCCATTAAATACTCTGTAAATTTAATTTATAAATATACAATTATTTTACCTAAGGATTATTAATGTATTCATAATATTTATATTGAATAATTCTCATTAATTTGGTAAAGAATCAGTAATTACAAATAAACTTTCTTTATAATATAACTGTCTATTGTGCCGTTTCTCTTACAATATATAGAAAACCTCAAAATTTAAAACGCTATTGGTGTTCCCAATAAAACTCATTACAGAACCAACATACTTTTGTGGATATCATATAAAATTTAGAAAAAGTTTTTTAAAAATAATGTGTTTATTTTAGAGATAATTTATTATTTAATTATTAAATAAGAGTATTATAAAAATAGGTTTAGAACTTAAATTGAAATTAATCCATCCATAATTTTGATATAATATTATATTTAATATATCAAAGCTTATAACTTTGACATTTTGTTGATTATCCACATTCAAGTGTTTCCAATTTATCGATCCCTCAAATGAAGTTTCCATACCTCTTTATTAATGGATTATTTAATGAATTCATTTATTTCTAAATTTTTAAAGAAATAATTATTAAATTCCAATGATCTCCATTTATCAATAGTTTTGAATTCAATATAATATTCTTCAATAACTTTAAAAATCATAATCACTATTAAATCAATTATAGTATATTCAATTAATCTTAAGAATATTTTAATGCTGCTAATCTAATATATTATTATCTAAATATTTTGTTATATTTATAAGGAAAACATACTGTTGTTTGAAATTTATATATATTCTTAGTTTTGCTTTAATTAATTATAGCATTACTAATTAAAAAGAATTAGAGAAAAACTCTGTTAAGTTACAATAAATCTAGAATTTAGAGATTCTTTATTTATTACTTATACAATATCATCTTTTGATGGAACTATGGATTTGCTTAAGTATTTTAATTGTCATTTTCAATTAATTATTTAATTATAATAAATTAGTTTCAATTATAAAATGAGGATTTCTTAACAGGTTACTTAGATGGCTATCGATAGAATGATTGACTTCGAGGTTTATCTAATAACTGAAGCACTTCTCTCATAAATATTTTATTTTATTAATTATATTCTTCTTAAGTTTATTCAATTTTTTTGAATAAATGTACCAGAGGTTTTTCTTTTTCAATTTTATACTTAAAGTCCTTGAGCTCATAATGCAATCTATCTGTTTTAATTTTTTCATCTTCAATTTCAGTTTTTAAATTTTTGATATTGACTTGGGTATTTTATGACAGAATTGAACGATATGAAGAAATTTCATTTTACTATTTCATAATCTAGATAATTCTAAAATGTATTGATACTATTGATTATTTTTCTTAGAGCATGCTTTTCTAACATTCTAATGTTTTTTCCATAAATTCAATTGTTGACATCAACTTTGCATTTAGTCTTTTTAAGGAATCAATTTTCCCTTAGTACATTTTTTCAATATCTTGTATTTCCTTGATTATTGAACTATTCGAATAGTGTAAAGGATCTTAATTCTCTTTACAATTAGAAATAATCTCAGATGATTTCATAAATGATGGAATTTTTGAAGGCCTATCAGTATGGAGTTCATATTATGAGAAGGGTTTCTTATGAAATCGTTATGGTTTATTAAAACTCATTTTAATATTAATTGATTTTGTGAGTTACCATAACACAATTATTTATTTCTAACATTTCTTAAATTAAATAGTACACTTAAATCTATCCAAGATTCGAATGCTTGATAAGTTTGTTAATAATGGATAAATGATTAGATTTGGAAGAATATAAGATTGCTAATATAAAATTATGAAATATTAAATTGATTAATCAGATTAAAGAAAGTGAGGCTACATAAGAATTATTGTAAAATTTAAAGAATCTGGATTGAGGGATAAAAAGTAAACGTAGAAAAATATAACTCATCAAATATTCTAGAAGTTTAGAATAATTAAATAATTTTCATTACCAATTTATTGATCCTATGAAAATATTCATAATCCAATTAAAGTATGGGTTTATTAACTTATAGGATTCTAGGTTTCTAAATAAAGTAAAAAGTAGAACAATATTTTGTGAAATAATATTAATTTATATATATCTATAAAAAGGAATAAAATATAAATAGCTAATAATTCGACACATATTAAAATTCAAAATGACAGAATCTCAATTAAAATAACAATGAGATTACCCATAATAAGGAAAACTATTTTATGTTATAGGCATTTATACTTTTCATCGATCTTGCAAACATCAACCAATTGACTATGATTCCTTTCATGTGCTATGACCCTCCTTCGTGTGCTCTTGTATAATCGACTTTATCGAAACCATCTAAATGATAGCATAATTAGTACATTTCGATAAGACTCGCTTCTCGTTTAGAATGGCAAAGCCATTACTAATTAAGACAATAGCTTCCAGTAGTGTTATTAATATCATAAAAAAAATAATTAAAAATGAAAGCAAAGAAACAATAGGATGATGCAGTTCTTGAGGAAGATCTTGTGAGAACGAAATCTTAACTAGTATAATGTAATGTAATAAATTAGGACTACTTTCCAAAATGGCAGGAATTGAAACCGCTTGGGAAGAACATCCATCGAAGATCTTATCATTCCTGTGTGACATGGGACAATTAGTAATCATAGGATAATATCACTAAGTATCTATGTATATGGTGGATATGAAACTAATGAGGGAATATTGGATGATTTGATGAGGATTCCCATACCCAGTTCAGACAAACCATTGGAGTGGTAACAGGTGTACAGGAACCCTTAAAAAGAAGTGAAAGGACCAGGACCTTTGAGGAATCACACCGCAGTTGTATATGAAAATAAGATGTACATCTTTGGAGGAAAAGAGAATCTAATCTAGCCTTGTAGCAAATTGTGGATATTCGATTTTTAAACAGAGAAGTGGGATGAAGGGGAAGATTGTAAAATAAACAATCATGCAGTTTGCATAGAAGGTCATAATAGTTGTGTATTTGTGCAAGAAGATGTATAAACACTATTAAATGATATTAGACGGCATCAATGATTGTATTTGGTGGTTTTTACACCGACAAAGGCTATGTTTCTCAGATTCTCCAATACTCATTCAAGAAGGAAAAGGATATGTGGTCACTCTATTAAGAATAGCAGAAAACGAGTCCGTAAGGCAGAGCAGGGGCAGGAGCTGCAATTTTGGGGAGTGACTTATATGTTTTTGGAGGATGCAATTATGAATAAAGGTTTTCAGATTTTTGGAAGTTCGATCTAATCAATAAGAAATGGGAACAAATTAAAACGGAAAAGTCTCCAGGAGTAAGATTAATCTATTATTACAATAGTCTCGATCCTCCTCAGTTATTGTAACACACAGCTAAGGATTGTATTTATTTGGAGGAATCCATGATATTACTCATGAGAAGAATGACTTGTGGATGTTTAAGAATAACGATTGGGTGTTGTTGGAAGAGGATAATAGTAGAAGATAAGTGAATGATGATTTGAATGATTCACTAGATAAAGCAAGTCAGAGCAAGCCTAATAAGCAAAAGGAAAAAGCTAAAATCTAAGATATCTAAAACAGGACCTTATTTTTATTGGGTGAAGACACTGAGTTAAGGAGTCCATAGAGAAGAGGTTCATTAAAGAATATTAGTTTGCCTGCTGGGACACAGAAGATAAGTACAGAGCAAAACAATGTATCTTAGGCTACAAATAATATGGAAGAACTCAAGAAAAGAAGATGGTAATAAAAGAAGATGTAGATGCTGTAAATATTCTCATAATTTATATAGAGCTGAATTTGAATTGACAGAAGAAGAAAAGTAGAAATTCAGAAGCTCGTCTCCTACCACTGAATAGATTAAAAATTCCATCAATTTAATAACAAATCAAGATAAAGGTGGATAAAGAAAGATTTCTTCTCCCATGGGAAGAAAACAATAATAAGCATAACTCATTGGCAAAAAACCATGTGCAAGAGATGGTCATTCAGTTGTTGTGGCAGGGGAATTTATGATAGTATTTGGAGGTGATCGTAATCTAATGTCATTTAACGATCTATACATGTATTCCTTCACCATGCCAACCAAACCAACAAAATGAAAAAATTCATTAATTATATAAATTTCTAATATTAGATTTATTTATGTTTTGTTGTAAGACAGAATTTCTCAGATCAAAAATAATATCTTGCGTATAAAAATTAATAAAAGAAATTATATCCATAAGAAAATTTAAGTAATTTAAAAGATAATGGATAACTAACAAGCTTAATCGTAGTTTAACTCCAATTAAACATTTGAAACCAAATCCAAAGACACATAATCATAGGGAGATATCTAAGATTAGTTGTATTTATATACATAATATTTAGATTTTAATACAATGATAAATAAATGTCATAGTCACTAAATGGATTCATCAATAATATCAAGGTCTCCAAAGATACCAAGATGAAAAAAAAGAACCATTTAAAAAATGAGCAAAGAGCTGAGCTAGAAGATTAAAGAAGAGCATAATTATAAAGTGCTAATTAATAAAAATAATAAATTCCTATAAAATAATAATAATTACCTGTATAGTAATAACAACCAATTTAAAAACAACAATAGCCATAAGTTTTTTAACAAAAGCCATAATAACTTCAGAAGAATATTATTAATTTACCTTAAACTTCTTATTAGTAAAAATTGTAAGGGTAGAAATTAGCCACATTTGGAATGATTAACGGTTATTCTCCTCAAAATTATAATGATGATGACCCTATTTTATACTAATATCATAAGTAAGTTGGATTGAATATGAATCTCGAGGAGTTGATAGATTTAAGAGTTTAAGCACAATATGATTATTGTAAATTAAAAAAATCAGAAAGCTAAAGATTGCCAGCAATGGTGAGTATCATCACAAAGGATATTGAATAGTATGTTAAAAATAACTCTTCAATTGAGGCTGGCATTGATTTATTATGTGTTATTGATAAAAGTGGAAGTATGGAAGGGAAAAAGATAGCAAGTGTTTAATAATCTCTTGTCCAATTATTAGATTTTCTAAGTGAAAAGGATAGGTTATGTCTCATAACCTTTGATGGAAGTGCTCAAAGACTTACTCCTTTAAAAACTTTAACACAAGACAATAAAAATTATTTTAAAAAAGCCATATACTCTATTAGAGCTAGTGGATAAACTAATATAGCAAAAGGAACTGAGATTGCTTTTAATCAAATCCAATAAAGAAAAATGAAAAATTAAGTTACTTCAATATTCTTATTGTCAGATGGTTAAGATTAGGGTGCAGCTGAGTACATCTAAAGGTAGAAAGATGTAGTTGAGGACATAGTTACCATTCATTCATTTGGATATGGAAGTGATCATGATGCTGCTTTAATGTCCAAAATCTGTAAAGTAGGGCAAGGAAGTTTTTATTATATTGAAGATGTGAAATTATTAGATGAATTCTTTGCAGATGCTTTAGGTAGATTATCTTCTGCTTTGGCAGAGAAGGTCTAGATAGATATTAAGTGTGCTCCTTTCATCCCTTTCCAAGATATAAAAATCTAAAAAACCTATGGCGATATGTGGAAATAGATAGAATAGGAAAGACTTTACTAAATCAAAATTCCTTAAATCGCATCAGATTCCAGGAAGGATTATGTCTTTGAAATAGCACTCCCACCTTATAGTGAATAAATCCTCGATGAATAAAGAGTCCCTCAAGTAGTTCAAGTATTTTTGTAATTCAGCAACACATTTTCAAAATAAGTTTACTAAAAGGTTTCCTTCTTATAACTTAAATTGTACAACGAAGATGAACAAATTGGATAGAACGATGCTAATGCAGATGTCACTAGAGAATTCTTACGGGTTTAAGCCACAGAGGCTATTGATTTAGCAAGAATGAAATGCGAATAATCAAAGAATGAAGAAGCTGAACTGTTGTTAGAATAAATGAAATAAAACATTCTAACTGATGAGAAATTTGCTAAAGTCTCTGCATAAGCAATTAATGATATTGATTAAGCTAAAAATGCTAGTAAGAGAAAGAATTATGTTAATTTTGGAATGAAATAAATGTATTAGATGTCAGTGAACAATTACTAGTAGGAAGGGTTGAATGCTCAATTTGATTTACAAGGAAAATAGATGCAATAGCTTGATCAAGGGAAGTTTTAAAATAAGAAACAACTTAAGATGGTTTAAGAAGTGTAGAAAAGAAAACCTTGATGTTTATATCTTTATTATTGTTATAAAATTAATAATATACCATCCTCATTATGTTTGAACGATTTTAAGCTTGGTTAACAAACCTGATAATTTATTGTGCAAGTTTTGCCAATCCTCTTTGGTTAATAATTTCTTGAAATTGTCTCTAAAATGGTAGGATATTGAATTACAAAATGAAAATTCTTTATTAAGATTAATCGATCTAAGCTGAAACATTTTAAGATTGGATTGCATGAATAACCCAAATCTCTACTTATTCTAATTGGATCTATAATATAATGAAATTCAATTTATACATTTAAAGCCTCAGCTATTTCTTAATATGAATAACTTTATTTTTAGCCTGATAATTAAATAAATTTAGCTATTCTTGTCTAGGTCAAATACTAATTAATGTTTAGATCTGATATCGTATATACATTCATACTTATTGATTTAAAATAATCTGCTTCCTTCTCTAGATATTTTTAGACTCCTGATAAATCTCCAGACAACACCAATTTGATAAGTGAAGCAACTTAGGTCTTTTCGATTACCTGATAATTTTGACACTAGGTGATTTCACACAATTTTAAGAAGGATTACTAGAGATATCAATTTTAATAGTACGTTAATATTTTAAAAGTTTATAAAGGTCTTAATGTATTATTCCTGAGAAGTGTTAAGGTTTCTCAAAATGTATTCAGAAATTTGTTTCACATATTGTTAACTACAAGTAAGTATAATGTATTACTCTTGGGGATCGATCAAATCGATAATAGCATTTAATATTTTAAGAACTTCAGCATCACTGAGAGTCCATAAATTCAAGAATTGCTTGAGATTTTAAATTATGGGAGATATAATTAATTGCTATGTATTCCATCGTTTTACACATTCAAGTAATTTCAAAAATAGGTTCTATGACAGTTGAGATGAACTCAAAGTGTTGAAAAGCTGTGCCACACTTTTAAATAGGGATGCAGAAATACATTTTAGTTTTAAAAATGGCTTCTTCATTTATCTACTCAATGTGCTTTAAAAAGAGATCAACAGTGACCTATTATTCCTTAGACTCTAGCTTAGTCATCCAATATTAAATTGCAGAATAGATTGGTTGCAATACTAAAATATGATCTGCTAAATACAAGTTTTATCTGGTGACAAATTGATAATCTCAAGGGTTTATACAACCAAATCTTTGTATTTTTTTTACTCCAATAATTCATCAAAAACAGCACCGAAATCAGCAATTTTGTTGTGATGACTTGAGTTAAATTTCACAATCATACTTAGATGAACAATGCTTTTGTAATAATTCCATAGTTTTTTGGCTGCTCAATCCTTAGCCAAGGTATTAGAAATGTAAAGACATGCCAATAAACAATTAATAAATTAATTTTACCACACATAATTCCGAAATTCAATTATTTAATTAAACAATAATAAAAGTTATATCATCTCTCGCAGGACTGTTCTTCTTCCAAGAGTGAATGGCTTCCATCATTAGTTTCTCTCCTGCCTAATCAAGTTCTCCCTTCTCATAATAAGGAATTACGATATTCATGACCTACAACGATTATATAATTACATTCTTACATCTTCATTTGACAAATATTCCCATACTCCATCAGAAGCAATGATGAGGAACTTATCATTATGTTATAAAGTGAATTGAAATACTTCAGGAACACTACTAACCCCAGCCTGTGCTCCTATTTTATCCCCCATACTGCGAGTCATGGCCAATCCTGGAGCATCTACATACGAAAGCCAAACTCTCTCTGGGCCTACACTATTCCCAAAGAAATCTAGAATATTTCATATAATCTCACCTCTTTAACTTTGGATTCTCCCGCCAGCTTAAAGAATTCTTTACTTCTCAGCTTCATCTGATGGTTTGTGATCTCTAGTTAGTGGAATTGCTCTCCAACCATTGGAATTTCTACACAATATAGCCCTCGAATCACCAACATTGGCTGTCCATAACTAATTTTATTGGATCAGAGCTATGACTGTCGTTGATCCAGACAAGGCTGTGTCAAATTCACTTTAAAGAATCTCCGAATTCGTTAATTCAAAAGCATTTCTAAAGCATTCCTCCATATCTGGGTTTTGGGATTATAATTGGAATTCCAAATAGACTAGGTTTGAGTTTAATATTTTACTTGGTAATCTTTATTTGATAAGATCTGAAACGAAATGACCATTCACTCCATGTCCATCACAAATCCCAACTAATCCATAATTTTAACTTTCTAAATAATTGCTCATTTTTACCTCTCTATATTTGATGGAAATACAATGGCTGCATCTTGATTAGTCTTTGTCTATTTATTAACCTAACAGCCAGCCTTAGTTTTATGGACAAATTTCAATCCTTGCCATTATTTTGCTCCTCCCTTCTTTTTACTATAAGAGCTGGTCTTTTCAGGACTTTCTGAAATTCTTTATTCAGGAGTGAATGAAGTTTTCTTCTACTTCTGTTTTGGCTTCAGGTCTTCGTCCCTTGGAGTTTGGTTGAATTGAATGTCATATTTGGATTTGGATATATCATTTTTACTTTAGAGTTTAGGTAACCGATTGGGAATTCTTAATCCATTGCCTTGATTCAGAATGGATATAGGTTGTGCAACTAACTGAATTGAATAATTACTATTCTCTACTGGATTAAATTCTGTTTTTCGAAATTTGGTTAATGAGGGTAATGAGATCTTGTGAATTCTCGAATCAGTCTCATCTGCTGTGACTTTATAGCGTTTTTAGAGAAGAGGCTTCTAAGTTCTTTCCTATTTCAATTTATTTACCTATGCAATTCCATTTAATTTTCGCCTTAAGGATGTCTTGGTGGTCTTAACGAACTAAAATCTAATATAACAATAATCTATAATTGAGTTCATTTATAGAGGAGTATAAATATAGTGAGTAGTAGAGTATTAGTACCTATTTGTGATGCTTGTCTTGTTTTAAAATCAAATTAATGTTATTAGTTTTGAGTTAACATAAATAATATAATAAATTCTAAAATGAGAGTTTCAGAGAGTGTAGGTCAAAAGTTAAGGAGAGTGAACATTGATTATTCATAATTCGAGCTGCCAGAGAATTCTTTAGATTACTACTTGAAACCTGTGAAACCTAAATTGAATTATAGCAAGCTCCTGCATAAACAATAATCTCCTCACAGAGAAATACCTCATACCATCTCGTGCAGAATCAGACCCCAAATCATTACTCAAGCATACAATGACGTCATCAATTAAACGAGTTTAAAAACTCTGCCTATTCGACAACTGATTCCTCAAAATAATAATCGTTCCTTTGTTTTAAAACATAAGAAGCCAAGCATTGAAGCCCGTTATAAATAGATAATGGTACATTTCAAATCAAGCAATAGGAATATAATGTTGAAGAGCAATTCGTGGAATTGAGAAGATTAATGACCCGATAGAAAAAATCATCTAGCCTTGGAAAAAGGGTTAAATTTTTATAATGATTCTTTTATTTATTTAATATTATAAATGTCTCTCATTGATCAATTATGTCAAAATATACTAGAATTCAGAGGCACAATGATTGAGGCTCAGGATTTGGTGAAAGCTTTTTTGGCAGATATTATGATCAAAATATTCGGAGTTGAATTGAGACTACAACAGCAAGTCTTTAGAAATTGCAATAAGAATTGGAAAGTTGTGGAATAAAACCTAATCAGCTATTTCTAAAGTAAATTGTCTTAACTAATCTCAAGATTCTCCCATCCCAATTTAAACTCTTTTTAACGAAAACAAATATAAAAATGAAGGTTTCATAAGTAGTGACGACGAGGAAACCATCAAGCATAGCAAAAGAGTAGTTGTCAAGAGAACCAAATCAATTATAAGAGAAGCACCATAAAATGATAATTTCAAAGACGAGTAAATTCGAATCAGAGATTAGGTTATCTAAGATATAACTATTGGGTATTATAAAGATATTTAGCATCTTAAAGAAATGTTCCTAAGAAAGGAACGTTAACAAGATGATGATATTATTGATGCCACATACTATGACATTACTAAGTCATTTCCAGCCGAAGTACAAGTCTACTTGCAATCTAAATTGAAAGAAATGTCACAACAAGCCAGATCATAGCAAACAAAATTGCAAACCTAAATTAATTAGCAACAGATTGAAATTGACAAACTCAAAAAAACTATCTCTTAATTAGTTTCATAAGCTGACATTGTTTAACAAATTAAAGCTATTCTAATAATAGACAGAGATATGAATCGGTTCTGGAGGGGGATATAAGATGTGATTGGTAATAAATAAATATTTGAAATTTTTGAAAAGAGGCAAGCTGGCTATGGAATCGATTACAAACAAATAGACGAATTAATAAACCAATCTTAAGCATCATACCGAGTGTTTTCAGATTATAAAAATAAGATTGATGGTAACATAGGTTATTATTAAAAATAGAATAATACCTGTTATTTACAGCTTAAGTAGATAAGGAATTGCAATTACTACGAAATCAAGTTAAGATATTAACAGATAAATAAAATGGATAAGAATAAGAAAAATAAAAAGATTTTGTTTTAGTTAGACAAACTCTGAAGTCTGGTATAGAATATGTTTATGAGATGAAAGAAGAAGCTCGTATTTATCATATTTAATATCTATAGTAAAAGCCAATTTTGTATAAAAATTAGAGCAATATGCTGAATCCATTTTGCAAAAAGATACGCTATCCTAAGTCAAAAGATGTATTAAGGGTCATGCTCTTTATAAATGGATGTATTTAGCCAAATGTGAAAAAATGTAAAAACATAAAGTTCTCAGGAAATCTTAATCTGGATCTATTAATATTTTTGATGTTTCTTGTAATCCAAGAGGATTGCTAGATAAAAGAACTGATGATATCAAAAAGTAATTATAATTATTAGAGTATAATCTCTCTGAGGAATAATTACAATCTCAACAATTGAATGTCGAATTAAATTAAATGAAAGCCAAACATTAATCTATTTTAATGAATTATGAGATGTAGCTTCATAAGTATCTCTATCTGGAATAACGCACACTTTATTTAGAGAATCAAAATAAATATTTTGAAAGAATATTCTCCCTTTTAATGAGAAGAATTGGGTATCCTTAATTTGAAGTCAATGAAAGAAATATCAATATTATTTTAGAAAAAGCTGATTCTCAAATAAAATAGTTTTAGAATAAAATTAATCAAATTCAAAATAAAGACATTGAGGATATCCATGAATTGACTTCCTAACTTATTAAAAAAACAATCATCAGAAATAAATTTAATCAATATAATAAATCTACATCATACTGTCAGACTGATATATTTGATGTTTCTATGAAAATTGAAGATTGTATAAAAATGGTTGAATAAAATCAATTTCAATTACTCTAAATGCAAGAACAATTGAGATTATAGGCTGAATAAGAATACTAAAAAGAATAGGAATAGTTACAATAGAATAATGATGACATACCAAATGTGTTATTATCAGATAATGAAGAAGAACTGAAAGAGCAGAAACTTGTTAATAAGATTAGTTAGGAAAGATCAACGGAAATGGATCCTACTTACATGAATTAATCTGATTTTGACACCAAAATGTTAAATCCTCCTAAAACTGCAGACAATAAATAAAGAGGTTAACAACTATTTACATTTATTTCCAAAAAGAAAACCATTAGTCTATCAACTAAGAATAAAGAAATATAGACTGAGATTTAAGTTGATTGCAGAGCCAATTTAATTAATAAAATATTCATTAATGAGTAAAATATAAAATTTATCTTTAGTTTAGATGAATTTAAAAAGAATGTTAAAGAAAAGCCCATGTTCAAAGAAATGAAAAAGGTACCACAATAATCAAGACCTGAATTACAGAATACATTTGCTACTTTAATATCTTAACATAATGTCAATAAGAATAGAAAATAAAATAATATATTTTTAAACTCGATTAATCATAAACCAATACAAATAAATTGCTAGCAGAAATTGAAAACTGAACCATCAGGTCTTGAAATTGATTAGAATGTAACCTTTACTAATGATAGGATCAAAGTTGTTTATACACCCGGCAAAAAGAAAGTAAGAAGTGTTAGTAAAAATGTTTGATTAAATATTACTTTATTTAATGTATAGAATTGTTTTAGCATTAAAGTGTTTACTCTGGTTTCTAGGAAAATGGGAAGTGGATTTGACTTGGCTGCCTTACTTCTCAAATCCATATACCTAATATAGTAACATTAGGGAAGCAAAATATCTCTTGGCAAATAACTACAATCCATATAATACAGATGGGATATTTTAAAAGCCCTTAGTTGTTTATGGATTAATTTATATTGACAATGATCACATATTTCTGATAGTCGATATTTTGATAAGCTTTTTGATTGTGCAATTATTTGGGGCAAAGTAAGGATATAGGAAATCTATTTTGCTATTTTACCATTTGAATCCGATTACTGTAAAAATAATTGATATTGTAGTTTGCAAACATTATATTAAAGAATACAAACGCATTCGATCACTTATTTTTGCTGTTGACTATATACTCAGCACTAAAAATTAGACTTCTTTCCCCAATATTATTTGGATTTTTACTATATTTAAATCCATAATATTTTATTGTGTTAGCTGCAATTTCAGTAATCTTCAGAAGAGAATCCTCTACCACATCAAAATTTGCACTTACTTTGATAGCATTTCTATTAGTGAGTGTTCTGACTATTGGTTGTTTATTATATGCCTCATAGCAAATAACTGGAGATTGGAAATTTGTTCAAAAAACCTATATCGATTATTACTTCCCTAAAGATCATAGACCAACAATAGGATTTTTATGGGCATTATTTTCAGGAGTAAATTTAATAACATATTTTAGTTATTTTCAAAGTATAAGTCTTTATATCATGCTTTTTTTATGTTGTTACCATCTTGCTATATTCTACCTTTGTATAATTTATTTGTGAAATATGCTAAAAGAGAGAAAGAGTATCTTGGATTTATGATTGGAGTTTCTTTGTTTGTAAATATTGATACTTAGCATTTTAGTGCAGTTTCTTGTACTTTCAATATATTGCCATATCAGATTTGATCATAATCTTTATACTTCTATTCTAAAGATATGACTGGCTATTCAATTCATTGCCAACAATAGTTATTGTTCATGCCGGATGCTTAATATTATTCTTAGGAGGTGGCTTATAACTAACTTGGACTCATTCTTTTACAGGAAATCCAAATTTCACATTCTTTTAGGTTTTTGTGTCATATGTGTTTTATGTGATTTTGGTATCTGAAGGAGTGAGAGAAATGTTGAAGTTCAGAACAATATAAAAGAAAGAAGAGAAGGAGAAAATGAAATAAGATGAAGAGGAGGAAAAATTAGAGAGAGAGGAGAAAGAGGATGATTAAATTGGTAAAACTAAAGTGAAAGGAGATTGAACGAAATAACAAGGTTGATCATTATTGTTTTATTAATTTATAACATTCAAGACTGCATGCTTTCTATTACATTTTTGGAATACGATATCTAGCTAGATTAGAGCAAATTGAGCAATATTTATCATCTTCAACTATCATTTTCGATGGATGCGGTAAAGATGAGTTCATATTTTTTGGCATTATGATAAATGTGCCTTCACTATTTGATTTATATTTGATTATAATATCATCTGGAGGTAGAGATCTATATTTATGAGTATCCTCTGTTTTTTTGTCTTCTTATTATTATCTTTGCTTTTATTTTCTCCCTTACTCATTTAAGATTTTATCAACAGTCATTTACTTTTGCTCTTCTTATTGCTTTTGTAATTTCTCTTTTCTTTGTAGTTCTTTCTGGCTTTTGTAAATCATCTCTTCCTCTGTGAACGCCAACTCTTTTTTTGATTTAGTCTTCTTAGAAGGCAATTATAAGAACTCACTTCCCTCCAAACTAGCCAAACTATACATATGCATTTGTCTTTTAGTAAATTTCCTTTCTTTTGAAGAGACAGACAAATTAACATCATTTTCAAGATCCATTTCTTCTTCAAACTCATCATCAGGTGCATCATCATCCCCATTAGAGATTTCATCTTCTATTGATTCCTCCATCACAGGTGACTTCTATTTAGGAGGTCTACCACGCCCTCTTTTTTCCATAACAATAGATGCCTTCAACTTAATCTTGTTGCTTTCGAATAGATTATGATATCGATCTATCATCTCATCTGAAGGTCTTTCAGCTTCTAACTCATTTAAGATATCATTATTAAAAACTATTTGCACCTTAAATTCTTTTGGCAGCCCGACTTTCATTTTATAATATATTAAATTATTTTAACATACATGAGTGTGATTGTAATAAAATCTCTTGTTGCATATATTATTTGGTAATTTATAGCAAAATATTTGAGATTCAATTACAAGATAGAAATCTATTAATAATCACATTATTATATTATATTTTGAGATTACTTTATAAATCGAAAATAATCACTCTCCCATAAGATATATAACAATTGTTTTAGATCCACTAAACTCAAAAAAAGAATTATCAATCAAAATATAATTTATTTCCGCTATATAGGGTTAGATATATTAATTTAAATTTGTTTAATACATCAATAGTTACTATTCTCTATCTATGTAATTTTAATATTCTATTTATATTCTATTTATCAATTCTTATGCCTATCTGGATCTAATAAATAGTAATCAATAAATCTGTATATTTTACATATTCTAACTCGCTTTTTGAAATTCTTCGTGCTATCATCAATCATAATTAATTGATTATTGAATATCTTAGCTTTAAAAAAATTATGTAAATAATAAAATATTTAATTCACATATATATTGAATAAAAAAATATCATTAAAATGGTCCAACTCTTTATCCTTATAATTGCATCTAAGTGCTTCTTACATTAAACACACCTTCTATTATTGTTTGCTACAAATCTCCAGTTACTTGCTTTTCACCTAAGTCAATGTTAAAATTCTTAACAAATAATGGATTAGGATTAGATAGCACATCATCGTTACATGATAAGCCATCCAAGTATTATTTTAGTAATGATTATAGTTAATTGCTCTCATTCTGCAAGGCCTCCTTTTGTTTCTGAATAGCTAAGATATCCAACAAAACCTTAAATTAAATGTCATCTATCTACCTTATTGTATCTCTTATAGAAATTATTTAGATAAGCAAATTCTTCATATTATTCCTTTTCTATGGCTTCAAAGTCATTTTTTAAATTCTCTGGGATTTGATCCATATCAACAGTATCCTCATAAAATGGCATGACTTTCTCTCTTTCAGTTTCCAATCTCCTACAAAGTTCGGCTGTTTTTAGGATCTTTTCACCTAATTCTTTATATTCTGTTAATTTCAAAACAGCATTTCGACTATTATTTACTAATTCTTTCAATAATCTTTACTATTCCTCTCTAAATTTATTCATTTTCAATTTTAAATCTTAGTAATTCTTGGCTATGTTTTCTTTTTCCTTTTTCAGAGCCTAATTCCTAGCATTACATTCTTTAGTATGTTATAAGATTTTATATTTGGTTAGATCAATCTTTGCTTTTTTGCTGGCAATAGATCTAACCAATCTCTCTATCTTTTTTGACATATCTTTATTGGCATCATAATATTTAGTATGATCTTCTGTTTTCTTTGCAGTATCAGATTGATATTTTTAATGCATCTACTCTAAATCATTATAAAATTTAGTTTGTTTATCTTCTAATTATTATTTCATCTAACTAGTGTCTTCTACATCCTTATTCTTAGTCTCCTCTCTATTAGTTTAATGTTAATTCTTAGCCAACTCTGCCTTTCTCTTCTCTTCCTCCTCGACTGTTTTAATCATGTCTTCCAACTCTTTAACTTGCTATTTATGAGTCTTAGTCATATCATCAAATTCAATTTAAAATTCCTCTTGAAGTATTTTGATATCTCTTTCAAATTCCTCCGACAATGCTCTATTCCTGCTTTCCTGTAATAAATGGAAGTTCTCCAAATGAATAAGGTGGTTCCTTAAAGCAATTTGAAATTGATCTTCTGCTTCATCTAGATTCTTATCAAGCATTTGAATGAAAGCTTCTTTTGAATCTAATTCTCTTTTATTGTTTTAGGAGTATAATTCAATATCTTGTTTCAATTGTTCTGTTTTGACAGCTCTCATTGTCCTTCTCCAATAAGCCATTAGTTTCTTTGTATTGAAATTAACAATCTTTTGCTCCTCTCTAATTTTACTTCGCAGTTACTCTTTTTTAAACTATATATATATGCTAGGGTATACTTGGGCCTACTTTTGGCTCTCCTCAAATTCCTGTTAAGACCGAGTTATCTGTCTTATTTTGATATTTCTCTTCTACTCAGTTCCTCCAGGCTTGGTTGTTCGTCCTTTTAATGTTTTACCCAATAATGCCATTTTATAAAAATAATAAGAAAAAAATAGTTTAACATAATAGCAATTCATCTTTTTGGAATAGGACTTCCCTTATAAAATGTTCTAAAGCAAGTTTAATCCTAATCCATTGATTTCTTTCTATCTTGATTTCTAGATTTCCTTTCAAATCTAGTGTAATAGTCACCCATTATATAATTCCTACATACAGGAGTCTTCAATTTCAAAACCTTAACATCATTAGACTATTATAATAAACTAGTTTCCAAGAGCGTAGTCTTCTAAAAATCCCTCATGTCCTTCCTCTTCACATCCACAGATTGATTCATAATGGTTGGAGACTACTATTATTAGATAGTGTTATGAGTATTGACTGAAATATTTAATCTAGGTTTTGTGTCTACAGGAGAATCATCCCTTTATTAGGTGTGTCTTGCTATGATAATCACCAATTTATATAAGTACATTTTCGTTATATCAAGGGTAGAGGATTGATTTAATTAACGTACCTTCTATCCGTCTGTGTAGATTACCTAATCGATATTTTTTGAGGTTCAAATTATTCTGAGTTTACGTCTAGGGATTTAATCTATACCACAATTACCTGCAATCGTCTTATTGCCTGCTAATATATGCTTTTTCAATAACAGATAATATGTAGTTGTCACATGATTATGTCGATTAGTTTCAACACATTTTTCAGCGTATTCAACTTAGATTCCATATTGAATCATCTATTTAACTATGTCAGGATCAATTGGGATTCTATGTTAACCAACAATGAGGCCAGTTGGTATTTTTTAATTGTCTTAATTAAACTTTATAAGATTGAATTTATACAAAAACTAAACCAGCTGTGTTTACGAATGTCTGCTATCGTGTACCTTTTCTGTGGATCGACATTCAATATATTCTTGATTAGATCCTTAGCCTCCCCTGAAATGTATTTGGGAAATTTAAAATCTCCTGATATTATTTTCTTGTATAACTAAGATGTATTGGGATCTTCAAAAGGAAGATATCCTGCCAACATGGCAAATAGGATTACGCCTGAACTCCAGATGTCGACTTGTAGGCCATGGTACTTTTTGCCAGCAATCATTTCTGGAGCAGCATAACAAGGTGATCCACATGCTGTCTTCAATAACTCATCTTGATGATAAAAATTCGATAAGCCGAAGTCGATGATTTTAATTTTGCCTCTCCCTTCGAGAATCAGATTCTCAGGCTTGAGATCTCTATGAACAATTTGCAGTTTGTGGAGATATTCGATGCCTGAAATTAATTAACTGTAAAATCTGATTGCTTCGACATCTTTAATACGTTGATTTTGGACGATATAATCAAAGAGTTCTCCTCCGTTTACATATTCCATAACTAGAAACAACTATTTGGGCGTCTCTATTATCTGGTAAGAATTCAAAAATATTACCTCATACAATTGGACCAAGTTTGGATGACGCACCTTCTTCAATATTTGAATCTCCTTAGTCACGCGTTCAATATCGGATTGATCGCAAATCTTCTACTTTTCTAATATCTTGATTGCAACTTTCTCTCCGGTCAGAATGTGGGTTGCCAATTTCACTTTTCCGAAGGTTCCCTGTCCCAAAGTCCTGCCTTTGCATAATCAAATACAAGAAATACTAAAATTATATTGTCCTATTGACTAATTCTTCGGCAATTCATTTGACATTTTTTATATGTTTAATATTATTGAGTTTCCCCCCCATAATATATATTTAAATTAAATGAATTTTCATTTCCCTGGCACCTACTCAGAATTGCACGAACACCATTTCTCTGACAGGTACAGAGTAAGATCCAAAAATTAAGTGAACCATATGGATGAAAGACTCATTTTGATGCGCATCAATTAATTCGAAGATGGCTTCAATCAACTCGCAACATTGATCGAAGACCCTCAATATTTTGATTTCCTCTACTATTTGGTCGAGTAATCATATGAACTAACTCTAGACATCTCGATGCACATCCCAATCAAAAAGTATAATTGCAATTGGTTGAAATCCTGTCCTTTCAAATTCAAAAGTTATACCCCAACCACCCATAAGCATTTAAAATGACTCTCTTCTTATTACTCAATGTATTGCAATAGAAGCAAATCTAAGGCCAATAGCTCAGAAGAGCATTAAAGATGATCTAATAATTGTTTAATGCAAACGCTTTCCAAGACCTAGGCAGAGAAGGCAGCAGATACATATTCGATCTAGTTAAAATGGCAATCGAAATCAAGGATGCATAAATACGGGAAGTTTGGATTGACATCTTGGTTTAAGCAATTGCTCTGTGGCAATCCTATGATATGAACCTCAAAAACAGGATTGTGCATTTGATGTACGAATAGGAGAGTGTTGTACCCAACATCTCCAAATTTCTCCTAGGATGCAGCAAGAATGATAAGTTGAAGCAGTACACTGTCGATCAAATTATTCTACTTGTCAATTACATTACTGAAAAATCTACTAATCAAACTGAGAGTCTGGCTGTTAAAAATCTCAAAGAACTCCTGTCTTAAACATCAAAGGAAATGCCTAAGGTTTATTATCAATAACTATCAGCTTTCATTGGCCTATATGACAATGAGAATTATCACATTAGAAATGGTTTATCTGAACTGATAACAAATGTGATTGAATATCTCATCAAGGAATCCAAAGAACAAGATAGTGATGAATTGTAATTGTCAAATGCCAATAACTTAATTAAATAACTTGTAGATAGACACATGGATAAAACTGCTTTATGTAGATCAAATGTACTCTAATGTTTGTCCCAACTATTGAATTCTAACTGTGTGCCAAAACAACATCTACAAACCATATTTGCAATCTCTTCCTCTAGGTTGAGAGATATCTCTGGCTATGTGAGGAAGTCCTCCTTGCAATTGTTGAAATCTATAGTGCGTTATTATAGATTCTTGTATGTTCAGAGTTAGGGAAGATAAAATTTCTGGTCTTAAGTGGAAGTAGAAGAACAAATAAGTAAAAATAGAGAAGAGTTACAAAATATTCATAAGGATTTCGAAGTAGTGGATAAAAAGTTTTAAAATGGAGAAATCACTTAAGAAGTTGTCAATGAAACCATTAAATTTATTAAAAAGAAAGCATAGGAAACCATTAAAATCTAAGAATATTTAGAAGAATATTAAAAGTTCTTGGAAGGGATGAAAACCGTAATCACACAAGTATTATAATTATGCCAAAGTAAAAATTAAGCAGATGTCATTCATTCTATAAAACTCTTTTCCTATTTGTAAAAATACAATTATGAGGTCGCTAATTAGGGATTGCGCAGAATGATCTTATTAGTGTGGTCATAAGATAAATCTATATCCTAAGAAGTAATTAAAAAGTTTTGGAAATTATTTTTAAGAGATACTAAAAAGACAAGACAAATTGTTCTTTCATTAATTGATCTAATTAGTAAATCTAATTTGAAGGAGTTGATTTCTTTGGAAAAAATTATGCTATCTTATGAAACTGAATAGGTGACTAATTATAAATTTCCATCCAAGATTTTCCATGTTCTTTGGGAATACTTTGGTAGTCAAGAAGTTGATCAACGTTCAATGTTGATTTTTGTTAGAATATTATTGACTAGAAATTCTTCATATCTTAATCTAGAGAAGGTAGCATAAATTTATAATCTATTGCAAAAGTACAACAAGAAAGATCCTGATTGGATCATTATTAAAGAACTTGCCACCATTTTATCGAAATTGGATAGAACTCAAAATAAGAATCAAATAAACTTCAATAAGTCTATTGATTTATTAATAATATTACTCATTAAATACTAGAATTCATAAGATATGAATTATTTTAGTGCTTGTGATTCAATTATACAATTGGTTCCAAATGCAGACAACCCTGAATTAATTTTTGAAACTCTGTTATAGGATTTAGGATTTAAATCAAATAGAATGGATTTAGAAGTGGAAGAACAAAAAAAAATGGAAGAATTACATTTAGCACATGCAATCCACATAGCAGGTTCAGTGTCATTACAATTACTCATATTTATTGATGCAACACATAATTCGTTAAAGAATCTTAAGAATGAGAGGGAGAAACAAATAGGAAAAGAATAAGAAATAGATAAAATTTAAGGAGGTATAGAAGGTGAATTTGAAAAATTACACGGCATAGTTGATCAAATTCAAGATTTAAAACTAATCTAATAGAATTTACTCTCAGTTTTTTCTCCAATGGTAAAATAAATATTAGAAGAGTGTCTAAATTAAATGGAGACTGAAGAGGCCTCAACACGACAATAACCTCCAATAGTGCAAGTGAGTTTAATCACAATGTGTAAATTTATGTGTTTGTCTGAAACCTACTGCAGAGATAACATACAGATGTTGTTCAATATCATGAAGTAAGACAATAGTTATATTTAGATCTCCTCTGATTGATTAGGTTATGAAGAACAATGTGATTATTAGTATTGGTGATTTACTTCATAGATGGCCTAATACAATTCAAAAGTTCCACAAATAAATTTATTCAAATTTGTCAGATACTAGTGCTGCAGTTCGAAGGGTAACACTACTTGTTTTGACCCATTTGATATTAAACGATATGGTGAAGAGTAAAACTTCCTTGTCTCATATTCCTATTTTATTGAACGATCCTCATCCTTAAATACCTGCTATGGCAAGATACTTTTTGAATGAGTTATAAAAAAAGGAATAAAGAGCCATAACCAATGCGATTCCAGATATCATTTCAAATGTCCAAGATTAAAATGAGAATGTTCTATCGCAAATCTCCTAATACATTGATAAATCACAAATTGAGTCTATTGTTGATAAACTAATCACTATCTTGGGAACTAGCACAAGTAATGAATCAATTCGATGAATATTTAGATTAATACGAGATTAAGAATATATCCATACTGTTTAATCACATCAATTTGAGTTAGAATTCTCTTTAGAAACTATTGGATGGTTGGGAAGAATACAGGGAAAAATTAAGAGATCAATTCGTGTTCAATTAATTTATCACTTTAATTAAGAAGGTAGTATTTGTTATATCTATAATTTAGTTGAAAAGGACTTTGCCTTAAGATGCCAAGCCTTTGATTGAGGAGTACGAAATGAAGGTGGAGCATCATGATAAGGAAACATTTGAAAATAGGAGAAGAGAAAAAACAACCAAGAAAAAGAATGTTAAATAAACATAACATGAAAATAATAATGATAAGGAATAAAAAGAAAATAAAGGTGGAAATAAACAACAATAACAACAACAACAATAATAATAGTAATAGAAAAAGAAGCCAAAGAAGAAGAGAGAGGACGATTTCATGGAGCTGGAATCAGATTCAGATGAGATGAGTTCTGAGTCGTTGGTAATTAAGAAATAAACTAGTCAAAGAAGAAAAAAAAATACGACAAAAAATGAAGATGAATGATTTTTTACACACATTTTATAATAGTTTATCAAACCCATTAATATTAATTAAAACAATGGAATAAGGTTCTAATTATTTTTTCAATTGCCCTTAAAAATAACATAAGGCCTTTTGGGATAGAAATTTTGATATATTGTTAAATCAGCATGAAAATTTCTAAATTTCAAATGATAACAGCACTACCTTCTATAAAAAGGGAAGAATATTTAAAAAATGGATACCAAGACTATATTCTGTGTAAGGAAATTATATATTGTACGGAGACACTGTAAAAATATGATTTTATTCAGAAAATGAAAGGGTTCAGGAAACTAGATTGCGTATACTTGCATTACAGCTTACTAGACAACAACTATAGATATCAATTGCAACTGATATATTGCGGATTTATTCTAGACCTCTATACTGATCAAAAGAAAGATTACGACAATTTCAAAGAGATACTCTAACAGCATTGCATTTTAACAGATTTTCATACTTAATTTAGTTTAATGAAACAAATTGGATTTGGTTCGAGTGCCTAGGTAATTTATAATAAGTCAATAGTGTTTAGGTTTACATAGCCAGAAGCAATTACAATAAGTAGTACTATGCTATCAAGAGGGTCCAGAAAAACTATTAGATTTAATAGAAGAAATTGGAACAGGAGCAGTCTCTAAAGAATGAAATCCAGATAATGAAGGAACTTAGTCATCCGAACATTATATCTTTTCATCAAGTATTTGAGACTAATAGTAATTAATTAAATAATAAACTAATTAGAACATATCAATCTAGTTTTGGAATTAATTTAAGGAGGGGAATTACTCAAATAGGGATAATATAAAAGCATTCGAGATGCAAGAATGGTTGCACGTTAATTGGCCTTATGTGTTGATTATATGCACCAAAAAGGGATTATGCATAGAGATTTGAAGCCTCAGAATATTTTGTGTAAATCCAACACATCTGATGTTTTGATTGCTGATTTTGGTTTGGCAACTCACATAAAGGAATCAAAATAATTATATTATAGATGTGGAACAACTGGATATGTTGCTCCTGAGATCTTGATGTATAAGGAAGGAACGAAGATGTACAATGAAAAATGTGATATCTTCAGTCTTGGGGTCATTTATTATTAACTGTATTAAATTTATAAGCTTAAATTTAAGAATTTATAATACACATCCGTTTAAAGATACTTAGAAAGCAGGGATATTAAAGAAGAATATGGCAGTCGAATACAAATTCGAAGATTCAATCAAAGTTCCTTAGAGTTGCAAGGATTTAATTGCTTAGATGTTAAAATCAAACCCAAAGCAAAGACCCACAGCATCTCAAATATTGAGACATGATTTCTTCAATGAATCTTTGTGTGAACTTTCTTACCCGAGTCTAATCAGTTCAATATAGGAGTATTTAATTATTGATAAATTGATTAGTTTAAGTGAATAAAAGAAATCTGGACAGTCTTTTAATTCTTAGATCTGTGAATTGAAGTTATCAACATTTTAGAAAAATGGGCAAACTGTTTTTGAGAAAATCCCTTTATTACGATACAATGGAACCCCCAATAATCACGAGTTAAAAGAGAGATCTCCCATTTGGAATAAGCGAATTGAATTATAGAGATTAGCCAGTTAGCCAAGATCCAAAGCTCAATCCCTTAACACAGTGAAGAATCCAGAGATCAGAGGAAATAAGGTCTCTATATTTCGACAATAATCTAAGAATTCAGAAAATGATTTAGATTAATCTCACCAATATCCATATACAAGCATAATCAACAGATGTAAAATTAAGAATAAATGAATTTTAATACTATTTTAATAATATTATTCATGGCAAATCACATAATTATTCCTGTTTGTAAAGATCCCAAAGTCTATCTTTGATCTTAGTGAAGTTATGGCAACATAATTACAAAGTCGAATAAATGTCTTCATTATTTTAAAATATAATCTTATACAACGACTCTCGACTAATAGTTTGAATAGTTACATACCTTCCAACAACCAGCATGCCTGTTCTAGCTGCAAATCTAACAGCAAATGGATGATGAGGAGCCAAGGCAATATTGTAGGCTTCAGCACAAATAGAACCCAAACTGTCATTGGGTTTGTTGAGGAGCTTTTCCAATAGAACTGCCACGTAATCCAAAAACCACATCAATCTCAAGACAGTTCTAGCTGTTGATTCATAGTCTGTATATGCATCCATTTCGGTGCCTTTAAGATGATCACAATTTTCTCCATTATATTTAGCTACATCTAGAAATATGTGGGTTAATTAATACCCATATTCTTTTCCAACAAGATATATTAAATGAGAGATATGTGCACGTGTTTGAAGTTCCTCTCGTTCCTTTCAATTATGTTGCATTTGGATATGATGTCTTGGAATGCTGTTTTTAGGATTCCTCCCATTTGCATGAAAATCTGTATAATACATATATAATAACTTTTGTTGTTTCTCGACACAGCTCAAGAAAGTTGAAGTGATATTAAAAGTATTATAAATCATAGATTATGGCATCTTATAGCCATAGAAATTTTTAGAGATTGAACTAATCTTCTAATTAATTCATATTATTTCGATTTCATCTTTGATTGTGACGATATCAAATGAATTTTAAATTAATATATGAATCATTCAGATGGTGCTCAATCCCCTCCCTTATTTGGTATGTATCCGTTACCCTATTGGCCAACAAGTTCACAATTGTTATTGATGATGAACTTTCAAAATCCTTTGATGAGTCCTATTCACAATCTAGGTTCTCCAATTTTAACTTCCAACATTAATTTTCCTCAGCCCACTATCAATTTTGATATCAGGTGTGATCAATGTAACAACTTTTCAAAATATCTCCATAGCGTAAATTATGAAGGATGCATCTCAAGTCAAACAGCCCTAACAATACTTCAGTCAAATATAAACTATACAGTAATAAATTGAAGAAATGAATTATGATGATATCACTCTGGAAAATCTAGAGCAATTGATCCATTTACTATTTGCAGATTCTTCCAAAATCAAAAAGATCATGTAAAAACTGAAAGAAAAGAAATGTGCTAAGGTAATCAAGATCTTAGACACTTTGACCAAAAAAATCAGATCGCAACAAAAGAGTAGAGAAGAATTAATCAAATTTTGTTTGAGAAAAGCCTTTAGAGAGATCTTCCATCAAATCCAAGAGAAAAATACGAAATCAAGTAATATATATCTTTAAATTTGAGAACTGAACCTCAAAGCTGCCTCCAAACTCTTCTAGCAATCTTTTCAAGCAGAAAAATCAAAATAGATATCCTTGCCTTTCAGAAAAAATAGCAAAATCAAGACCATGAACAATCAATTTTTACATGAATTGTTCCAATCCAAATAATTTATAGATTAGTACAAGACCTTTTTGGGTATTATTCTAATCTCTATTCTCAGATAATCTTGATGCCATCATAGAAAACGATAGAAATAAAAAAATTAAGGCCTTGGCCGAAAAATCATGGGAATTCATCTCATCCAACAAAAAAGTATAGAGTTGCATTACAATAACTTATAGTCATATACTGTCAAAAGGTTGCCATGGTCTCTAAAGAATATAGAAAAACTCAAGGAGACCGCCAATGAATTGCTAAACTACTGCGATGAATAATAAAGATTGTGAATTTTAATATTATTAAATCAAAATTTATAAATTAAGAATTTTTCAAGTCCCATCTAATTTTCGCCAAATAACCCCTTTTTGCCTTGAAAATTGAGTTCCCACACCACTTCAACAATTCTCATGGTTTTCATACTGGTATTTTTTATTTGTGATTTATATTATATAAGTCACTTTCAAGTTACTTAATAAATAAAACAAATAATATACACATTAATATTATTTATATATATATATTAAATATTCATATAATTTAATTATATTACTGTTGCCCTTGACTGGATTTGTTGTAGCTTGATGTTTATTATTGTTCTCGAACAGACACTAATTTGTAACCCTTTCCACTTTTTATGGCCTCTATAATGGCTTGAGTCATTGCAATATCCTCTACATTGCTCTAATGTTTAAAATTTAAGGTGTTATATTTTTGTCTTAACTGCTATAGCTCTTATTCCTTAAATTTAGTGGCTTCGTCAGTAGGATCCTATCGATAGATCATAAGATTGAGTTTATTTTTTAAATCTATACTGGTCTTTTGTTTAACCTTGACTTGGCTTTCTAATTACAAAATTTCTTATTTAGCTTATTCAACCTAGTTTTAATTTTATAGGAGAGTACTTTGAATGAATCTTCAGTGCTTTTCTTGACTTGAGACCCAGTTCTTTGATGTTACAGACTTCCTTATTTTTGAAGACTAATCTAATTCATTAACTCATAGACTCTCTCTTAAAGCTCATAAACTTTATATCTCCAAAACATTTCAACCTATTCCTAAGCTGTGTATTATTATTCTTGGACAGCAGTGGTTGTTGTCTCTTTGATAATATTTTATGGTGCTATGATGACCTAATAATTTTGCACTTATGGTATCTATTAGACTTATGTTTATTATATCATTTAAGGAATGAATTGAGATTGTTGAACGTTAAGTTATGTATTTTGGACGGGAGACTATTAAATTTATTAGATTGTTGTAGAAATAATTTATTATTGATTTTATGGTACAGTTAATTAGATATTCTAAATTGGAGATTGTTGAAGCTGTTGAGATTAAATGAAGTTATTTCTTGGAGGAGTATTGATGAGTTATGAAAAGTTTTAAACAGTTGTGGTGTTTCTTGAAGTCAAGGGTTAACCAACTACTTAAGATACTATTACTTCAGGTGTTTAGTAAACAACTAATCAATGAAAAACATAAGATACCATTATTTTGTGTGCCAGTGGTCACTTCTTTACCATGCAAACCGTGTTGACATAAATAACACTGTTCTTCATATTTTCCAGAATAAAAGGTTGAAATTTATTACGAGTTTTGAAGTTATGCTTTTTAAATGACTTACTATTCGATAGGTATTTAATAAGTTTATCTCGTCTCATGTTCAATTGGTCTAGGTTGATTGTATTAAATTTGTTAAGATTATATGAGAGTTGGGCTATTTTGAATTTAATTGGATTGCAATATCTCTCTCTGTGGAGTGGTGACTTAAACATTTCTTTGATTGCTTTGAGAAATTCCCCTTTTTACAGGTATAGGCTAGCCAACAGTTTAGGAGACCAATACTTCAGGCGTTGAATAAACAACTACAAAAATAATTTATGATATAAGTACCGACAGGTTCGCCTACTATGATTCCTGTTGAGTGAGTCTGCTGTTCTACGCCATGCAAACCATGTTGACAAAGATAACATTGTTATTCAAATTTAGGTGAATAGAATGTGGCCATTGCTTCTTAATTAGTTGACATATTAGTCTTATGAAATAAAAAGAAATAAATTTTATCAAAATAATTTGCTTAATTTTAAAGAAGGTTTTAAGACAGGATGAAAGGTAAGCAGTTAGAAACTGAAATTTATTCGCTTGAAATTTTGGTAAGGAAAATGAGTTAGTTTCTTTTTATTCATTTTTTAATTATTAAATATTAAGTTAAAAATTTTTGAAAATGAGAAACGTTACTTATAAATAGTGGGGCCCTTGAGAATTTTAATGCTGAAATTTATATTTTGAGTATAAGAATGCAAAAACATGTTTTTGTTATGAATTAAAAAACAGAAAATGAATACATTTGAACAATATTAATTATATATTCGTTTTTAATGCCAAATATCTACTTCGCTTTGGGGTTGTTCCTAATTGTGTGCAATCTGGATCTTGGAGTAACTCAATGGTTACCTACATATGAGGCATTCAGAGATGAAAAAATTGATGATTTAAATGGTACAAATTTAAAGTAAGCAAATGTAGGATGGGTGATAGAAAATCAATATGAATCTACGTTTGATGTAGTAACTAAATGCGGACCAATATAAATTTTAGGAGGTCTAAAGTCATTCGGTTCTTAAACAACATTAACAAAGATGATTAAGATTCCTCCACACTATAGACTTAAATTTGTTATACAATTATGGAAGTACTACCCAACAGTTATGTAGAATAGGCGATTGGGAAAATGATAAAATTCAAGTGTTTGTCGATGGTGTGCCTTGGGAAATGAAATGGGGTTTTACAGAAGGAGCAAAATAATTATGTGGTGGTCCTAAAATCCCAAACAGCGATAAAGTTTACGATGTCGAATTTGAAGTAGCTCACAATTCTCCAACAGCTACGATCGTCATTGCTAGCACTTAAGTTTAGAAAGCAGATAAATAGGCTTGGGGCATGAGGAATATCAAAATCTCTTTTAAAGAATGTCCTTCTCAATGTGGCATATGTCATAATGACAAAGTTATTGAATGCAAATTTTGGAAGCAAGTGGATCTTAGTTGGTTTCGTACTGACACCTCATTAGAAGGATGGAACTTACTAGAAGGAAGACAAAAGTCGGTGCAATGCTCAGGAATCGTTATGTTTGGAGGGCCTGACAATATTGGTAGCAAAGCTGTTTTAACAAAATAAACAAAAAACTTGCCTCCTCATTCAAGAGTAATGATTAAATTCACTTTATGGAAAGTATGATAATATCATTTATTTTAAGTTTGGACAATGGGATAATGATCAATTTTATGTGCACATTGACGATGATTAAGTCTATAAGCAAACATTCTAAATCTTGGATGGATTAAACATATGCGGAAAGTAATTCTTATTAATTATGAGTTTTCAGTTCTAAACCAGGGTATGGATAGAAATTGGTGAATATAGAAATAATCTAGAAGCATAAGAAGAATGATATGACCATAAAGTTCTCCTCTTCCTTAAAGTAAGGTACAAATATTTTAACAATATTTTAGATCCTGAAGATCAATCATGGGGAATTCGAGATTTTTTCGCTTTTGTAGCTGAATGTCCAAAATTCTGCCGAAGTTGTTTTGGATCTGGAGATAATGAATGTTTGAAATGTGAAGAAACCCATTAATTGATTGAAGGGAAATGCGTCAATAAAGATGATTGGTTTATATTGGCCAAAGAGTTCAATGAACCATCCAGTTTTAAAAAGATTAGAGAATGGCAAATCGATAATATCGATCCCATCCAATCTGAGGTTGAGACTTCTCCAATTACATAGTGTGGTAAGGATGTCAACATTTTTGGAGGTTACAAAATATTGGCTAAGGTAATTAATTACTCTATGTATTCAGAAATCTCAAGTTTCAAAAGTGTATACCAATATTCCTCCACATCATTTCTTAAGGTTAAGGATCACTATGTATAAAATTGACAGATGGGATGGAGAAGAGTTGGATATTCTAGGAGATGATAAATTAGTATGGAGTCAGCTTTTAGGGTGGAATGATCCTGGACAATCCAATATTTGTGGTGACCCTAAAAGTCCATGGAAGGAGAGAATTATGTTTATCGACTAAGTGGTTGAACACAACAAGGATGAGTTTAAGTTAACCATTACATCCACCTTATAGGTAACTGCAGACATTGCTTCCTGGGGGTTTAGAGATGTAATGTTACTGTATTCCCCCATTAAGGAATGTATTACTGTCTTTAGTGAATGCAATTATTAAGGAGAACAAGGGTAGATTTGTGAGAATGTTGAGGAGTTAAACAAGGTATACTTCCATTATTTTATGGATAGTTTGATTTCCATATAAAGTCTATGCAGATACCTGAAGGATTGAAATTTGTTGGCTTCAAGAATGCTCAATTCAAGGGAGACAGAGTTGAATACACAACCAATTAGAAATGTCTTGAAGATATTCAATATTCATTCATCTAAAGATTATGAGCCACACAAAATACAATAACATTTAATATTGATAATTTTAAACTAAAATTGTTCCAATACTTTCCAATATTATTAAATGTTTTCTTGAGTTCTACTATAAATACTCATTTATCTTTTTATAAAGGATTTATAAATAAATATATATAAATAAAATAATGAGTAACAATAATAATGGATTGAATGATTTGGAGTTATTGAGACTAATTCAGTAAGAATTTCAATAGGAAAAATCACCTGTTTATGATCAAATTAGTGAGTAATATTCTTCAGTTAGTGATGACGAAGAGATAATTATAAGAGATCCATCATCTTAAATAAGTAAATTCATTAACAATTATTTTAGCTGATGAGTCCTCATTATCACAACAATAAGAAAAGAAAAAAAGTAGATGGAAATATGTATTATTTAATTAATTTTACTTAGTGTTGTTAATAATGCACTAAATCTGACAAAGGTTCCATTAAACCTAAAACTTGCGTTTGTATTGTACCTGCTTCATAGAGAAGAATTTAAATTGGTGAATAGGGATGTTTATCTTGCCATTGTACAGGATGTTCTATTGAGGATGAAAAGAAAAAATAAAAAAAAATAAAAAAGAAGAGAAAATCTTCTTCAGATTCAAGCTCAGACGATTCTTCAGATTTCAAAACTGTGAATGGATGCTGTAAGAAATGTATGAAGGCATTCTCTAAAAAAGGGAAAGAAGCTAAAGTTTAGATATTATTCAATTTATATAGTCATGTTTATGCCAGGTTCCAAGGGCTGTCAGAAAGAAACCTCTTCCTCCTCATGGTTGTCAGTATTGCGGATGTCATGGATGCAATCCAGAGGATAAGAAAAAAGAGAAGCCTAAAAAAAATAGTCGATAATTATCTCCTGTGTCTAGCGATTTGAATGAACAGAATCTTAATAACTTTTAAAATGCTCGTAATATTGGGTTATGATGTTAGCTTTAATTTAATTGTTAAATTCTCAGAATATCAATCCAGGCATTTTAGGAATAGGTATACCATAAAGGACATACTCATATATTTATGGGAAGGAACAAGGTCGTTGAGAATAAAAACTTATTAAATTATTTATAATCATAAACTCTTTTAATCAATTAATGAGCGTAGTAATTTTATTATTCAATAGCAAAGAATTAATAAAGCTAAGCTGAATCATACAGTACAAAATGCTTCAGATATTTGAGTAATCAAATTGGATTCAATGATTCAATATATACAAACAATTGATATTTCATAGCAATATAAAAAGACATTCCTATATTTATAATTCGCATCATTCTCATCTCATAGATTATCTATAAAATGTTGAAATAATAAAATTGAGAGTCCCATAATTTTAGAAATGAATACAAAAATTAATTATTTTTTATAATTGCCACTTTCATTCCATAAATGATTATCAAACAATCTTAAAAGCCTATTCTATTGAAGTTTAAATGGACCTTTATCTGGTTCATTGATTTGATATTTGGCAGAACTATTACTACATTTATGCTTTAATTTCCTAAATGTTTCCAACTGAGAATCTAATTATTTGTTTAATCTTTGATTATATTGAGTGTCATTACTAACTATGGATATATTCATCATCAATATGATATTCTCGCATTTCTTTTTTTAAATTTGTTTAAACACTTGTTCATCTTTACATCGACCTTTACAATTTCATTCCTAGAATATTAATATAGTTACATTCCCCTTTAGTTGATAAATATATATCTTTATTAAAATATCAACAATATTTATATAAACACCATTATTTTCTATATCATCTTACTTCACATAGACTCTTCTTCATTTCTATAGTTCTTATTATTCTTCATTCCTTCCTAAATTATTATCACATATTTCTCATTTGATTATTTCATAATGAGTCTAAGATAAACATGTATTTAATAGAAGTTGCTCATAACTTATCAAGTAATAATCAAGTAAGAGTTTCAGATAATTAAGATTGTGACCATAAATCATCTTACTCTTTACTTATTCTTTTAGATATAGCCAAATAATTAGAAATACTTAAGATTGTTATTTGTTTTTGATGCTTGACTACAAAACGTATACATAACTTATATTATCCCATTGTAAGAATTAGAAACAACATGAATTACTGTTGACAATTATTTTTAAATGAACTTTCAATTACAATGTTACTATTAGAGATTGTTGTGAGACAGCGCTTCTTTACTTAAAATATTCCCTTAATTAATATATATCCTTTGCAATATCCTTATGTTGCTAACAAATCAATTAAAATGGTTATTATTATTGTCCCTTCTTTGGTATAAACATTTAATATAATATAATGGTAAACACTCAAATAATGTGTCATCTTTAGCCACTGCCCAAATATTGACTGAAATTAGTTAATGGAAACTGTTGTCCTTGTCTCTACTGACTCATTTATACTTATTGTATAAGCTAAATATTAAAAGGCAATTACATGCTGACTAACATTAGAGAAGTATCCATCTTGGCCTTATGGTTTTTTGATAGGAACTTGATTTGACTTAATTTCATCTTTAGGAATGATATCCATCAAAAAGTCAAAGATCTCTGTGTTGTATATGCATGTTGCAATATCAGTCTTTTAGAGTGTTCTTCTCTTGCCATCTTCGGTGAATTACCATGCTCTGTGTGTTAATTCAATAATGAAAATTTCACAAGCTTTTGCAAATAGAACTGGTGTTTCTTAAGCAATCATCTAGAGATATACTAAGCAATACTCTGACATCTTCATCTGATTTCATTATTTTCTTCACTCTTGCTAATGGTAACTGATGATTTTTGAAGAGCTCGGGATCTATTTCTTAAAGAATTTAATACCCTTGGGCATTTACATAATTTCTTCCTTCAATTCAACTAATTTTTCCTTCAATTTTTTCATGTGTTCCTATTGATGGACATCCTATTAGTACATTTTTAGAAATCAAATACTACATAGTGGTTTTGTATGTCAAATTATTCATTAGGTTATTACATTTTGAATATAATTATATAAATATTTCATTCTTAGTAAATATTATTTGTAATATCAAATTCATGGATTCTAAGATTTGATGATTTTTGACTACTCTAATACACTTTTACCCAAAAATAAATATCAATTTAAAATTTAAATAATCTATAGGAAGATGGAATATAAATGTTATGTTGTGAATAAAACAAAGCACTTCAAATATAGAGTGAAAATAGCCTTAATATTCCCATCTATAAGGAAGATACATGTGTGATTTTATAACATCTGAATTTAAAAATTACTTAGCTAAAATTTTTAAATACCTATGATGCTCGAATCTATCGCATTCATGCTTTGCAACTCATAAATGATTTAGCTATTAAAATGTTTAATCTATTCCTTAATAAATGCCTCTTGTGAATACAATGTATTGATTCTTTGAACTCTAACTTTATGTGATTTAAGTAATTATTATGCCATGATCTTTCTTTTCATCATAATCTATCTTTAATCTATTTATGAAAGAAAATTATAGGTAACTTATTTTCACTAATATAATTATGAGTTTCTACTTTTATGAAATTTACCTTGTTTTAGAAGAATTCTTATTTCTAAATATATTTGAGATGTGTCAGTCAATTTAAATAATATGCAATTCTATGTTTATTTGTATTAACATGTGAAGTAATGAAATTAAAGAAAATAAACTTTTCTACAGTATTTTTGATGGTTACTGATTAGGGATGAGAATAAAAATAAATTAAAATCAGTTTATTAATTTAGTGTAACTTCCTTAAATCCTTTAATTAAATTATGTAAATAAATAGTAAGTTAAGATTATTTGATATTGCTGTCAATCTTACAGATGACTAATTTTACGGAATGTATCATCATTAGAAATACCATAAACCTGATTATAAGGATGTGTTGAAAAGAGCCTCTGATATTGGTTGTGAACATCTATTGATTTCAAGTGGATGTTTGAGTGATTTGAAGAAGACAAGAGAATTATGTTAATTGAGTCCAAATTATTATACCACTGCAGGTATTCATCCCTGTCGTGCTTATGAACTTAATAAAGACTATTACGGGTACATGGGAGAATTGAAGGACCAATTGGAATTGGCACTCAAAGAAAAGAAGCTAGTAGCCATAGGTGAATGTGGATTAGATTATGATAGATTGGGGAGGTCTACTAAGTAAGAATAGATGATAGCTTTTGACCCTCATTTTGATTTAGCTGAAAAATATAAATTGCCTATGTATCTCCATAATAGGAATACAAGAGATGATTTTTACGACATAATGTAGAAGAATAGACATCGAATTGTTGGAGGGGTTGTGCATTCATTTACTGGTCCTTTAGATGAGTTATAAAAGATCTTGCATTTGGATCTTTATGTCGGAGTCAATGGTTGTTCTTTAAAAACTCAGGAAAATATTAATGTTGCAAAGCAGATCCCTTTGGATAAATTATTGTTAGAGACTGATGCACCATATTGTGAAATTAAAAGAAACCATCCCTCTAGCAAATATGTTAAAACTCAATTCTAGGCTCAATTTAATGAAAAATGGAAAGAAGGACAACTAGTCAAGAGTAGAAATGAACCTTGTAAAATAATATAAGTACTTGAAGTGATGTCTGAATTGTTGAAAGTTGATTAGGAGAAATTGTCAGAAATCTGCTTTTAAAATACTTTAAAGTGTTTTGGGCTGGCATGATATTAATATCTATAAATTAAATGTATTTTATATAAAAATAACATATTCCCAAAGCTCTCAGTTTTATTTAAGCTGTAGAATTCCTTGCTGAGTACTTAGGTAAATCATCTGAAAGTATTAATTTATTTCTAATAAAGAGCGAATTTATACGTATTTCTTGGCCCTGGAAGTATTGAAATTACTTGTAAAACTAAGAAAATGGGCTTTGGTAGATAAGTGTGGGCTAATGATTTCAGAGAATAACAACTATTCTGAAACAGATTATTAAGAGGATGAGGCTGCCATACAATTCCAACAAAATTTGGGGTCTCTGGAATATAATCCATCAGCTGTCAATGAAAAATCAATAAAAGATGAACTCAAATCAATCAAAGATCCGATTCCCAAATTCAATCTAGGCTATTATGATGTGATCCAAGATAAATAAACTTCTCTATTAACAATGCTGCCAATTCCAAATAATGTGAAGTAGAAAGATTATTAATCCAAACTAAATTAACTAAGAGTATTATGTCATTTGCAATGATTAGATTTAAATTGGAGAAATCCTGCATCTCTTTCGTCCATTAATATATTGTGCACTGATTCTTAAATATGGTGGAGATAGTTATACACCATATTTTATCTCATTCTTTATTGATATATTAAGGTTACTTATAGAATTCAGAATTAAAATCTATAGAAAAAGCCAGAAAGAAGAACTCGCAATCAGAGCCAAAGAGGCTATAGTATATATACATCTATATTATTAAGATCTGCTATATTTTAAGAAATCCATTCTATGGATCAATTGTGAAGCAAATAATCTTAAGCAATACTTTAGGGAAGGTATTTAACCAATAAGGATGGATTTATAGACTAATAATTGCATTGATTGAGTTAAGATCCTCAAAATGTCTTTTATTGTGATGTTATAATTGTTTTATAATAAATATTTTATCAAATATTCCTAAAATTAAAAATAAAAAGAATCTAATCAATAATCTCTCTCTTATTTGAAATAAAGTTGAAATTGAGTCAATCTAAATAAATAAGAATCTCTAAGATTTTAATATTACTATTTATACATTTAAACTTGTAAGAAAAAAGAATGTAACTATATATAAACCTTATTGTCTTACAAATCTTTAGGATAATTTGGAAGTTGTTTCACTCCAAATTAAGGGATTATTATTGTAAATTTTGAAAAGCAGACATTTATTTGATTTTTTTGTGTTATAATATTAATGATTAGATCATTCTTTGAGCCATTTACCAATAAACTTTTCTAATAATTTAAAAGTAAGGAAAGAGGATTCCTTAAACTTTTCAAAGAACCCAATGCATTCGTACCAATCATCTAATGTTGATGTTTCAGCTCCACAAATGAAAAAGCTTTTAGTACTCTTTTTAAGGAATAAATTTTTGAGGTCTCTAAGTTATATAGAAGAAATAATTTACTTAAGGTGTTATTTATATAAAACTTCGCTTCCTGTTGAATAGCTGTAGATATATTTCTTTAATAATTCATCGTCATGTGCTAATCTATATGGGAGTGATGAAACATGGACCAATGATGCACTTTCTAATCCATAGTATTCTAAGAAATGATATGCAACTTCCCAATTCAGGATTGCATTTTATCCATCCTTATTGGCTTTGGCTAGATCTAATCTGTATTAGACATAATCTTAAACTTGGTTATTTTTGCCATTGAATTAAAAGACTCTAAATGAGGGATTTTAATATGAAAATGTAGTTCCAGAAGGAGCAATAAACAAAGTCTTAACATATCTACCATCAATTTTAGATCTTATATGTTAAACATGATCCTAATGAGTATGTCCTTGATTTATAGTAAATAACAATACCATAAAAGATTCCAGTCACAACATGTTCGAATCTCTCAATTACAACACTAAATCTGTCAGCCCATAAAGAATTACAAAAAGTATCACCAGGTGGAATATGAGCAAAGATCACAGCAAATTAATGTTTGGCTTCTGAGTCTTTGAGTTCAGAGATTAACCATTTGAGCATTCCTCTTGGATCTGTGATGCCATCCATTAAATGGAAGTTGAGTAAATCACAAGTTTGAGAGTTCAAGGCAATGAATTTGAGATTTCTTGATTCCTCCACCTAAGAATAGTAGCCATTTCTTCTTAATTGATAGTATGCATCTTGTGTTAAGTATTGTTTCCACATGTCAGCCACTTCATCTCTTAGCCATTATGTAGCCTCTCCGATCATATCATATTGATCAGCTGGGTAACCCTCATGATTTCCATAGATTGCATACAATTATGAATTTGGTATTTGCTTCTTGATTTCTTCAGTAATCATTTTCGTAGGTAGTGTTTGATTCCACTATTATTGATGCCAAACATCATGTGATGTGCTATCTCCTGTCCAAATGATGAAATCTGGCTTGATTTTCTCTCCTGTGAATTTTATCAGATCTTATATTGTTCTAAATGGCAAATCACATTGTGCATAAGTTCCCCAATATTAAGCCCCTTTGCTTGGATCTTTTGGTTTTCCATTCTCATCCCTGCAACAGAAGGGGGCTCCACAAAAGGCATTAGCTCCAACTGAATATTCTACGTCAATGTGTAAATCTGCAAATTAAGCAATTGTGAAATCTTCTTAATTTAAAACGTTTTCTTCAGCCAGCACTTGCCATTGTCTTTGTTCTTCTCTTGAGAGCTTGTCTGACATGACTTCGTTTATATAATCCTTAATTGTTTATGGTTCATGTTCCAATTTACAGGCTCCTAAATTCTGACATGCATTTGAAGGTGCTAGGTAATTGCTATATATAATTAATGAGCAAAATACTTCAAAAAATGTACAGAGAATTAATCGATGAATGTCTAATTGATTCCTTCACAAAAGGCTGCATCTTTAAATTTTGGACAAAGAAGTGTCCATTCTTTTTTAATTGTTGATAAGAGAATGGTTGATGAAAACTTTTGAACCTACTTCATCATTAATTTACATGGTAAACAAAGTAAGTGTAATCTATGATAGATAATATAAATTAGTACTCATGAGGCATTTCTATACCAGCATAATCAACTATCTTGGTTAATATTTCCCTTTTCATCAGTTCTTCACCCATGTCTATTGTATTGGCAACACAAAACAAAAGTGCTAAGATCACGAATACATTTCTCATATTTATAAATGATTTGAAAAAATTACGTAATATATTTTAAGGGAAAAAAATGTATTCATTGTTAATTTCAATCTTTTTTCTCAAATTGTGAGATGCATATTGCAAATCCTTGTAAAATAGATAACGGATGACTGATATCAACTGAATAAGTCTTTTTTGCACATTTTCCAAATTGTAATACAAACTTATTTTTATCTGTGCAATTGATATCATGAATTATACAATTCTTTACAGAGGGCATAGTCACTCTATCACTGAATTACAATTGATATATCTTCTTTTCATTATTGTAAATTGGTATCTTATTCATAAAATGCATAATTTGATCCTTATATTGTAATGAATGATAGGCTTTCAATAATCCATCTGTATCATTCAATGGTTTGAATTCACAAGGTTATCCATCTTTGATTTTTGGTACAATCACACTCTGTCTAATCTAACCAGTCTATTTGGAATTTTGGAAATTGATTAAACACAATTCCTTCCTTACTTTGTCTAAGAACTTGGCATCTTTTGGATTATCACCAGTGTCAAACAATCTAAATACCCCACGATATCCTTTTAGCTTACCCAAACAAGACTTGTGTTTCCTATCAAATTTATCTGGGAGTATGGATAAAACATAATGAATTTATTAACTGAAAGCCTATCGTTTTGCTGAACATAAAAATCTATTGGGTTAACCACTCAAATACAATAGGTATTTATGATGAAACTTGTTTGTTCCACTTTTATCCTTGATGATTGTCAGTTATATCTAATGCTCTAATAAAATAATTCAAAATATCTTTTTACATTAGTCGATCGGTTTTTGCAAGAATTCTTTCATATCCACAATTAAATTAGGTCGATATATAATTTAAGCCTATTACTCTTATCTTTCAGTCATAGTATCAATCTATTAAACCTATTAGTCTTAATTGTTTTGTTTATTTTCATCCCTCCAACTCTAAAAGTCTTCCTCGCAATGCATACTCCCAAATTTGGCTATGTTGTCAGGCTCATCTTCTGGTTTAAATTAAACCATCTCTTCGATCACATTTTCTATAATTCCTTCTTACTTCAAGACCTACTTTTATTCTTCAAACGGGTATTGTATTGATTATAACTTGTCATTGGAAGTATTGATTATTTCTTCTTCCTTATCTTCAAATTGATCGAAATTAATTATTTCATCATTATTTTCAGACTAGATCTCATCATCATTTTATTCGTATTGATTTAACATTATTTAATTAATTATAGTTGAATTGATATTGAATGATTATATTTTTACAAATCATAATCCTCATTACCCTCAATATTTATTTCTTTTTGAATACAAAAAGTAGAAGAATATTCAAAGATAGTGAGGGCTCATTTTTTATGAAATTTTAAATATAAATAATCTAAATTACAATTCTAACATCAATCAAATCCTAAGTATAATTGTTCCCCATAATTTTCTCCAAATGGCCGAGCTTCTTATTCAAAACTAGCTGTAAAATACATATCATCCTCTTTATTATTGTTATCTATTTTAATTGTATCCTATTTTATTAGATTTTAACCTATTTCAAAATCTTAAGTAAGCAATTAATCTAACTTCCCCTTTATATACTTGGCTTTCATTTCCTCTAGTTTAATCCTTTTTAACTATTTTTTTGTAGTAGACCTTTCGCATTCCTTCTCCTTTAGAGAATCTTGGAATTACTTATGTTTTTATACTTAACATTTAGAAAGTACCCCTTTTTCTAAGAGAATTTATCGTATTTTTAATTTAAGATTTTGTTCTTTAATAAATTTATCCATCCATGCCTTGGATGCTTTAAATGATTCAATATTAAATATTTTAATTGCTTATTCCTTAATTTGGTTTCTACTTATTTTCTTGCCTAATTTCCTAGTTTCATCCAATATCCATTCCTCTAATCTGATTATACCTTCGGGATTAATTTTTTTTCTTCCACATCCTCCTTTTCTCATATAACCCTAATTAAACCATCTCCTTAAATTGCGTGTTGTTGTGTCAAATTTTTTGCTAAGTAAAACGAAATTTTCTTGACTAGGATCATTCAATAATTCTTCCAAAGCCTCCTTTTTTTGATTGGTACCCAGAACTTTATATGAATGAATCTTCCTTTCTTTCTTATTAATATTTTGGGCGACCATACTTTATAATTTGTTTTTCAACTTTTAATTAATTAGATATTTTTGTAGTGTATTATTTATAATTAATAATTATTCTAAGGATAATTTAATAGTGTCAATTAATTTAATTAATATTTCATATGATATTTAAAATTAATAAATTGGTTCAACCAATTTTAGAAAAAATAAATTTTATGATTATAACGATTGTAGAAACAGAAGGTTGATTAAAAATGAATATACTATTTGAATATTATAAATATGCTGTTAAACTTTAGATTACTATAAAATATAGTTAAACAAAAAATAAATAAATATTTAGAATGAAAAATTAATTAAAAGTTTTTAAATAATAACTTTGACTCAATTTGAATTAACAATAGTGGTCATAGTTCTTTTAATGTTTTTGATTGGCATTCTAGGGGTTTCTTTCCTTGGTGATTGTCTATTAGAACCTCTACTTGATTTTTATTATTAATCTTTTTCTCTATCTCTATCTTTTTCTTATTAATTTGGTTAAATAAGTTCTTTCAAATTCAATGAGTTCAGTAAATCACTTAATCTTCTCGGCTTCGGTAAAAAGAGACTTTATTTTTAAGGTCTTAAACATATTTAATCTATTTTCTCTTTAATTTCAGTGAGATGATCTTTATGAATTTGTTTTTTGAATGTTACTTTTAATTGAGACTTTATTGGTTTTTCAACAACTACATCCTACTACCCAAATTATTAGGCTGATATAGGATCTAGTTCAATTACTAGCAGATCACTTTTTAGAAAACCTGAATAATTACAACCTCCAAAAACGTATAACTTTGAATCGATACAAGCAGCACTGTGTCCACATCTGCCTGCAACTTAAGACCCTTTAATTTCCACACTGATCCAAGTCAAAGATTTCATGTCAAGCAAATGAATATCATTTAAAAACCCATTTATATTAAGATCATCGTTCTTGCCTCCATAAATAACTATGACTTGATACTACTCTAAATAATTCATAGAATGTTAACAACGACCAACTATGTATAGGATCAGATAATTTACTGGGTGAAAGTCCTTTAGTCTATACTTGTTCAAAATTGATAGGTTTAGCAGTGATATCAATTTTAATAAGTTTGTCTAGGTAATGGCCATTCTTATCAAAGCCGCCGAAGATAAAAACTCCCTAATAATTAAACTTAACTTCAGGATCATTTTTATATAATTCTATTTAAGTGTTATGGAAGACTGCACAAGACTTGTGGAATGCAACTCCATCGGGAAAGCATACATGTTGTTCTGTTAAGACTTATGACCATCTTTGAGTGACTATATCATAGGCAATTACATCTCTTAAATATTAACCCTTGAGATCAATCCCTCCTTAGACAATCATATTTCTTCCAATGACTTCGGCTATATGACATTTTCGAGGAGGTATGATTCCTGTTTACTTTAAAACTTTAAGTTCGTTGGTAACTGATATTGTTGAATTTTATTACTTAGATTTACTATTTTAATGTCACTGGTTATTTCACTGCTTATTCGTTTATCATTGATAACCTAGTGCACTTCACCACCAAAGATGATCATGAAATTCCTATAGATTGCTGCTGAATGATTTCCTCTATAACCATTAGATGACTTTTCGTCCAGTTTAATTTGATTCCATTTATATTTTTCTACAATTTTATTAATACCTTACGTTTGTCAATGTTAGCGTAACAAAAGTCCTCTGCTTGCTTAGATCCTGCTCCTCCGTATAAATATAATTTATGATCATATGAGAGCATTGTACTAGCATTTCTTGAGCATGGCTACCAATTTAAATTTGTATCTTTGTAGATGTACACACATTGTTTCTTTATTTTAATTTCGTTGATTAACGATTCATTTAATCTCCTCTATAATTGTTCAGCATCCTTACTTTTAGTTATTAATTCGCTTTGATTGCCTTACCTTATCTGTTTGCGTATTTATTCAATTCTCTATAGGTCTTAATATTGCATTGAAGGATATGATTTGACTCCTGGACTTTTTGATTATATTTTCTGAAAGTATTTTCTAACTTCCTCAATTTGTGTTTCTTCTTGCTTCTTGTATTTTTCTTTGATTTGCCTAAAAGTGTCTCTATTGTGTATTAATTGCATTTTTCTAGAAGTGTAATATTTTGGCTGATCTTACTATTCCTCAGTAAATAAGGACTGACTATAATTGTTCCACATCCGTTTAGATTGTAATAAAGAGCGTTTCAATTCGCTAACAGCCCCTTAATTGAGTTCTTTAAACCCTAAAAATTGGGTAAGATCATTGTCTGGCAATTGTTGCAAGAGATCAATATTACTATCTAAAGCTACCTATTCAAATTTTTCCAGAGGCAATGGGCTCAATTTTGTGTTTGCTTATTTGTACTTTTTTAAGAGTAGACCAATATCGACTGATCCACTTGAATTTGTACTTAAGCGATGCTATTCACTCTACATTTATTTATAATTGCATTATAAAAACAACAATGATTTCGATTGTAAATTATTTATTATTCACTCCTATTATTTCTTTAAGAGCTTATAGATGGATACGTATTACAAATATTTTAATAATAATCTATTCTTTGATAGGTTCCATATTATAGATAGAGGTACTTTTAAAAAAGATTGGTAAGATGTAATTTAATTTTAATAAATTGGCTTAGAAAAAAGATTTTGTTATAAATGTGAAACAATATTTGAACATACAATGTCGGTTTGAAATACTATTCTAAATCTAACATGATTTTGGATTAATTATTTTATGAAAGAATTTGTTTTTGAAAAACATTCATAGTTTGAACTGTAATAATAAAAATGAAAGAATAATTGATTATGACGATCTTATTCGGCTAAAACTGTTAAAAACTATTAGATTAATATTTAATCACATTTTTTATTCATAGAATAATTTAAACAAAAAAAATACAATTTAGAAAACATTAAAACAATATGAATCAAAATAATAGAGTAGATTAATTGGATAGTCTTGAAACTGATGAAGAACTTGATTTTTAAGAGTTTGAAAGACCATAATTAGTTCGAAGAAATGGAATGATAAATTCAATATCAGAATGTAAGGGTTATATCATATTGGATAAACCAGTTGAGAATATATTCCAAGAAGAATAATGTCCAATTTGTTTGGAGTCGTCAGAATAGCTATATCCTTTGAAATGTGGACATACTTACTGTTAAAATGATATAGAATATATGATTGATATTTCTAAATAGTCTAACGGCTTATTCTAATGCCCGATTTGCAGAGCTTATTAAACTCTAGATTAATATGATGAAGTTTATCATTTGAAAAAACAAAATCTGACGAATTGCACAAATTGATAAAATAAAACTAAAATTTAAATGTTAACATCTATAAAATATTATATATAAATAAAATAAATATTCTCATCAAAAACATTATGAATAATAAAATGATTATTCTTATCAAAATAAAAATTAAAGTCTTACTATCAGGAATGTTTTAATAGAAATTGTGATTCTAAATTTAATTTATCCTCATTGAGGGGTTATTGTACTTCCATGATATGAAATATTGTGGAAGTGACTTTTTAGATTTTTTATTAAGCTCATTAATATATATAATTACAAATTATATAATGCAATCCTCTCAAGAAAGTAGGACGTTTCAATGCAATTTGTGTTCAACCCATGTACCACAGATATGTTAGGAAGTACATAATGTAAAATGTACTATGAAAAATCTTCAAGAAACAACTTTAAGAAATCAATTGAATGAATAATCATAGATTCCACAACAATAAAATTTCCCATAATAAATTGTAACGAAATTAATATGATTCTTTTAGAATTTTACAGAAAAAGCAAACAACTAATAACAATTTTAGTAAACAACGAATAGCTCACAATAGTTTAGAATTGGCATAATTTCTTAATAGAATTAATAAAATATTTCTAGTATAATTTAGTCAGGTACATTGAACGCAGCGAATAATGTTACAAGATAAATTGTATAATCTAACGCTACTTAAGAATAATAACCTGCATAAACTCAATAATTTTAAATTAGTAGAATATCATAGTAAACTACTAGTAGCAATATTTCAAATCAATAATTTTAAAGGTTTCTTGAACTTCAAAGGTCAAGACAGCCATAAAACTAATAAACGAATACTCTATTTAGAACTAATTATGGGTAATAACAATAGCCTGTTTAGTAGGCGTAATTTCCTCAATAATAACCTAGTTTCATCTAAATTACTAATAATATCATGACACCAACTCCAAATATTTCTTAAATTTAATAAGCTCCTCGTTTTTAATAAGTTACTCGTTCCCCACCCTAATTTAATTTTTCAAGGAGTAGTTCTATTTTATAAACTGCTAATTTTACTTAAAGGACATAAAACATTGTTCCAAGCGATGATTCAAGTAATGAAGATGAGGAAATACATGAAGTGAGTGGATTAAATAATTTTGACTTATTAAAGAACTATACAGATGAGGAAGTGAATTAAATGAATGATGAATAATTCTATCAATACTTTATACATAAACAAATTATGGAGAATCATTTGGATGAGCCTGACATATAGATATAAAGAGTGATGGAATAATAAAATGAATTTGATAATCAATGTGTGATTTGTTAGGAAACCATAAAGAGTGAAGAGGAAACTATGGTTTTAGTTTGCGAACATAAATTTCACGAAGCTTGCATATCCAATTGGATTAGTTGTAAATCAACTTGCCCTATATGTAAAACAAGGATTTGATGGAAAATATTTGATAAAAATTAATTATTTATTGGCTTTTAGAAATACAATATAATAATAATTATTATTTGAATATATATACATGCAATAAGAGGCTCCAGAAGTGCAAACTATTTTTGAAGAATTGCTCAAACCAGTATTGGAGAGAATTGAAGTTTTGAAAGAAAAAGATCAATCAAATGAGTTATAGATCAAAAATCTATTTGACCAAATGAGTGAATTGAAAACTTTAATAGGAAACCTAAAACCAATAAAAGAAGAAGAAAAGAGTAATATTAAATAGTATGTAATAGAAATTGTCAAATAAGAGCCAAAAAAGGAAAATCACTAAAATAATGGTATTTGAAATCAATATATTCCCACCACATAATTAGATGTTAAAAAGGTTGAACGTCCATCTACTGCTGCAAATTCTAAAAACCCAGCACCCGCAAAAGTAAAAGATCCCAAGCCTGTAACTGCCCCTAAACCTTTAAGTCAAAGTACAATTGTTGAAAAGACAACAACACCTGTTGATATCGAAAAAAGTATTTAAACTTAAATCATCTTTTTGTATAGACTAACCCAAATCTCCAAAGGAAGGAAACCAAAATAAAACTAAATAATAATAGTAACCATAACAACAACCACCATAACCTAAACCAAAACCTGTAGTTTAACCATAATAAAAATAATAATAGATCAAAGAAACTAAAGAAACAAAGGAAACTAAAGAATAAGCAGTCAAATAGCCACCTTAATAAAAAGAAGAAAAAAAGGTTGAAAAATAACCACCCAAACCAAAAACTGCTTAACCAGCGCAACCTGTTTAACCAGAAAAAAAAGAAGATAAAAAAGATACCAAAAAAACAGACAATAAAGCTTCACATAAATAGAATGTAAAACAACCTGAATAGAAAGCAACAGATAAAAAGTCTGATGATAAAAAGATTGTGAAAAAAGGAAAGCAAACTGAGGATACTTAAAATAAAACTGAATAATAATAAACAGATGAATAATTTTAACAATAATAATAAAATCTAGTTAAGACTTAGAATAATAGTGAATAGAAATAATAAGATGAATAACCATAGTAATAATAAGTTGAAAAAAAAGAATTCATTGAAACATAAACTGAAGCTCCTGAACCTTAGAATATTGATGAACCAAAGGAGTCATCAGAATAATAATAGCAAAATTAGGATTAATTCGTTGAGAATCAACAAATCTAAGAAGTTAATAACATTTAGCCAGAACAAATTGAAAATCAAGAATAAGAAGTAGCTTGATGTTATATGAATATGCATTAAATTTTAACAATTGGTAAATATGCAAAATGACAATCATTTCTTCTTCTTGATTGATAAGAATCACCATTTTCTAAATATTTTTTTTACAAAACTTAAACCCAATTTATTTAGAACTTTATCAACTTTCTAAGAATTACTCTAACGTTGAGGCTGTTGATTGACAAATTATTATATCTGATTTAAATCATGTGGTATTTGTTAAACATTAATATCATTTTATTAAGGTCTATTTCTGCAGTCACAGTCCGTTCCTCTTACCCAGACAGTGCCACAAAGATAGCAAAACTAAAATCCACATTTGCAAGTTATATGATTACATCCAGCGGTCTTCTCGATCCACCTTTGGCATTAAGAACATTATCTATATCTAGCTTCTTGAACTGCATTTATAAAGCTCTCTTCTCCACATATTCCTTCATGATATAACCTTCTACATCTAGTACAAAATAAATTCTAGCATATCATGCACACTTAGATTGGTCCTTCTATTTCATAAACACCTTTACAGTTCTCAGTTGGACATTAAAAAACATTTGGATTTTGTAATAAGTATTAATTGAAAGCAATTTTTTCTAGCCTATCCATAACTTGACTTGAGACAATATTTTCTAAGTCATCCCTCAATATTTCTTCTCTACATTCTAAGTTTGGGCATTTTATTGGAAATTCAGATGCTGCATTGATTAAATTCTCTAAGCACTATTTATGATATATATGCTAACAAGCTGTAAGAGCATACTTGTCTTATTAAACATTTTCTAAACAAATACTACATTGAGTACTTTATTAGATTTAGCTTTGTTTATTTATTTAAGAGAATATCTATGACTTCTAACTTTCTTTATTTCTATATTCTTCATATTACTATTGTTTATATTGTTTTGATTAATCTATTGCCAGATAATAAATTTCCTTAATTTAGGGTATCTAAATTTCCACTTACTAATAATTATTCTAAATACTAGAATCAGTTGCTTCTTTATTCCCATTTTTTTCTAACATCTAGACATTCGATTGTTAAAATTAATTTATAAATTTATCTGTGTTTTCATTCTGGTCAAAGTATCCTTAAAATTTCTATTTTGATGCAATATCTTGTTTGAACTATGATAAGACAGCCGATCTTTGGTATTTATTTAAGAGACTTGATACGCAATATAATTGACTGTTTTTAGAATCTTATAAAGCCTCATCTGGTACTTCAAAATCAATCTTCCGTTTTCCATTTATGTAATCATTATATATTTATTGCAATTCTTTTAGATTAATGTTTTTGAACTAGTATGCTGAATGAACTTAATCAATAAGATAAAATGATTTTTTTAAGACTTTTTGATTGTTACTAGAAGCTCCTGCCTGAAATGATAAAAAAGTTATATGGAACATTTAGCTGGTATACTAAGTATTTAATGGATTTTACATCAACAAAAGGCATTTCTTGTATCTTTCGAATATAATCGCTAAAATCAAAATAATTTATCATATTATAATAAATAATTATAAATTACTCAACATGTAATATTGCTTGTTTACAATTTAAATAAAGAATTGCCAACTTATACTTCGAGGTCTTGATAAATTGGCATATCTTCTGTTATTTTGACTAAAGTGCCAAATTTAGAATTATTGTCAAACAAAATTAGAGAATCCTACTCCTGAATCCTCTCTATTTATAGAGTGGCATGAAATCTGCTCACACTAACTTCACCTAATCTAATCCAATTTTCTCTGGCTCTCCCCAAACTCATCTTTTCTCCAAGACTTATTACCATCACTCCATCTGCTTTTGAAGTGAAGCGATCTCCTAAATTAATTTAAACAACCTAGTTATCCTTCTTTTTTGTATAGAACTCTAGCATCACGTATGGATATCGAGGTTTTAAAAGTTCCAGCATATGATATGTTACTCCATCACTCTAAAATATCACCTTGTATGACTCTTAACAGATTTCACATTTTAATGAATTCCATAGGTATGTTTCGCTTTTCTCAGATTAGTATTATTTTGATGACTAAGTCTATTCTTTAAGCCTAAATCTTATTAGTAAAATACCATCTTTTCATGCAATCTAAATGAATATATTTTAGAGATCCACTGCATTTACAAGGATTCAATAAAGGATTGGAACTTTAGGTATTTCCTAGACATATTCTACATTAATCATTGGAATCTGCTTTGCTTTGGTTCAAAAGCTCAGGTTCTGTAAGAGGATTAAAACTAAGACTAGAAATTCTAAATGTCATTTTTCCAAGCCTAAAAATGTCATTTACATTTAATGGGTATTTGTTAACAGATCTTACTGTCAACCAATTTTTTTTAAGTTTGAATGGAAATTTAGTGTTTGTTAAGGCTGTAGAATTTCCTTGTTGTTACGATGTTCCAGCAACTATTGTGTTTTTAGCTGTTACAAACAGTAAAACCTCACTACATATAATAGATTCAAATTACCTATTCTCATTGGGTAATTCATTTATTAATTGAAGTGTCTCTTCATTTCTAATAATATATGAATCTTAATTTTAGACTGTGAATTATTATTTTTGATTGCTGATACTCTCATAGTCGAAACGATCTCCAGTGCTATTTGTTAGACATTATATTGAAATCCTGAAATTAATGATATCAAGTGCAAATACCTTTCATTACGCATTTAACATTATCCCATTCAATATAGTAATATATTTTTATTATAATCAAAAATCAGAATCAATGAGCTCTCTTTTTATCTTTTCAACTACTTTTTCAACTAATTTAACAAATAAATCTTCATTTCTTTCTCTTTCATTCCTACTTCTCTTACAAGCATCATAAGCACTTTAGTATATTTTTTTGAGAATACCTATTATTTCTTCCTCTCTTTACTCCCTTTATTTTTACTAACAATCGAATATTCTTTTGAGTTCATCTAATAACTGATTAAATTATTATGCAATTTTATCCTCAATTTCTTCCCTTATGCTAATTTTTTATTCTATATCTTAATAAAATAATTGAATTTATTCTTTATGCATTAGCTATAAAAACATTACCGTTTTATATCTCTAATAATTTATTCTAGGTTTCTGATTTTTATTGAAACTCTTTTTATATTTCAACTGATAATTAATCAACTTATTGAGATAGATTTGAAAACTCCCCTTTATCTATTTCCAATCTTTCTTTGCTAAATCTTTTTAAAAGGGTTTTGCAATTCTTTTCCACTGTTAAAATTTCCTTTCTCATTATTTCATCTACTTAATCCCGAGCTTCCTTTTCAATATCAACAATAGATTTCAATCTCTATAACTAAACTTATTATAAAATTATCTATACTTTTTCTGCAATATCCAAAAACTGTTAATTCTTTTACTTTTAAACGTCTTCTATAGCCAATTCAACACTTTGCAAGTAGCCAAGAATCAATTTGAACTTCGATTATTTCTCTCCTTTCACATTATTTTATATCGTCTGCAATTTTTCAAAAATTCTTTACGCTCTCTCTTCCAATCAATCTAATAGATGTCTAAAATAATTTTACCAGTCATTTTTCAAATTTGAAATTTAACAATAAAAATTATAACAAATATTCACTTGTTATTCTAAATAAAATGCTAACATTCATTTATCCATTAATCGAGGAATATACATAAAGATTTATTATTTCAATCCAATTCTAATACATGTAAAAATTAATTTCCTAAAGATACATCTTACACATTTATAATAAAATGATTTTATGATATATCAAATTGGATACATACACTGAAATAAGAATAAGCTTTATTCGTTGATATAATGTAATAAAACATTAAAATTACAAATTATCCTTTTCACATTCTTCTTTCCAGTTAATTATTTTTATCAATTAAAATCCACTAATTCTCATTTTCACTTTGGATTTACCTTTGGAAAAATAAATTATGGAAATGAAAATTTTAGATATTCTTCGCTTACACTTTTATAGAACAGTATACTGATGGTTCATAAAGAAGAGAAGAATGATAATGCAAGACTTTTGATTGATGGAATAACTAGCCACATGGTTTGACATAATAATTTTATTAACTTATAAATGTTACCTAATGATGAACAATAGAGATTATACTAAATGTTCTAATAAATGGCTGGACCTGATCCATATGGTAGAATGCTTCAAGTGCCGAATTCTCCTTATTATCCTTGCTGGGGCCCTCCATTTCCTTAACCAATTATGCCACCACCACCCCCTAATCAAAAATTCTAATTCCCTGAGCAGTTGGCACATGAATAAGCACTTTAGATGAACTAACTTCCACCCAATTAAAGTGGATTAAACCTAAATGGAATTAACTAGGGTTTATAAAACATGCCTCCAATGCCCATGGGTTTGCCTCCAGGTTTTGGGATGCCCCCATTAGGTCCTGGTTAAATGGCATAAGGACCTTTTGGAGCTGGATCAATGGGGCCTCCTCCTATGGGTGGAATAACTGGAATGAGTGGTATTGGTGGAATGAATGGGATGGGACCAGGTGGTATGCAATTACCTGGGATGGGTCCAATACCATAAGGACCCATAGGTTAAATGCCACCTTTCGATTTTTAATTCAAACAACAACCTCCTATGCAATCACCAATGAATCCAAATTAAGTTATGGCACCGCAATAGCAACCGATATAATAACAACATATACCATAACAACAGCAAATATAATAATAACAGGCTCCTTCTTAATAACCATAGTAACAATCTTCAGGATAACCAAATTAATCCAATCAATAAAATTTGGAATAGGGTACACATAAATCTATATAAAAATAGGATTCTCACAAGTAGTGAATGAGTTTTAACTTAAAATTTTAAACATGTTTGTTATGCAAAACTAAATGCTGTTGGATTTTAAGAATAAAAATGCGAATTTGGAAAATACCATTACTTCAATATTAGATGAAATATCAAATCTATAAAAAATTGTTGAATCAAAATTTGATAATGTGTAGGCAGATGATTTCATGAGTAGATGTAAACTAAAAATATTTATCCTTAGTATCAATACCAAATTAAGAAATGACATAAAATAATATTTTATTAAAGTCCTTATAATGTAACTAGAGCGATTTTCAATATTAACTAGTATTGACAAACGATTTGGAATAGCCATTATTTAAGGATAAAAATTTCAATTTATATATTGCTCTTAAAGACATGAAAGGAATGAATATCAAAAACCATAATAAAATAGAATTGGAGGTTCAACTGTATTCTTCAGATGATAAGCCTGTGCTTTTGATATCAAATTCTTAAAACTAAGCCATTCTGAGATAACCTGAAGATAATATATGGCTGGAGGAAGGAATATCAAATATTGAAAAACTACAAATAAATGAAGTAACTTCTCATTATTAGAATGGCTGGATATATTTAGTGGTTTATCCAATTAAAAACGATAATAAAATTGTTTAAAATTCAATTAGTCCTTCTTAAATAAAACCGTTGATTTATAAAGTCAGTGTAAAATCAAAGAAAACTTAGAAAAAGTATTTAGTAAAAATATTTAAGGTCATCCCGTTCAAGATCGAGATCCCATGAAAGATTACGTAGACTGGAAAAGTTGGATGATAGATCAAGTTCAGAATCTGAAAATCACATCTAATTAGAAATAAAGAATCTTGATGTTAATGATGAGATTTAATAAGAAAAAGAGAATGATTAGGATGGAGAGTAAAAGTAACAATAAGAATAATAGTAAAATAATGAATAAAAGAAAGATGAGGTGCATTAAAATAAAGAATCTGATCTTTGAGATTTGTAATGTATTTGCGATACTTATTTATAAATTAATCATTTCAGTCTCCAAGTTTCCTTGATTAATGCTATAAAATTATCGTCTAATTCGATATCAGCACTGACTGCAGCATAGTATTCCTTCCATTCCTAAACTTGAATATTGTAATATTACATCTAAGGTGATATGGCCAGATTTGTTTCCTTCCTTGAAATATTGTAACAACTCTATATAAGCCTAATCTTCAGTCAGTTCTCCTCTGGTAACTTTAGGATGATTTTTTGCATTGAAAATCCCTTTGAATTCATCAGCCACAATATAACCCAAATTATCCTTATCAAATTTTTTGAATGCTTAGACTATGACTTACACTCTGTTCTCATTGGGAGATCCCTATTTATCAATTTATTTTTTACTCTAATTAAATAAAAGAATTCAGCAACATCTATTGATCCATCCCTGTTTCTATCGAGATAATTTAATAAAAACTATATGTATATATGGGATTACGTCAGTTTAGAATTTTGTTAACACGACTCCATTTTATTTTAGACCAATGAGGAATTCATCCTTGTCCATCCTATTATTTTTATCAAATGATTCAAATCCCCTGAATGTTTTTCCTAGAGTTCTAATTGTGGTTGAGCATTTTCCTAATAATGATTTTGTGATCTTTTTAATAACTACTTATAGTAAACTTCTTACTTATATCAAGTTATTCTTGAGGAGTTATCATTTTTTACAAGTTATTTTATTTATTTATAAATATTAATTATTTCATTTTTTCTCCATTATCATTATATCAGACGTAAATTATTTTCAAAAGTAAAATTGTTATCATTAAAATAGAAATGATAATCCTTAGGTTTATTTAAAAAGATCTAAAATGGTTAATATTTGTGTAAGAAACTATCGATCTGGTAAATTAGTATCAAAAGATTTTGATGACATAAATAATAAATATCAATAATTTAATTATGCTTCTTTAATTTGAATGCCTTCGAAAGCATTTGATTTTTGATAAGGCGTACATCCTTTAATGTTATGAAAGAGAAGTATTCATTGGAGAAGTAATTCTAAAATTTTAGAATATATTAAGAATAGAGCAAAACCCAAATACTATTTTGAAGTGTCACTGAAGAATTTTATTGTATTTCACACTGAATAAGATTATTTTGGATTCTCCATTCCCTATAGAGGAAAGTTAAAGCTATTTCATGCAAATTCCAAAAAAGTCAGAGAACTTAAATTACTTTTATCTGGAAAGATTCTTTTTGGAGACTTGAATTAATTCTATCTGTAAAAGCATTAACTTGGACATGGATCATTTTCATACGTAACCCAAATACTAAATATAAGGTTAATTTGTTGTAGAACCTAGAAACCAAAGAAATGGTGGCAGCTAAGTTTTTAAGTAAGCAATGGAAGCACAAAACCAATACAGAGCGAATGAAGGCAATAATATAAAATTATTTAAAGGAAATAATAAACGAAAATAATATAGTATAATCTTTGAATCATCCAAATATAACCAAAATAAAAGAGGTCTATGACAAAAATTCAGAGATAGTCATAATATATGAATTTATAGACGGAGACACCCTTGAGAAATATTTACATGATCATTGTGGGTCTCTAAGTCATTTCGATATTTAATCTATTATGCGAGTAAAGCCAATTAATTAAATTTCTTAGCAAATACTACTGACATTATTCTATGTTCATCAACAATAACTCATTCACAGGGATATAAAGCCGTCAAATATAATGATTCAATAAAATCATAATATCAAAATCATAGACTTTGGCTTAGCTACAAAAATTGGAGTAACTAATAACGATATTTGTGGTACTGTCGGCTATATCGCTCCAGAAGTGTTGTGTATTACTACTTAGCAATCTGTTTATTCATTTAAGTGCGACATGTTCGCAGCAGGAGCGATATTTTATAAATTGTAATTTGTGCATGATAATTAAGAATAACTTCCCATGACTTATTTACGGAGGCCAAAGATTACGCAAATTTTTAATTAAAATTAGACCTTTTAAGAAAACTCAATACTCCTGAATCTGGGATTGACTTATTGCAAAAGCTTTTGGATTTTAACTATAAAACAAGATTAAGCGCCAAAGAAGCTTTATCTCATCATTATTTCACTGAATCTCTAAGAGTGTCAGCCAAAAAGTCTTTACAAATGTCTCAATAGAATATTCTATTAGCCAATACTTCTCAAGTTTCGCTGATTGGTACTTCAGAAACTCCAATACAAAATGTTAATATTTTCACTTAAAATCTTAACAGGCGATTCAGGTTTTCAATATAATTAAATAATTGATTTGTACTATTGCATTTATTTATCTATAATAAAAATTATATAATTATAATAACATTTCAGAAACTTAAGAGAATAAGGAATGTATATGAAAAATCAAACATTCAAAAAAATATAAAATTATTTCAAATCAAAATTCAGTAGATTAAGTATATAGCTAATCTAAGATATTAGTATATCCAATTGATCTTTGTGAATTTGTATGAGACCTAGTTGACTTTTATGATTTATTCTTGGATCCTAATACTCTGCGTTTGGTCTCACCTCGATTAAGCAGCTCCTCGAATTCCAGTAATATTTATTTGTTTTCTTAATTTAACCCACATTTCATTAACTAATCATAAAAATACAAATATACTTTTTAGATTATCACTTAGAAGTACTCTTTAATCTATGGATTTTCTAATCTTTCTTAATAATATGGATAACATTCATAAAACTTTCTTGCTAAGGATTCCTTCATTTAGAGTTTCGATAATGTAAAAACAATGTTTTAAACTTCAAAATCATTGATATTTTCTTTTAACCTTCTCAACAATTTCTCAACCAATTATTCAGTCTATTTATCTAAGTATTTCAAAGTATTCATGAGAAACGTTTTATATTTATCATGACTTTCCTCGTTGGACATAGTAAATATGATGTCAGGTAAACTGTTGAGTATTCTTCTTGAATCCTTCTTCTATATTTGGAAAAAGAATCTTTTTGCTGATTATTAAATGTTTTCATCAGGGTCAGTCAATAACATGGCTATATCAGTAATTTCTCTTTTGATTTTAATCATATCATTTAAGATCAAATGTGATAGCATATTTAATGAAGTCTTTTTTACAATAAAATCCTAATTGCTTAACCCATCAAAAAGTTATCTACAATAAGATGTTACTGTATTTGGCCATCTGTGCAATAGATCACCAATAGCAACTATTAAATTGTTCTTAAATATTCCATCAGAATTTGGATTTTATATTAATCGAAACACTTTCTCAATATGTTCTTCACAAAATTATTCAGATAAACACATGAATTTACACAAACATAGACCTGCTGATTTATGTAATATTGTCAACTGTACATTCTCTTCTTCAATTTCAGCCAATATCTCCAAGACTATTGGAGCATAATTTTAATAGAATCCTTTTTAAATCACACCTATTGATATTTTTAAGATATATACTTTATTTGCATAAAGTCTATAAATATACGCAATTATATTCGTATTCTTCTTCGCAACCCCCTTAGATTTTATCCAATTCATTTTCTTTGGCTTCCTCTACATTTCTTAAATGAGTTAATTGATTCTCAATTTCGTCAATATGAAGAATGATAGCCAGAGCTGATTAACCAACAATAAATAACAATTAACTGAGTTGTATACATTAATTATTAAATACTAAAGTGGATTCCTCTTCGAGAAAGTCTTGAGTGCTATATTAATTAATGATCTAGATTTACCTTCTTTTAGGAGTCATTCCCATAGAAAAGACTTTGTAACTAAACTTTTTAATTATGTAATCATAGATACTCTCTGGAACAGGTAAAAATTAAATCAAATTTAGAATCTCTTAGCAAGCAACAAACCACAAATTGTTGGGTGTTCCAAAATAGAAATATAAAATTAAGGAAAATTGTTAGAAATATTTCTTAACAAGTACTTTGTCTTCTAAATACTAAATTAATTTCGCCAATTCTACAACTGTGATCCAATTGATTTCTTTTTTCTATCCATCAATTATTTTACTTATTTGATCTAATTTCATTCTTGTTAAAAGATTAGATTGCTACCCAAACATAACTCTTACTAGTTTAGAATACTAATTTAATTATTCATGTTGATTAATAGTGTAGTTCCTCATAAAATTAGTCCATACGATTTCAATCGTAGTTTCTTGTATCATTTTCTATTTGATCATATATCGAATGAGTTCTTCAAGGTAAATTTATTCTTTTGGCGATGAAATTTTTAATAAATGAATCAAATTATTAATTGGAACTTAATCATTATCGTTTTCTATAAATAGCATATGGAACTTTTTAGACAATTTATTGACTATTTAGGGGTTATTAGAGTGAATCAACATCTTCATGATGCCAACATCAGTATTTTCTATTTTCTATTTAAATAAAAAACTAATGAGAGAGATAGCTTTATAAATGTCAGTGATGCATTTGCTATTTAATAGTAATTCAATGTTTGGCAATAACTTTTGTAAGAGCTCCATAAACTCTTGATATTGAATGAACACAGATTGCAATTTCTTCTTCTCTCTCAAATTAGAGACAACTAGATTCTCTTCATCTTCTAATTCTTTGAATTCTGCTTCGGTCTGTGCATTACCTTTGTCTTCTAATATCTAATCGATGGCTATTAAAGTCTTATGAATTTCAGTTCCCAAATATTCATTTTACTCCTTGATTTCAGTGATCTTCATGAAATTTTACATTTATAACCCATCAACAAATAGGTTTTTCATAAATCTGGTTGAATTCTATATATTTTGAAATTGTACTTTGTTATTTATTTAACAAATGCCAAGGCTGCCTTTCTCACCATCGAAGAGACATCTTACACTCTTGCGATTACCAATGGGAACATCATAAGTTATACACTTGGAGGTATAAGATTCTATGAGCATACAACTCTTAACATCTTTAAAGTGTGAACTCTAGCATATGCATTTTTATCAATAATTCTTGATGCCAATTTCTAAATGAGGAATAGTCTTTGATTTAATTGGTTTTCTTTCATTTCTACATCCTACTCCACTTTCGATGGATTCAAATGCTCAGTTAGAATATTTGTGATTATTGTATTAATGGCATTTCTAAGACAGTAGCACTAATAATAATAGATATAAATAATTTACTTCGCTATCGTAAAATTGCAAGAAAACAGGCAAATTTTAATTAAATAAATTTGGCAATTGAGCACTTACTCTTTCAAATACTTTAGATACTTGTTTTAATGAATTGCTCTCATTTTATAAGATTTCCAAACTGTGTTAGGCTAAAATGGTAATGAATTGGGTAACAAATGCAGTGTTTTCACAATATATTAGTAAATCTGAAATTTATTGATCACAATCTTCTGAATTGAATACAATTTGAATCAACCTATTTTTAATGTAATTATGAAGATTCTCTTTTCTTATGATTTTCCTAGCTTAATTTTGTAAACATTGTTTAACATCGTTCTCCTTTATTTTTGTTTTATAAAATTATAGTATTGTTTCTATTCCCATCTAGCCATGTTTATCATATTGTCCAAATGATGTTAATGTTTCCTTCTATAATTAATACAAATTCTCCTTCCTGTTTTTGTTTTAATCATCCAGAGTTGCCTATAAAAACTTCATCTGTAAAATCTCAAACTCCAAGGCATCCTGTCTCTTTAGAACTTCCTTCTCTAGAAACTCTAAGATATCGTCCTTTTGGATCTATCTCTAAGACTTATTATATACCTATTGCACACCATAATAGAGGATGGTAAAAGTTTCACTATCAAAATGCTTACTGTGATTAAATTCCTCAATAGCTGATCTCATTTATCTGAGTATCAGTCTGCTATCCTTGGTTTTGAGTGAATTGTAAAGACTATTATCAAACTATCATATAAGTTCATCATACTTAAATATTGGGATATTCACTTAGCTCGTTCATAAAACTTTTTAAATTCAAATAATTTATGCGGCAATTTATTATAAATATATATATAATATATCAACTTACATTACTATTTTCCCAATAAAATCCTGAATTACTTTGCACTTTTTTCTGTTGTTAGACCCAATAGAAATCAGCATTGGAATTTGGAAACTAGACCTCATCTGATTGTTACAAGAGTGGATCCTTCAAATCTATTTTTATATCAAAATTTTCATCATTTTCATCAGTAGGGTGTTAAATAGCCCAAATTTCAATGATGTTAATTTACAATTTCTTCACATAGGGTAGAATTAGAGGTCCATTTTCATATGAATCATCTGTTTGAGTGCAATAGGAATTCTGTAAGTCTTTATCAATCCAGATTCTGCACCCCTCTCCATTTTTACCCCCAAATCCAATTCCCTTATTGGAATCAAGAAAACAGTAGTTTTATTCTCCTCTTCTTTTGGATCTATAAATCTTAAAATGAGGATAGAGACAGAAAATGCAATCCTTCTTGGTTCCAAAGTATTATCTGGTGTCATACCATCTAAGATTCGTTAGAGCTCCAAATATCTATTATTTAGTCTTCTATTCATATTTTTCTTCATGTTAAAAAAACATAATCGTAGGTAATTTACAATCTAAGTGTTTTGAGTATTGATAATACCTTTGAGTGATTGAACCATTTGATTAAACCCCCCTTGATGTGCAACACTTGAATATAACAAGGTTAATTAATTGCAATCAGTAAGCACCGATTAGGTACTCAATAATAATTGGAAAAACAATTCATCGGTTACAAAATATGATGGAGTATTGACAACTGGAATGGTATTCTAAAGGAAAGTATATATATATAATTTAATTACATTAAATTGTTTTCCCATAAATTTAGCTTAAAAATACTTTTTGATAAGATATTTAGTTCCTGGCATCTACTTTGAAATGAAGTCCATCAACTAAACCCAAGACAAGGAACCTGATTCATTTTCTAGATTTAGAATTAATCAAAATACTATAGAGTTAATCTACTAATGATTTAATGTATTTCTCATTAGTTGGTGCGTTCTTCTGAGCATGTTGATACATTTTGATAATATCCTAAAAGGTTGAAGGGGATTAGAAATACTTTGATGACACTGAGAGTGTCAAGATAAGTTAATTGCAATTGGGCCAACTCTTCTTTTGATTTTACATATCTATAGTTCTGCAAAGTAATCAAGGACATCAATTCAAATCTTTCTAGGTTCTTGAAGGCTGGAACCGAAGTTTGAACATCCTTCACTAACAGCTCCACTATATATTGTAGGCAATATTAAGAATACAGAATTCAAACAAGGGTTCCTTCCTCACAAAACCATCACTTCCACTGTACAATTCAAGGAACTTAAATAACTTGATTCCAAAGGCAGGATTTTCTGAGAAGATATCCTCGAAGGATCGTTAATTGAGTTACTTAGTATCACGAGTTCTAATAATATTATTGTTATTACTCACTACTTAATTCACAGTAATATTGAAATTATTGATCCAATTGAGTATATTCAGCTTAATCAAATGCTAAGACTACTGTGTTCTTTCTTGAATCATAACAATTGCCCATGTATCGAATTAATAAATATAAATTATTAAAATAAAACGATAAATGTTTAATCTTTTCATCAATCAAGTAATCTGCTTTAAGTTACAATCATCCTTATCATCGTTGTATTTTCAACTAGATTCATGTGAGCAGTTCGACCAATGAAATTATCCCAATTCTTATCATTCTCTGTATATATGAAATTCACTTCAACCCTTGTGCATTCAGGCAATTTAATGTTGTCAAGCATGGTTTAATAGATCTGCTGTTTATCTTGCGGAACTCTGGTGGATTTCTCGAGTCTGGCAACCTCAAAGGGAACAAAGTCATCCTGTGTCGAGCTGACCAGGATCACTTTTTGGAACCACTCTAAACTTTGGACTGTCGATAGATAATAGAGATAAGAATTCTAAGGCACTGAGGCATCTTACATTTGTAATTCAGCCATACTTTAACTGGATGAGAAATTGGTCATGAACCACAATCCAGTTTTGACCAAACTATTTTATTTTACAAATAACCCTACATGAGGGGATCCAAGACTTACATAAAATCTCATCTTGTTTTAATGCATACTTAAATTACAAAGAGCTGATCGTGCTACTACTCCTCCTAAGGAATGGCATATAAATGATAATTCATCTATTCCATCCATCAATTAGATTTAGGCTTGGATTTCGATGCTTAATTTGTGACCCATCACTCTAATTGATTCTTCTCCTTCTCTTTGGTTGCAACTGGACAACAGTGTGAAGCATTTCGGATAATAGATTTTGATAATGTTCCTCCATCTCCTCATATCAAAGGGAGAGCCCTTATATCCATGGACAAACACAATCAGATGTTTGCTTTCTGCCTTCTTTTAATTTAGTTAGTATTGCTTCACTTCATTTTGCGAGTATTTCAGTAGAATTGGCAGATTGTCCAATATTTCTGTAGATGTAATGGGTAGAATGGGCAATATTCTTTGGTCTAGTTGTCTCAAGGAAATGATTAGGTTGTTGTTCTTCAAGGTTTTGTCGAATTATGGGAAATCGGTAATTTTAATGACGAATTCTTCATAAAGATCTTGGAGTTCCGAAATATACTTAAATTTCAATTTCTTCATTAGTTTAGCATACACCTTTGATACTACGTCGATGTAGACATACCAAAGCATATACAATTGTAAACTGATTGAATTGATTTGACGTTCTAGGTCTTCGCTGTTATATTCCACTTCTCCCAAACAGGCCAATTGGGACTAAAATTAATTCTCTTTTAAAATACTAAATAATGTGCAAATTTTGTTGGCTCCGTTATAAATTCGGCAATGGTCTCTTTGTATTACTGAATAAACTGCTTGAATATCGATTCCAGGTAATCAAAGGTTTTCTATTACAATAGTTCGTATTGGCCCTTTCTTTTGTATTTTTGAATGTAGTCAATCATTGTTAATCCCTCCTTTCGCTACTAATACTTTAGGTCTATTAATCACTTAATCATACTCAAAGGCAGTGAGAACACAAAGCAATTTATCACGCAGGCAGTGTTGGGATCAAAGGTGATAGGCAAATAATTGTGATTGATCTGTTTTAGAGAATGAATGACGTAGGTCTGGGAAGTGAGTTTGTTCAAGGGCAATGCTTCTTGATCTGGGAATGTTTCAGCAGATTTACTGTCCAGAAATAATAAATCAACTTGCAATTCTACAGAGTTTAATTATGCAAATGTATTTTGTTCTATTCTAAATATGCATCCTTCGCACAAATTAATCTAAATTCTAATCATTTATACCTCCTCATCTTCATATCTAATAGCGAAAGAACTTGATAGGTAGTATTGATCTCGGATGTCTTATCCAACCAATCTTTGATCCCTTTGTTTCTTCTATTTGGTTATCCCCAATTAATCCAAAGTCAAATATGGCAAATGCTTGGGTATTGATATTTAGATCCTGTAGATTCCTTATTAAAATAGATCAACATTTCGAAAATTTCGAATAAACACTAACAATTCAATTTATGTTATGAAACTCATAAATTTAATATAATCTTTTTATCTACATTAACTTCTATTTTATAACCTAATTCATAAACTCAACTTATGGATCACACCACAATTACTAACATTCTCAATAGCTATGGGTACACTCATATATTTATAGCCAAGCTTTAAAGGTCCAGAACCACAATATAAAACCATTAATTATTCGATAGTCCCCAAAAATCAAAGTTTGGAAGATCATATAGAAAAACCACAACTTGAAATCCTCCAGCAATTGAATGAGGAGAAGAAATGCCGAGATCTTGTTGAAATCCATGGCATCACCTTGGAAAAAACTAAATAATTTTATGCTGATAAAATCAAGGAATACAACGATATCATCGATTTAAAGCATATCAAAAATAAAAGAAACCAATCCCAATCAGTTGAAAAATCTCACAATCAAACATTTATTCGGTTTGCAGGAGACGAAGGTAAAATCACTAATTTTCACATATCCATCAATTCGAAGAATCTCATCCCACTTTTGAATGAAATCAACAGGAGGGCTAATAATGAATAGACCATAGACAATCCACTTAGTTACAGGAGATCAACGAGAAATAATCAAAATAACACATTGAAAACCTCAAACAATTACACCAATATCAAGTATACTCTACAGACAATCAGACCTAAATAACCATAGAATATCACTCAAAGATTGGAATAAAAATTAATTAACTTTGATCGCTTAAACTAAAGTTAGATTAGCCCAATGAATCAAGTGAACTTTAATGAAGATCTATCCATTGATGTGATTAAGAAGAGAAAATCATTTTCAATCGACCTTAAATTCAAAAGAAGGAACTCTGAAAAAAAGAAAACAAACACCTACTCCAAATAGCAAAAATAGGACATTCCTAAAGTAGTTATATAATGATTTTAAGGTAGATTTATCATAACTGATTTCGGATTCCTTTAGATAAAACATATCAAGTTCTTGTTAATATGAGGATGATCAAGCCGAAATTACACAAAGAGACTCCCAATTTAATAATAACAATTTAGAATTGACTCAGATCCAATACCCACCTCTGGAGACTAAAATTGAGTAACTTAATTAGAGTTCATTTGATTAAACTGAAAAAGAGCAACTACCAGATATTTATAAAGACATAAGTAAATATTAATTGTTCATTCAAATAGATGTTAATTAATATTTTGATTTTGAACAGAGACAAAAAGTGCTCAAAAGAAGGAAGGAAGTTGTACATGAGATATTAAACAAACAGAAACCTAAATTCTTACATATTTGTGGATCCAAATTTCCAGTTATTAATAGTGAATAAAATTGGAACAACTACAACAACCTGAGAATTAGGATAACAGAAAGGGAACTCTAATAGAAAGTGCATCAATTGAGAAATACAAAAGAATAATATTAAGATTTTGAGAACCTAACTATGTTGTCTGGACCACCTATAACTACCAGTTATGTTACCAATAATCTAAAATCAGATTATTAGGATGTCAAAGTTACTAAGATTATGAAATAGCTAAATACTTTTAAATAGTGAATTAGCTCCTTTGCTTTGAATGTGAAATATTTATTATATATTATAAAGTTAATATCAATCTCAAATGTAAAATAAAAATAAGAGATCAATTACCTATGATTTAATCGAAAACAATAATTAAGATCATGCCATGTTTTATAAAGGAGGTCTTATGAAAAACAAAAAACCATACAAGTTGAAGCTTGAACTGAAACCACTCAAAGACGAAATCTCCTCAACGTAATTCGGAGAGATAGTGGAAAATGAAGATTTCAAAAAAATAGATGAACTAGACAGAGATTCCAAAAAAAAATACTAAACTAATAATAAGACTTCATTAAAACTACCGATCATTTATAAAAATAGATCAAAATCCTCTCAAGTTTAAACCTATTTATAACCATACTCAAATTCAGATGCTGAAATTATGGACAATAGTAAGTAAGACAAAATATGTAATATATTTATGTATAAGTTAGCCATGAGACCGATATTCAAATCTATCAATCAAATCTTAAGTAAACATCAATAAAAGACTAATTAGCCTAAAAATAATACTGAATTTGAAAACGATAAAATCTCAAATGATCAAAGCATCTTAAAGTAATTTTCTTTAGTATTAAGACTCTCGCAGTTTTTAAGTCAAAATTAAAACGATAACATTAACATAGGAAAATACGTTTAAGAGAAAATAGAGCAAAAGAGAATTAATAATTTTCGATAATTATATAAAAATGCTGTTAAGTATTAAAGCGACGAAGGTAAACTCATTTATATAAATTAATTAATTAGAAGAAAATGGTTGTATTCTCTCCAGCAAAGAATTATAATAAGTAGAACATATCAAAAACAGAAGAAAAGTCATTCTAAAAATGGCTCAAAGAAAATCTCCAAAGTTTCTCTACCCCTTAGGCCCCAAAATAAGGGTTCCTAATTTTTCTTTAGAAAACCAATATTTCTAGATTCAATAAAACTTAACTAGCAGAGCTTAAGGAGGATAATTATCTCCAAAAAAGAAAAAAACCTACAATTTCGAGGATGACATTTCTATCCAGAAATTAGATAGTCCACCTAAAGATAAATGCTTTCCTACTTCCTCAATGTAAGAAGATTACCTAAATATTAAGATTTAATAAATTGTTAAGTCTTTTCTATGATTTTAATTTTATTTTAAGTAATTTAATTAATATTCTAAATGGAGTGAGGTTATCAAATGAAATTTTCAAACAGTACATTATTCAGTTCTAGTGAAATTGATGGTTAATATCGATTTACTAATCTAATATTTTTGATTAAGAAAATAGTGAGTAAAATTATTTGTAATTATTATAACATAATTTTATCCAATATATAAAACACATTAATAAATAAATAAAGATCAAATTTAGTCATTTTCCCATCTTCTAGCAAACATTATAGGATCATTATTCTATTTTTGATTTTCTAACAGTATTTCTTAGATAACCTGGAAATCTTTCTGTAATTTAACTATATTTATTTTTTATAAATAATGCAATAACAATTAAGAGAAACTAACTCTAAATTCAGATAAATCTTTATTGAAAAATTATTCAAATTATTTATCAGGAGTGATATAAAATACAGTTTCTACTTTTGAATAAAATGATAAAAAGTTATCGATCCAGCCTTATATAATGCCTTGTTTATTTGATGGACAATACTTTTAAACATAAGTTGCCTTGATTCCTAAAAGCTTTCTGATTAAAAAATAGCATTTTTATTTGTCTTCTGTATTAATACAATCAAACTATTTAAGGACACTATTTAAATACAATAAAAATTTGTAAGTAGGCCTTATTGATGCAGAAAGAAATTCTTCCTTATCATCTTAGATATTAGAATTAAAATCACTTGTGAATTTATCAGTAATAACATTTTATTTAGATTTGGTTTAGGATGCAAATTGCCTAAATTAAGAGGTTGTATTAGTTTAGAAATAGCAATTTTGTTTATTCTCCTAAGGGTTCTTTTATAAGCTCAATCCAGATGATTTTAAAGCTGGAGTCATGATATTTTATTGAGATTATACAACCCTAACAGGAGACTTCTTTTGTTAAATAGAATTGCTATTTTAAACTGAGTAAGATTACTTTTATAAACTTTAGGAAATATCTATGATTTTTTGTTTTTCTTACAAAATCTAATGGCAGTTTGAAAATTAATGATTATTTATAGTGTCATTGGTACTATTTTCTTCTCCAGATAAGCCATGGGTGTTGCTATTATTATCAAAATTTTATGTTGTTATAGGTATCTTAATGGCAGTTATTTTTTCTTATTCTTTTTGTGAGGTTTATTTGAGTTATTACTCCGGGATTAATTCTTGATTTTTGCTTTGCATGTCAATTAATTCAAGTGATTTTTAGTTTTTAAGTCTAGATTCAAGAGTAAAATTAGTGAATTTAATCGACGATTATTATTAAGGCTTAGGGATTGCTTCAATTTTTTATGTGTAAGACTCTTTTATTGGTTACTCTATTAATAAATTTGAGTTAATTTAATTGATTTAAAGAGTCAAATCATAAGGTTTCTCTTCCAAATCAGTATGACTTTTTTTAGCATCTATAAGTTAAGCAACTTAATTTATTTTAATAACTTTTTTAGAATCTAAATTTTATAATCCTATTATCTCATGTGATTTAAAATTTAAATGTTCCTTAAGCTAATTTTCACTGATACCTCCTGCATTATTTGAGAGTGATTAATTATTTAGTAACTAATCTTCTAATTATGATCTAGACTATTATAGATCTTGAGAAATATAACTGGTTTTAATAGATCTATATGGAATGCTTTGATGTGAAAGAGTTTAGATTTTCTTAGGTTGAATTGACAAGTTGGCAATGATTTCATTAATGGACATTCGCTTTTCTGGATCAATATTCAACATATTTAGCATTAGTTCTTTAGTTTTAGGAGTAGTTATTGTATCATTTTTGATTTTGTTGATGAGAAATGAGTGCTTCTTACTTAATTCGTTTTCCTATTTAGAAAACAAAGGGAGTTCTCGATATATCATCTAAAATAAAACTATTCCTAAAGACCAAATATCTGATTTTTCTGAGTAAACATTATTTTGCGCAGTTTCAGGAGCCATGTACATGGGGGTGCCTACATTAAACTTCTTTATGATGCTCTCATATTGGTTCTCGATAACTGCAAAGCCAAAGTCAGCTAGTTTGTATGATCCATTAGATTTTAATATATTGGCTGGTTTGATATCTCTATGTATTATTTCTATTAATTTACCATAAAGGTGTTACTTTTATCATGTAATGCTTTAATTCCCTAAGCAATTTATTAGAACACTTCTAGGGTTTATGTTTCTGTGAATTATGTGGAGTCTAAAATTTCAGCCAAATCCCGTTCGTTACAATATTCACAGATCAAATATCTATTATTTTTAGTTTCAAATGTATCATAAATTTTCATTAAATTTGGATGATCTATTAAACTCAATACTTGAATTTCATTTTTTAGCAAACTTTTGGAAATTTGAGTAGTTAGTTATTGAATACTTATTACCTTAATTGCTACTACTTAATTAGTTTTTGTGTTAACTCCTTTATATACTTTCGATGAGTATCCGGAACCTATTAAATCATTATTCTCATAAGTATAATTAGATATAGTTTTCCTGATATTTTAAGAATTATTATTCATTTATTTTAATATCAAATATTTTAGACTTTCAAATTCATTTCAAATCAAATTTAGGATTCCAACATTAAAGATTAATTCTCACTTCTTTTCCAAACAATAATTTGAAATATATATAGAAATTATAATATTATTTGAAATCTTTATGTCTAGTCATTTTTAGGTATCCAAAAACACATAATTCTATATCATTTTTATATCCTTTTCTAGTTAACCAATTCCTTTTTCACATTGTCCTTATCTTTTGGATAAGAATTTTTAGTAATACTTTATCATCTAAACCACAATGTCAATCATTTTGATATGAGTTATAGATTCATATTCTTTTGTAAAAGATCTCCACATGTTTTTAATCTCTTTTCTGATCATTCTACTTCCTCTTGACACATCACATATTGTTATGTTTTAATCTCACCCATCTCATTAATATGCATATTTCTAATTATTTCGTATCCTCATATTAGTTAATTTGTTAAATAATCTGGATCTATTCAACTCTCCATATCTATGTTCTTCACTTAATTATTTGTGCTGATAAAATATTTTCAACCATAATTTGTTATTATATAATTTTGTATGATTTTAAACTAAATATGAACTTTCATTTTTCTTGGGAACAGAAGATTGTAAGGAGGTTGGACCTTTAAATTATTAAACTAAATATTCATAAATACTACCTAAAAGTATATTATATAAATGTCATAGCTTCTGCATGTTTTACTTTAAATATATTAGTTTTTGATATGAAACAAAGGAATAGCAAGACTTTATGAACTTTGATCCTCCTGATGAGTTTGATTATCTTACTCGTGATTGAGGTTCTTTGACTATGAACCTTCTCTATTAAAAATTCTTAAATTTTGTCTACTTATTGTATGGTAATTAATTGTGCTAGAAGGAGCAGAGAGATTTGAGGAGTAAGCAGATCTATAGAGTATTTCTTTTGGAGTAGCAATATATTCTTTAAGAATTAAAATTGTATATATCTACTCCTGCTAGTAAATTATATAAATTATAAAAATAATATTTATTTACATAGTTAAAAAGTTGGGTATTTTTAAATTTAATTCTACCCAGCTAAATTCTGAATAAAAATTAAATGAAGATTGATACTTATATCAATAATTTCATTTGAATTTACTCATTAATATAAATTAAATTTAAAATGGAATGGTTTTTGATAATTGTAACGATAGTGATGGCACTATTGTTATTATTTGTGAACTTCTACTTACTAGTTTTATATTGTCATCGTATTTTAATGAAATCTATAAAATATAGCCGATGATAGTGGTTGGGGTTCATCATTAGTATGCAAAGTATTTGTGATTATTGGAATGACATTGACTTGGGCTTAGGTGTTGATGTTGCCATTGGATGCAGCAAATTCAAGGTAAAGAGTTTAACAAATTGAATTAGAGGACTTGGAGAAGGCTTGGATATGGATTTCTTTTGGAAGTTCATTTACATGTTGATTTTGATATTTGGAACCCTTTTTATCCCTTTCGCTCAATACTATTACGAATCAGATGATGAGAAGTCTGTAGGCTAACGATGCTGTGCAGCTCTCTATTAACAATTATGTTTTGTGATAATAGTAGCACTTTTGCTATTTATTTCCTATGCATTTTTACGATTTGCTGATATCCCAGTCTACATTTCAGTGAAATCCTGTGCATAGCCAACCCTCTTCTTGGATTCTGAAACCCCATTTACAGGCGTAGCAAACTCTTTGCAGGAGGATTCGGCTGACACTTTGGAATATGAAGTCAGTTTCCCTGTTTATGTGATGGCATTTATGTCTTTGTTTGGTTATTGCTTGTTCGTGCTTTTTGGGGGAGTTGGTTTAACAGCCTTGCCAGTCGATTTGATATAAGAATTTATAAATAGGCCAAAAAAATTGACAACTGCTGAGGGAAATTAGAAGAAAAGCAGTCTAAAAAGGAAAGCCTATGAATTGATTGAAGAGGGCAACAAAATTAAAGATTATTAAAAAGAGGCAGTTAATTAAGATGGATGGTGGGCCAGATATAGAGAGAAAAGAAGAGTGCGGACTCAATTTACAAGATATAAGAATGCAGTTCTATGTTTAGATAGAGATAATGAAATTTTCAAGATGGAACTCAAATATTTTGATACGAATCCGGTAGTTTGGTATTTTAAATTTGTGATTGGAGTGATATTCTGCGTTATTTCTTTCATTTGGTGGTTGCACATGTATATTATTAATTCATATGATTAGATTATTGTTTATAGTAATAAGAGATTCAGATGGGATATCAGCAAGTCCATTTCTGAATAAAATATTGATTGGCTTAGAAGATGGAAATGCTGGGTTTTTATGTGTCGGTATATTTGGATTCCTTTGCATATATTTATTGTGGTGCACTCAGAAGGGCAACATTAAATTTGGTCTCAGGATTCCTTTTCTATTCTCCTTGCATATAATGAAGTATGATGTTTTTGATTATCGTAGAGTGAATGAGACTTGGATGAATACTTTTCTATTTAATGTCCAACTTATGTTAATCTGTTCGGTGGCTGTTACTTAGTTTTGCACCAAAGCGTTTTCCCAGTACATTAGACTGAGCACTCTCAATAGTAAATATTTGTTTTATAGTAGTGTTGTTTAGTACTCAAATTCAATACCTACGTTTCTTTACTTATTTATATTCTAACAATGTCTTTGAAATTATCTTACTGGTCTGGTCAGTTTTAACAATGATATATTTGCTTATCAGAAGATCAGACAAACCTAAAATGCTTAAGGAAATCGAAGAAATGTAAAAACAAGAGTTCAAATGAATTTAATAATAATTATTAATGTTTTTACTTATATTTATTTCAAAAGTATTTGGATCATGCATTTCTAGCATTGGAAATTTAATGGCAGACACCCTGACCGATCCAAAACTTGAATTAATTAAATTGGCACCCTACATCTATTTCAGTGGCAAAGGGTATGCATTTTCATTTATTTTTAGGATCAACGATTTTGGATTCTATGAAGACTGTACAAATTAATACTAATATGCGGTCATACAATTCTTTGTTCCTACAACTCCAGCCTCTGTCAACATTGGAATTTGCTTTACTAAATAATGTTCCATCTCAGACATCAATTCCTCAATTTAAACACTGAAAAAATGGATCCTGCCAATCGCCTAAGATATATCATAGGTCTTGATTTGAAGTTATATTTCAGGTTGATCTAACCGAGTATGAACTCAAATTTCTGGATTCACAAGTCACTCCTTAGCCTTAATTTGCTACCTATATACTTATATCATGTTTGATAGGATTCCTTATGTTATAAGTATACTTCACATATTTTCATAAAAAAGACATGGAGGTTCCTCAATAGCAACTCTAATAAGAGTATGAATAAAGAGATATCTAAGAAGTGAGCACTTATTTCGATGAAGAATAATAATTAATAAATCATGCTAATAAAACTAAATAAAATAGGAAAGGAATACAATTAAACGAATTTTATGAACTTTATCTAAATTTGGACTTAAAAGACAATTATCAAGAATGTTGTAAACCATAAGAGTCTAGATACTCATCATTAAATGGAATTCGTGTCTTAGGATTTCTTATGTGTGTTTTTGGAAACACAGGAATCTCAATGCTTTTACAATGTGATTTTTATTAAGTTTAACATTACAGCAAACATTACATCTTGTTGATAGTCTTTGGATGCATCTATTCTGTGGAAATATTTTTGTGGCTTTCTGGATTTTTCGCTGTACTTTCACTCGTTAAATTGAATTGTCTCTATTCCTTACTTTTGAGAATATGCAAAATTTGGCCATTGATGGTCCTGATCATTCTGATTAATACACAAATAATCCCATACTTAGGAGAAGGTCCAAGATGGTTTTATATTGAGAGATATACCAAATGTGGCAAATGGTGGTAAAACATCTTATTTATTAACAATTTCGATGATGAAAATTATTGTACGCTTTGGTTATGGCAATTATCACTGGATGTTCAGTTGACAATCTTATGTGCCATAATCATAATATTGTATAAACGAAACAAAATGGCAGCAATAATATTGACAAGCATTCTTCTTTTAGTTTCACAATCTTATGTCATATACACATGTTTACAAAAAGAATATGGCATCCCCTACTTTGCTGTATTCACCACTGATATCTATAAGGCATTTTACTATAGACCTTGGTTTAGAGCACCACCTTATTTTGTAGGTATGCTAACAGCCTTTTTTGTGATCAATTTCAAAAGAAAATTGAAGCTTTGGTTTTAAAATACAATCCAAATTCTTGGTTTTTTGATAATCCTCTATTTAACAGTAGGTTGGTATGATGCTATGTAATTTGGTGAAGATTTCTATCCTAAATTGTATGCACAAATTTATGAAGGAGTAATGAGAACTATCTATGCCATAGGAATCACTCTATTTGTATTGCCAAACCTATTAGGAAATAATAATATAATCTATTAATTATTAAATTACACTCCAATCAAATATGTTGTGAAATTTACCTTTGTTGGATATCTATTACATATGTTGGTAGTTGAGGTTGTTATAGCATCATTTTACCGAAGTTTGGATTTCAATATCTAGAGTATTGGACAAGTCTATGTGGGGTGCGTTTTAATTATTTCTGGTTTTAGTTTTATATTCAGATGGTTAATCGAATTACCAATTTAAATAAAACATTCAGTTAAAGAAAAGTCTTAATCTAAATTATATGTGTAGAAAAAGAATGTTGATTTGATTTGATCCAATTTCATTGTTATAATATTTTGTATAGAATTTACAATTAATAATTTTATATAGTATTTTCATTTACGAAATAGCTATCCCACTTTATATTATCATGTTCAAAGCAATTCTGAAGACTGTTAAACAAGAAAAGACTAAATCTTCTTTGTCTGAATAGTAGGATATTGCCCAGATACCAAAAATTGAGGAGAAATAGTGTTAAACCAATTTCAATAGATAAATTTTAGAGTATTTGCCCTATCAAGTACCCAATTCAATTGAAGCAATATTCTATATCAAAGAAATTCTCACTCTGCAATAATAAGAATATTTGATGAACGAAATTTATAATCAGCCTAAGAGATGGGTTGACTTACTTCATTCAAATAGAAGAGTATAGAAATATGGCGGAGATGTTAAAGATGAAGGTCTTATCAATGTAGAACTATTGCCAGACTTTTTATCTTAATTATCAGTATAGATTGATTTTAGATTATTAGAATTTATGCTTTTTAGATGATAATACTCTAAAAATTAATCATGCCCTCATTAATGAATATGCTCCAGGCATTGGTATCCATCCTCATTTCGATGGACCTTTATACCATAACTTTGTTAATATCTTTAGTATCAATAGCACTTGCATTTTTAAATTTAAAAAAGAAGATCAATCATTGAAACTTTTTGTAGAACCAGGCAGTCTATTAATTTTTACTAAGCAAGCATACACAGAATGGCTTCATGGAATCAATTATCACCACGATGATACAATTTTAATGAATATCAAATACAATTAAGTCTGTAATACAGATTTAATTAATTTCCCTCAAACCTCGCTATATCAAAACTTATAAAAAGTTGATAATGTTATTGAATATTTGAATAGTTAGCCCAATTATGAACTATGTCAAATTCAAAATGATAATTAATTCACTCATTCTTTGATTATAAGAAGATTGCTCAGAGTATCAATTACTTTAAGACATGTACCTTATAAAAGGATATGAGTAAAATTAATGTTTTATTTCATTTAAATATAAGATAAATATTTATCGATGAATCATTTCTTATTATTTTTATATTATTACTAATTTTAATTTATTCTACTTCTTGTAGAATTTAGATTTGATTTCTTTGACTTCAGAGTTCATATTTCAAATACTGTGTTTTAAACCTCATAAGCTTTCTTTCTAAAATATGTAATAATCTTTGCAACTTTTCAATAAAAATTTAACATTATATTTTTCAAAGGTGCAAACTTGAGTCCATCTTATAATAATAGTGACATGAAATTATTAAATATCACTCATACATCTAAGGGTTGTTTTCAATAAAATTAATAATAATAAGAAGATAAATATGTATTTATAATATAAATTCAATTAAAATGAGACATCAATTGAAAATTATTAGTTTTATAATATTCCTTAGACTTTTGAGGTTTAATTCAAGAAATTTGAGAATGTTTCTACTATATTTATTGATAATATTCTAAGTTCTATTAATTAAATTATCAACCTAAGCAATATTAAAAGTAATTAATATTCAAAATCTGAATGATCATTTATGCCTATTATTAATACATTACTAATTATATGAATATTTCAGACAATAGGCTTCAATTTTTGATTTTCAAAAAATGTTTATAGTTTATTATTAATTATTATCTAAAATAGATTATAATAGGTAACTTATTAGAAATACTTAAGATAGCAACAAAAGAAGAGTCTAATTTTGATTAATACAAATTTAGAGAGATATTAATTTTATAAATAATTATTTTTTCTTCGTTACAAAACTTATTTTTTATCAATAAAATTATTTAATCAGTAATACCATCCTCCTTATCTGTATTAAGATGGTCCTTATTGCATTTAAGAGTAAGGGTATCTGGGATCCACTTAGTAGTCATCAAATCTTTAATCATACAAAGGAGGTGGGAACTACCTAAGATTGTATATAATTTATTTTACGTATTATATTGAGGCATAGTCTGAGCACTTGGTTATGGTTTGAATTATGCTGGTTGCTAAGTTTGGTTAAAGGAATAGATTAAGACATGCCAACCATTTGACTTATATTTTCAATAGTAATTACTTTGAATTCCAATACTTTGTCATCATTATTATAGTAACTGTATTGAGCATTCAACCCATTTTTATGTTCCCACATAAATACAAACCAATAAGGTCCATACTTGCCATCTAACCTGTGCTTCACAAAATCTGCTGGATTCTTGTATTCCTGTTATGTTCTACAACTTTTATAAAATTCCAGAATGTCAATTCTCAAAGCCTCATGAATCCCATAACCTTGTTTGATAATCTAACTTATTTATGTTTGAGTACTTCTAAGTTGTCATTATCATCTTCATCAAAGCTTTTAGCTTTTTTAATACGAGGTTGCGGTTGAGCTTAATATTCTTATTGATAATATTGTGCTTGTTGATTCATTAATTAATGTAATAATAATAACAAAGAAATTCACTTGTTTAAGAACTGCTGAAATCTATCAACTAAGTATTGCAGTTTATATACTATTCAATAGTAAAATCAATCTCTCACAAATCAGAACAAGGTATTGAATGAATTCCAATGGTTTGAATTGGATAATTAAATAAGGATTCGAGTGCATGAATTAATGGAACCTCATCTTAAACTATTTCTTGATCAAAGATTCTAATATGACACGTAAATTCTACATATTAATATATAAGTCTAGCTGTTAAATTAGAAAAATACATCCAAAATTACGAAGAATTTAAGTCTCTCTATTTTCAAAATGGAAAAAGTCAATCAATTATCCAACAACTTCAGTAGCAGATGACAGAATTAGAATCTCGAATTGAATAATTGCAGTAGACAGATTAATTTACTATCAATGAGATTAATAAGAAAGTTGATTTATTATAAATTTCTAAAGATCAGCATCTTCAATAAATAACTCTTTTAGACAAAATTTAGAGTTAATCTCTTTAATCAATTGAAAACTTTAGACAGTAAAATCAACAATTTAAATAAGTATTATTAGAAAACATAGATTAAGTTAATTTATAAAATAATATAGCTGTTAATAATGTTTAAGATAAGTTATTAGAAGTAAATCTTAGAATAGATAATTAATACAGTTATTAAAAAGATTTAACATTAAAAAATGATAGAATTTTCGAAGAATTGAGTTCTCTAAACAATAAAATGATTTAACAGATTTCATAGACATCTCATGATTAAAAAAACATTGAATTGCTCTAGTAAATAGTTCCAAAATTTGATGAATTGTTAGCTTAAGATAGATATGTTACTAATGAGTTGCTATTAATGAAAAACAAATAATCTTATTTTGAAAATTACATTGAAAAATATTTTCCTTTATTTCTATAAGGTACTATCTCTCAAACTTTACATAATTGTTTGGATGACAATAATATTTATAGACTAGCTAAATTTGAAGAGGAGAAATTCACTCTTCTGAATACCATCATTGTTGAAGACAAAGGCACTCCAGATCTAGACAAAAAAATTCATGAATATACTGCATTTATTGAAGCATAACTTAAAAGAAACTTTTAAATACTTAAAAATAATGTCAATAATTAATCAATTAAAAAAAATGAATAAAGTAGGGAATCTTAAAATGTTTATCCCTAATAAAAAAACAAATAAGATTTTTCAGGCATATAAAATTTATTAGAAAAAAACGAAATAGAATATTTCATACAATAAAGACTAAATGAATTTAAAAAACAAATTGATAAAAATTTTAATCAATTATCAACAACAGTTGACACATTAGAATCAACTTACGATCTCTTACATTAAAAGATGATATCTTAATTTGAGTTAATCAAGACTTAACACAATTAATAAATTCTTTAAATCGAATAGCAACTATAAGATTTAAATGAATAATTTAGTGCTATCCCTTTATTCATTAAAGAAATTAATGATATATAATAATAGCAATAACAGAATATCAAGAAATTAAATCAATTTTAAATTTTAAATAGTGAAAAAAATTAATCAGAAAGTCAATTAAATGATTAAAGATTTACGTTAGAATAATGTTAAGATATTTTGAATGAATCGATATATTAATTAAAAAACGAAAATGATTCTATTTATTAAGAATCTCCAATAAAAAAACTTTCATCATAACTGAATGCTGATGATAGAAAAAGTGTTCGTACAAAGACAGCATCACAAAGTGGAATGCGTAAAAGTATAAAAAGCATGTATAGTTCGAGTTAGACTAGATCTTCAAATGATAAACGAAAGTTTTATTTATTAGGTTCTAAGCTATAACAGGAAGTTTGTTAAAGTATGAATCTTTCAATTCTACAACCAAGGAAAACAAATTCGAGAATTTTATTTTAGAGCAAAGCATATGTAAAAGATTGATTATAAAATAATAAGATTTATTAATACTTTTATAATAAAATAACTTTAATTTTGTCCACTAATGTAATCTATTAATTTCTCAAGATCATTAACTTCTTTTTTGGTGGAGCTTAATGGGATTCTTATAGCTGAAATTTCCTGAGTGATATTTAATAGTATATTTGAATCTTGCTCCTTTATTGTGATGAGACTCTCATAGTTTTTGCCATAAGAGAATTGAGTATACAATAAGAGTTCATAATATATTGTTAATATTCAAAATATTTGAAAAATTCAATGACTTATAGTAAGAGCGAGATTTGCCTTAGTAAAAATTAACTTAAGAGCTTTTCATTCAAATATTCATGTTTTCTTATTGATTATCCAAAATAGATACAGTATATATTTCATTAATGATGGTAACTTTTTCGATTGAAAGCATTATAGTATATTATTTAGAGAGTTGATTTAATTTAGACTGAACAGATTCAACTTTGATATAAGATGCTAAAAAAATTGGATCTGAATTAAATATTTTTCTGTTTCGATATTAATTTAAATTTGGATAGAAATGAAGATAAGTTCTTCAATATTAAAATATTCTTAAGTAAATAATTAAGTACAAAACCTGTTTACGTAACACAATTTTGAGTTCCAATATAATTATTAAATATATTAATATGATAACAGATGAACCAACTGTTGAAATAACAAAAGAAGTGTTGTAAGGATTGAAGATTTAGAAAGTGTACAAAGACTTTGTAATACAATTACCTATTTAAAGCTGAAAGAAATCAATTCAATAGATTTTTCATAGAATGGATAATATTTGGTTGCTTGTGATGATCAAGTTGTAAATGTTTTTGACATTGCCAATATGAAGTATGTTATTTGAGGATGAAAATATAGAAAGATCAGGACAATGTACAATAACACTTAGGAGATTGAAATGGTGAAATTTACAAAGGATTAGAGTCATATTATTTGTGTGACAAAAAATGAGCCATGTAAGTGAGTTAGTCTATTTAAGATGAGATCTGGCATTGGGCCTTTGAGGAGAATCAAATATTGAAGAAGTTTTCTGGACACACAAAAATGTAATTGAAGTAAAATTATTAGTAAGAATTTATTAACTAGAAATTTATAATCAAATAATTCTAAGTTGCAGTTTTGATGACACTTTACGATTATGGGAGTTGAATCAACAGTAAGACACCTGTTATGCAGTGTTGGACATGAGTTCTAAACCTGATAATAGAGTAATAGGGGCTTTTGATTACAGTGGGAATTCTTTTGGTATGGCTTTTGTAGAGAAGGAGAATGGGCAATCTACAAATTGTGTCTAGTTATATTAAATTAGAAAGTTTGAATTAGGACCTTATCAAGTCAAGAAGGTATCTGGAACAACGATAACTCAATTAAAGTTTAGTAGTGACAATCAGTTTTTATTGTGTGTTTGTTCGGATGGTCAAATATTAATTTTAGATAGTTATTTATTAAATACAGTAATTCCTTTGATTTATTGATAGTTATTTGACATTCCAGGGAATGCTGACAGGATGAATGTCAATGTTTGTTTCACTCCAGATTCCAAATTCTTGATTACTGGTAGCAATAGTGGATACTTGTATATGATATCAATATAGAATGTGAACAAAACTCAAACTCAAAGCGGCTAGTTGATTGCCAAAGTGGAGGGACATCAAAGGAAATGCAGACTCGTTTTGTTCAATCCAAAATATTGTTGTTTGATTAGTACTTGTAGAAATCTTGTTGTTTGGACTCCAAATCAAATATTGTGATTTATATAAAATAATTAGATAATTTTAATGTATTAGGATAATTCTGAGGTATATGATCAGACTCATGATAGCATTATGAGTTCATCAATAGTAACCTTGTGATTGAAGAGATCCCAGAGGAAATCGAAAATGACAAAGTTATAGTCCAAGAAGCAGCCGATGAAAATAAAATCAAGGTGATTCTTGTAATGTATGGTCACAACTACAAACTTAGGGAAACAATCAGAAACTCAAACAAGAGTTCTTAATTGCCGATAACTTCTCCACTTTTACACAAGTTCTCGTAATTTCCACCATCAATCATAATTGTTATTACGATGATCCCTTCTTTCATTACATCCTTATGATGACCAAGGTGATTCGCAAAGCACTCAGAAGAATGTTGGTGCCCACTTGCATTAAAACCAAAGAGGAGTTTATTGTATTGTTAATCTAATTTAGAGATCAAACAAAATAATTTATTTCAATGTTTCTACCAAGATATCAACATAGGATTCATAACATCCACAGGATAAATCAAATCTACAGCATTCATCTATGTCCATAAAACTATTCGAGAATTTGTAATCAAGAAAATTGTTATCGATCAAAAACAAGAGAGGGTTAGATTTTTAATGCACTTTTTTAAAATTGAAAATATCATTAAGATACCATATGTGCAGTAAGATTATAAAAACTAATTCTTGAAAACTAATAAATTTAAAAATGAATTCATTATTCTGAGTGAAGAGATAGAGACTCATCAATCCTTATTTCAAGTTTATAAATTGGTGGATGATCAAATTTACTTTGTAAAAAGAGTAATCAAATAATAGCATATTAATAGATTCATTTAAGAGCTAATTTCAGTTCTTCCTTCATGAATGTGTTCAACACCAAAGATGTCTATATCAACATAGCTAAGATTTTGGCTTCACTTTCACATCCTAATGTTATTAGATTGTATGATTGGTGGATTGAAATATTGAATTTCTAACCTTATTTATTTATGCAGATTGAATATTGCATCTACCCTAGATATTAATGTTAGGCAAAAAATTTGTTAAGTTATTCCTATTTTTATATGAATCCTATGCCACATAAATAAAAATAGAAACACATTCAAGATATTATTTTATAAATAATTTAAGCTTTGGAGTTTCTCAAATTAAGAAAGATTCATCTAATTGACTTTAAACCTGAAAATATCATGGTGACCATTACCGTCACTGGTGATCTATAAGTAATCATTCCTCTCTTATTTTAGGTTGTACTTGCAGACTTCAATCCTTAAATAACCAATCAAAAATAACAAAGCTATCTGGATTACACCTTTCAAGCCTTAGGCACTTTAATTTTGCATTTAATTTTAACATTCCCTGGAGATGCTACACTTAGAAACAATTATATAACCAAATTCTTGAATTCTAAATTTGAAGAATCATTTGCACTATTAGATTCCTTGGCATAAAAAGTCAAAAATAGAAATCGTGAATTTTCATTCCAACTCTATAAAAATTTGCTGTTATTGGTCAAATCCATCGTTACAGATTCCCATTTTCATGATTTCCATGAATTGAAAACGACTATTGAAAAAATCAATTGATTTATAATTAGTATGTTATATTCTATAATTTAAAAGATTTATTCTTATCAGTATTTTGGAGAATAATTTATAAATATTAGTTTCAATCCTCAATTCAATTAATTAAATTTATAAATAAGAAGATTTTAACCATTTGGTCTATAGGTTATTAGAAATGATGAACTAAACTTTTGACTAAACTTTTATATCTTTTGTGATCATTGACAATGATTTATCAAATTATGCAAGAAGGATCCATATCATTAATATTGTGTTTTTTAGATATAAATAAATAGAAGTAAAGGACATATAGTACATATATTTAAGTATATAAATATCACATTTGCAAAAATGAAGGTAATTTAAATCCTTGTAATTTGGCAAATTACTTAAAGCTTAGCAATTAACCATCATGTCCGATTTTATCTAAATCATTCTTTTTTGCTTAGCGTATTTTATTAATATTGGGTCTTTCACTTACTTGGCTTAATAAATTATTTGTTGACTGTATTAAATTATTAAATTTTTAATCACTTTCAGATTGTTTATTTAGTTTCATCTGCAATAAAGAATTTATCACTTCATTATTGAACTATTTATTAATTTCAATTTTTTTTAGATGTAATCCTTATTTTGGGGGTTTTGATTCCGAATTACTTGTGACATGTGTGATTTATTTAGTAATAGCTGTTTTCTTTGAATCCATTTAAGTAAGCATTGTTTCACTATCTTTTTATCGTTATAATCGATTTGTTAATGATTGAGATCTTAATTTAGTATCCTATCTTTCAGTTTACGGATGAATGTCATAGTTCAAACTAATTTAATTGAATGAATACTTCTTTTATGAAATTGTATGAATTTAATCGATATTATTGTTATTATTGATATTTGTCTCAACTTATTGGCAATTTTATTTCACTTTATCAAAGATTTATTGCAGAGAAATAGCTCTAATTTGTTTTCTATTCTGAATGAAAGGAAGATCTGAATGCATTTATGAAACTTTATACTTCTGAATACTTCCAACTAAATTGTTCATTATTATAAAAAAATAATTTTAATTATAATAAATATGTATCTAATTCATAAACATCTTATTTAAGTGAGCATACAAATTATAGTCTGAAGTATCCAGAAATCTAAGAAACATTATGCTTTCTTTTTCATTAATAAACGAAATTTGTCTAACTATTTGAATTATATAGCACTATCATTATAATTCTACACATATACTGTTATATTCCAAATGAAATTTTGATATAATTCATATTTAAATTTTAGGATTTTAACAGGAAATTAAGTTTTTACAAGAGTTATTATGAAGATTAGTAATCCCATACAATAAATTTAAAAATTCTAAATTCTTAGTGATAACTAAATTATAAAACATATTTCTTTTTAGAATTTAATTATAATAATACTCGTTTCAAGGACAAATATATTATACTAAATGTAATAAATTTGATTTTCTTTAAACTTAGATTTATTTATTATATATGATATTTAATAATGTTATTTTTGGATGAGTTATGAAAAGCAATAGTATTTTTTATTTGATATTTTTAAACATGAAAATATAAAGCACTGAATATAGAGTTCCATATTATTAAGTTTACAGGGGGAATTCTAAGCATTGTTTATAGGGAAGGGTGGTGATGGGATATTCTAGGATTATGTTTTTGTTTACATTCATTTACTTAAACGTTATTTCCTTATTATAATTATTGAGAATTGGCCCGGAGAAGAGGGTATTTGATGTAGAATTGGCTTTGATACTGTTGACTGACACATTTATGATTTTAACTGTGTTTAGGGATCCAGGGAGAATACCTCGAATTAACTCCTAAGTATAAAAAGTAACTGATTAAAATGACTAAAGTATTCTGATTGTTACTTAATTCCACACAAGCAAAGATACGGTGGCGAGGTTTTGGTTGTAAATTAAAATAAAGTTCATGAATTAAAGTTCTGTGACCCCTGTTAGATCTATAAAACAAGATCAACAGCACATTGTAGAAGATGTGACAATTGTGTAGAAGGTTTTGATCACCATTGCTTATGGTTGGGATAATGCATAGGTTAAAGGAATTATTGTACGTTTTATTTGTTTATCACTTTTTTAACAATCACATAAATATTATGTATATGCGTACAAATAAAGCATATACTATCATTATCGGATGTGAGGAGAATAGAATTCATAATCTATTGTATATTGACTATTGGATTGTTTGTATTTGCAACTTATTTATTCTTGATACACACCTACTTTATTTTAATAAATAAGACCACTTATGAATATCTGACAACAAATAGTTTTGTAGTAAATCACCATATGCTATATTTTTATCAAGGAGATGGAAGCTTGTTCCCAAGAAGATTAATTAGATTTACTTAAAGCATTTGGGAGAAATTATTAAAACCAAATAGAATATTATTTTAGTCCCTTGATAGTAAGGTAATCAATCCAATCATGTAGGTGTATCATGATGTACCATCCTATATTGAACAATAAAGAAGACAACAACAGTTATAATTTTAGATGAATGATACATTGATGAAAATCATTTTGGAGGATAAGACAAAGACTTATCAAAGCGAATTGTGCAGTGACAAGAAAATGGTTGTGAATTAAGAGTATTGTTTCTTGTGAAGCTAGGTTTTTAAAGGGAGATTCTGAATAAAATAGTGAACATTTAAATTAACTATCTCAAGAATGCTCTTAAAGAGGTGAATAGAAGGACCTAAAAATGTATGGAGTTCCAAAATCATCTCATGTGAACTAGAGGGATCGGAGTGTGAAGCAGACTCAATCGGGGAGAAGTAAACAGTATGACAAGTTGAATAAGGACGTTAATGAAATATAACTAATTGATAAACTTGACTGAGAGAATATTTTTAGGATATCACTTCAATGGTTTTAATTTATTTTATTAATTCAATTTATTGCTTTTAGTGTATCTGGACATTTGTCTCTTCTTTTACCATTCATAATTGCTATGGAAAACAACCTTGAGGTGACTTTCGACATCCATATCAAACACAATGTCTTTATTGCCAAATGGTCTATTGTACACTCCAGCAATAGTTTATGTAGAGGAGAGATGATGTAGGTTCTTAGCAAGTGACTCAAATTCAGTTCTTGCCAATTGTTCTTGTCTCACTTTCAATTACTAATTTTCATCAACTTCCACTTTCTTCAATTCTTCTAAGAAGTCTTGATTTTTTGTTTTTAAGAATTCCAAATAGGCTTTCCTGGTAGACCAATTGATATAATATTTTCTGTAATGATAACCTCTGAAATGTCTTTGGATCTGAGTTGCATGATAACTGAAATATTTAATATTCCTTTCATTGTATCTAGAGTCGTTGTTTCGTTTCATTAGCATTCTAGCTATATATCCACGAGCAAACTTCTATATAATAACAGTTGACTATTTAATCAATTTAATACATATCTGATTTTTATGTAATGAACTCTTAATTTATGCATTTTATGCCAAGCTTAAATCTTGGTCGAAGCCTTGATTTCAGTCACTCTATTCTCACCACTCAACTTGGCCTAATGGTAATACAATTCCACGATTGACTGGAAATTGTTTTGGATTTGCTATTGGTATTGCATTTTCAATTATTATAATTAATAATAAATGTTTATGCGTCTTACATTAAGGACTTTAGTTAAATCCGACTGAAAATCTAAGATACACAAATGTAAATTATTTTAAGGACTTTCATCTCTATAACTTAGAATCCAAATTAAGACACTAATTATTAATGTTTAATATCAAAAAGTCATCAAACTCAGAAGAGGAATACATTGCCAAAGTGTTAGCAACCTTCCTCAAGATTCGGCAATAAGAGGAGAAATCAGTCACTCTACAAACAGGAGGAAATCAACCATTTACACAGTCTTAAATTGGAATAACAAAAAATGGAAAAGCAGATCTATGTTAATCTAAAAAAGGAAAACTAACAACCTAAGACTAATGAAAAGAGAGAAGAACCAGTTAAACCAGTTAAATCTTCGACAACTGCCAAGATCAAAGGAGACAAGTATTCAGAATATGGACTCTTCGAGAACGGGGCATTCACTTGTTTGAAGTGTTAAAGCAGAGTTAAAAGAACATAAGATTTACTCAAACATTGGACTATGTAGCATGGAAGATAGGCAATACCAAGAAGAAAGAGGAACTTCGTTAATGAGGATACTTAATGCGTCAAAAAGATATCTTAGGAGACTCTCAAATCAGAGGCTTAATCTGACTTATGAATTGTATATAAATAATATAAAATATATCATAAATTTAAATTAATAACAGATGTCAGCTACCTAAACTCTTTATAACTACTAATGTACCAACATGGAACATAAGGCACCAATTACTAATTTTTGTGCTTGTATTGACTGTCTAAAACCTCTGTGTCCTGAGTGCATCCAAGATCATTACTAATATCACATTTCAGCCAAGACACCAGCTGCCGTCTAAAGCATCCTTAATACTAGAACCAATTGTGAAAGAAAGATTGCAAAAGCAATTGAATAATTGAAAAAAGTAACTTTATTAGATTTCATAAAAGGAATATGAATAATATGACATTCAATACATTTTCAACCCTGATGAAATACTTACTCAAGAAATCTCCAGGATGAATGATGTCAAGTTGCAGATGTTTGAAATTATCAACATCTTTTTTAAATAGTAAGAGAATCTTCTCGAAAACAAAGTGAAAGAAAACCAATTAAAAGTAAATTCATTTATGATCTTTCCAGGTTAGAAACATCGGAGGCATATTCCAAAAGATAGATTCAGTTATTCAATAACTGGAAATGTTAAGAAATAATCTTCTGACTAGCCCCGATCCATTCACTCACTTTCATAAAGCGTGTAGACTAGACGTTAAATCTTTGCTTGATAGATATAAATCTGATTTGAAGAAATCTATCAAATCCAAAGAATTAGGCAATTAAATTTATCTATTTCTTAGATCCCATCAATGTTCACATCGATGAACACAAACTATTCAATCTTAAAAGTGAATTAAATAAAATTGTCATTATTCAAACTGTCGATCATGAAGACGCAGCTGAAAATCAATCTGTTGTATCCAAAAATAATAAGGATTAAAGCATCAATTACAGTGCACATGGCCTATATGGATAGTAAATGAATACTGCTTAGAATGAACCGCTACATTTTTAGTAAAAACAAACCAAACCATAAATGTACAATGTAGGAGATCTTGATGATCCCTTATATGGTACAATGGCAAATTATGACTTTTCAATTGTAAGTCCTAATTATTTTGCTGGCCAATCTGCATTCCTGCACTTCTTTATTAATTAAGCTAAAATAATAAAGATCTGTAATTTAGAAACCAAGCAATGGCTGACTCGTTAAATTGACTATCAAGTTCCAGGGTTTCATAAATCTATAGTTGCTCCTAATGGTGATGTCTATATATCTGGAGGAGTGATCAATTCTAAAGACAATAGAAAAGATCCTATTGTTAGAAAATACACATTAGATGGCAAGATTCAATAAGTTGGACAATTGACTCATCCAAGGTCATCTCATTCTATGGTTTATTGCAATTAAGCCATTTACATATTGTGTGGCTTTGATGAACATAGCAATCTCACGTCAAGCGTAGAAAAGTACAACATTAGTACATAAAAAATGGAACAATGCGCTCCTTGCAATAAACCAGCTAATCAACCAGCTTGTTGTACTTTCAATGACAGGTATATTTATAAGTTTGGTGGAAATGATGAAAATGGATAAATACTATTAATTATAGAAAGGTATGATACTTTTACAAAAAAATGGGAATATATCAATCCTGAAATTGATTCTTTGGAATCTTCCAAATTTCAAACTACCTTTCAATCTGCTTCTTGTGTCCAAATCAATTAAACTAACATATTTGTCTTTGGTGGCTACGACAATGAGGATAGGGGAGTCCAATTCTCATTCCTTTTGAATTTTGAATAAGATATACATAAAATCCGCTAAGTAGACACCAGACCCTTATTATATCCAGAAGGGTTTTGGAACAACTAAGTAAATCAATATATTCTATAATTAGGTGATCATCCATGATCACAAATTGTATGTTTTATAGAACATAGAAATTGAAGGCAATCATATTGATGAGAATAATAGATGCTTATTATGTTTTGATGGATATAGATGGAGCGAACTATAATATTAAAATTCTATTTGAATTATTTAAATTTTTCATAAATACATATAATATAATACCTATCCTATTCATATTTTCATTAGTTTTGTATATTTAGCCAATCTCTTTAAAGTTAGATGTAAATCATGTTGTCAAAATAAGATAAGTTACAAAATATTATTTACTCAAGTAGATATTCATAAAAAACGATTATATGGATTTATAATTAAAATGATGATTATCATGGACTTTCCCATTGATGTGAACTTTTTGCTGATCCACTTATAAATTTGGACTCGAATTCTTTTGGGGGAAGACTCTAAGCTAAATTGACTTTTTCTTTTGTTTAATTTTCTCTCAGCATCGTCTACTGTAAATAGGAAAGTTCAAGCTATTCAATTTATTCTAATTCTCTTATTCTCTAATCTTAATCAATTTTCTCCTTGATAACTTTATCCTTTTCCAGTTCTACATCATATCTGATTTTATCTCGTCTATCTTTCAACTTATTCAACGTATTTTAGTTCGCTTGCTTCTCCTCCCATTTCCATTAAATAACTTTGTTCCTAAATGTATCATGATCCATATTTCTCTATAATTTTGTTTCTTTGAGATCATGTTTATGCCAATCTCTGAATTCTTTGACTTCAGTTTTTTTTCTAAATAGCATTTCTGACTTTATTTTTTTCAATGTCTCTCTCTAAGCTCTTGAGACACTCAATGAGAAAGGTGGAGGAGCCTCTACTTTTTATCTTATTTTTTCCTCTTTCTAAAATATTGAAAATCTAATTTTGTACTTTTATCTGCAATTCTAATCTATGTCTGTAGATATGCTCTGCTTTTTAATCTTCTGATTATATTTTTTTAAGTATTTTCTCTCGTTCTTATCTGATTTGATCGATTCTATTTTTTATTTTCATTGCTTCTTCTTCTGCATTCTTTTTCTCAACATAAGTAGTAAACAAACTCTTATTACCAATTTTTGGTAATTCTCCTGACATTTAAATATTATTATTATTATTTCTATAAAATTTGGTTATGCAAGTGGGTTTTGCATTACAAATAAAACACACAAAATAAATATCACATGAGTCTTTATATTTAGAGTGGTAATTCTAAAGAGGTTTCTAAACTGCATATTTCTGACTTTACTGAATGTTTACGAAAGTTTTTGTCATCAAATTACTTATCAAATGGGATATGTTGATAATTTTTTTAATGGGATAATTTTCTACTTTGTATCGTTGTTTAACTGTTCTAAGAGCTGAGCTTCTTTCCTAGACTTAAGAACAACGGGCAATCAGATATAATTTTATCTTATGATCCCTTCAATGCCATCAACATCGATTTTAATTACCTATTCTTGGTTCCTTCTTAAGCTGTTTATAAGATATCTTTTCTTTCCTTTTGTCTTTGCAATTTTTTCAATTTGAATTCCCGATCAAATTCCAATTGATCTTAATCGAATTCCTTCATCAAGGTCTATTAAGTGTTTCTAATCATGCGAATCATTTGGGAAGCATACTTTTTATACTCTTTATTTTATTGGTTAAATTTCAAAACAATCTAAAATATGGCGATTTTATTTACATTCAGTTTATTTGGAGACTAAGATTTAGATTAAGCATTTTCTGAAATTTCTTTAAAATTATTCTATAAAATTGGAGAGATAATTAATTAATCTTAGACTCTCAATGAATTCTTCTGATCTCCTTCTTCTAGTCCTTGATCCAATTCAAGTATACAATTATTATGGGTTGAACCCTGAGATTTGTGTTTCGTATTTATTTCTGGTTAAGTATGATTAATATCGAAAAGTTCTAAAAGGGATTATGAATTTTAATACTTTTTACACTCAATGTCTCCTCGATTTTACTTAGTTGCCTCAAAGGGGATATAGAGTATTTAGTGTCCACGTTTGTATCTTTCTATTCAGTTATAGAAATATGTTGTGAAATTTTCGAATGGGACATATTTGAATCTCCCTGTGCAAAAGAATTAACTTGAAGGTACTTTCTAATTGAATATGCCTGTTCTAGCTATAATTCCTTGTTTCTTTTCACCTTTCTGTTATTGACTTTATTCTATAAGTGTTGTGAAAAGAGATAATTCGTGTTTGTAATTGATCCTTTTTAAGGGGATTCCGTGGTTTTTAAACAAATAGTTGGAAAATATTATTGCTGTTTTTTCTGGGGAGATAAAGATATTTGTGAATTTTAGGATTAACTCATTTTTAATTCTTAATTGAATTAAATTATAAATAATTACTGTGAGAATATAAAGATATCATTTACATTATTTTATAGTCTCTTAATCTACATTTTACAATTTCTAAAATTTAGTGTTATTTCAATTAATACTTTAATAATGAAATAATACCCTCGTATTTTATTAAAATACATAAAACACATATAATGTATTCTACTTTATTGATAATATCAAATTAGAACGTCTTGTAATTTTTCTTTGTTTTAATTTTAGGGATTCATCACTAAATTGATGTACTACATTACATCAATAATCTTAACTATTTTTATTGCATCATCACTTCCTTTTTATCATTTTATAATATTACTTTTTATACTAATTAAACTAATTGGTTACTTCAAAATGAATGAACTTTTATAAAATTTCTAATTTTAGTAAGAATAATAACATTGAATACACTTTGTCTATTTATCTATGTATATTTACTTAATTAACTGAATCAATATATCCTTAAGTATATCTTTTGTATTATCTTTTATTTTATTATTTTATCCTAACACTATTCATCTATATATCTGCTGATATTTCAATTCATTTTCTATTCTCACCTTATTAGTATCTAATTTTAGCCATAATTCTATAATTCTTTCATATGAAATTATAGTAGTAATTTTATCTAGAATTCTCTTTCTTTTTTAATTGAATAATATTATTCTTTCATTTTGCTCTCTTATATCTAGATTATGCTGATTGCATTCTATTCAAATAGTCTTTTAATAAGATTTTATCTATAATAGATTCTATTAATGTAAGATGTCTACTATACTAAGTAATAATATTTTAAATTCAATGATGAATTACCTTGCAAAATACATAGCGCTAGTTTTCTAACAATATTTCTTAAAATCCCACAGAAATGCGATTATTACTTATTTTAATTAAATGATAAATATAAATAAACAAATTGACAAAGAATATTTTACATACCTCAAGATTGTAAAGGAGACATTGACATTTATTCTTCCAAGTTCTACAAAATATGAAGAAAACTTTCAATAATTAAAGGTGATGATTGGAGATATACATATTGTGATTTTATAATTGACAAATTGGTTGATCTTCTATTACTCCGATGCAAAGGGAGAACCAAATTAATTTAGTTTAAATATTAGCAATACATTATAACCTTAAGTACAAAATTACTTCATTCGTAAGAGTAATTTGTAAGGGATGCAGATTTATTATAAGGAAAAGTAATTAAATAAATTAGAGATTTTAATCAGAAACAGGATATTTTAGGAGTAGAAAGAAAATGTTTTAGTTAAACTAGTGAAGAATAGGGATATTTCAATTCTGATATATGGTTATTTGAAGCGAATAGACATGATGAATTTGGAATTGAGTTGTTTCAATGTTAGAGAGTTCTTTGTTGAGAATAGTTATTGGTATTTGTTGTATGAGTGGAAATATGGATTAACTGGATTCAAATTGGATGCTTTTAGTTGGAAGAATAAATTTATTTTGTTAATGAGATGTTGATTTAAATATTAATATTATATTATTATAAATACATCTGAGAAGGGTTATTTTAATACTGATAGGATGAATGTATGTATGATGTAGTGATAAATGGAACGAATTTCAATTTATATTTATATATAATAGTGAATTATTAGATCTTGTAATAAATATTTTAATGAATTGCTTAACACATAGCGGTGTTTTTAAATCATTATGGACTCGTCCATTGTATAGAGCAGGCAATTTGTATACTTGGGGTGCTCACAGTTTAGGATGTGGAATCAATCATGATTCATAGAGTGATCAATTAAGACCAAGGAGAATTGATGCTTTCAATGGCAATGTTTAAAAAGTATACCCAAGTGAATACTTTACAGCTGTGATTACAGGTATTGATATTTAAATAGATGATAAGATAATGGTGATTTGTATACATTTGGTAACAACAATTATGGATAATTGGGATTGGGCAACACTGAAGAACAATAAACACCATAACTTGTGAAATACTTTAGAGATAAGGGATTAAAGGTTGTAGATGTAGCATTGGGATCAAATCACGGAGTAGCTTTGGCTTGTAATAAATATAAATAATATGACAGCTGATGGGAATGTTTATACTTGGGGAAGTGCAAATAATTCATTTTTAGATTAATTATTATGCAGACCTAATGGATTAGGCGATAATTACGCCAATAATCTCCTTTAACCATAAGTTGTAGAGAAATTGGCTGGATCACCTAAAGGTAAATTTGTGAGTGCTGGCATTAACTACTCAATTGTGGTGAATGAAAACAACCAAGTCTATGTATGGGGAGCTGGTAAAAGAGGAGAACTTGGTAATGGATGCAGTTTGAACTTCAAATATCCTGAGTTGAATCCCATTTTTGAATAATTAGCTAAATCTGGCTGACACAATCTAAAAAGATTAAGTCATGCTTTGCTGGAACATTGGCATTATTAAGTAATAGCATATTATTACAGATCTATTTTCAGATGAAGGAATTGTAGTAGGATGGGGAAGAAGTTATTATGGTTCTTTGGGAGTCAGATAATAAGAATATGTTGTCACAGATTTAGTAATAATAATCTTTAATCATTAGGAAAATTACTCTCCCACACCAGTGAATTTGAAGTATTTCCAACCCAACGAAAAGGTTGTGGATTTCGATTTAGGATATAATCTTTCTCTCTTCTTGACTGATTAGAATAGAATCTATCTGTCAGGCTATGATGAGACCTATGTACCAAGACCTATTGACCTTCCAAAAGACGAGAAGATTCTTAAATTCTCTGCTTCTAATAACAGCTTTGCCATTTTAACTGGTATGTGAAGGGATCTATTAATGTTAGATAAAAACTTCTATACTTCCAACGAGTATGTAATTCCTCAATAGAAAAGGAATTTGGGATTCTTGTTCAAAAGTCAACCAAGAGAATTGTTTGAGTCTACTAATATTGAACAATTTGGAGGAGGATATAGAGTCAGATATGCAGTCGTAAATAATTGATATAATGCCTACATCTTACAGCAATATAAAATAAAACATTATTCTGATTGTCACAGTATTATTACGAATAAATTTGAAAAAAAAATCAAATAAATTAAAAAGGATATAATTTAATGGGTAAATAATATGCAAGAGAGCCTGCTGTTGCAAAAAATTCAGCCAAAGCCAAAGCAAGTGATTTGAGAACTCATTTCAAGAATACTTATGAAGTGGCTAGAGCAATCAAAGGATAAACCCTTGCCTAAGCCCTTAAATACATGCAAGACGTTCTTTAACATAAGAGATGCGTTCCTTTCACCAGATTTAATGGTGGAGTCGGAAGAACAGGTTAAGCTAAAGAATTCGGCAGATCTCAAGGTATTTGGATTGATTAATTGATTCATAGGTAGATGGCCAGAAAAGAGTGTTAGAATTGTGTTGTCCCTTTTATAAAACTTGGCAGCCAATGCTCAAGTCAAAAATTTGAGCAATGAAAAATTGATCATCAATCATGTCTAAGTCAATAGAGCTTAAAAGGGAAGACGTAGAACCTACAGAGCTCACGGAAGAATCAATCGTATTTTAATTATTATTATATATTTTCAAAAGCTTTCCTATCATCAAATGCTCACATTGAAATTTGGGCTGCTTAAAAAGATGAAAATGTTAAAAAAGAAGCCAACAATAAGGTTGTTGCTCGTTAATCAAGAAAACAAGCTGCAAGATCTAAATTAGCTATTGGAGCATGAGCATATATTAGTATAAGTATATTAAAATAAACAAATCGAACAATTAATGAATCTCTTTATTTATTCATACTACTCAATTCTATAATGCACCCAAAGTTGGGAAATCATTTTAATCGATTGGGTCCTACTTAACTTATTGCTTTGGTGTTTTGTGGACTGTGCTTTTCGGAACCAATTGATATTGCTATTGAGACTCCCCTTTTTAATAGTATTGCTAACATATATCAATTCGAATCCTTACATTATTTTATCTACTCCCATTGTTCCCATGTTTTCTATCAAATCTGCCCTTCCCTCTTGAATTTTTGTAATCTTCATTATCTTGCGAGTCCTATTATCCATAATTCTATCTTCCTCTCCCTTTTGAGTAACTGGAAGTTTGATAACCTTTATCATGTCTCTCAATCTCCTCATCATAATTATCATGCTAATGAGGTTTCTTATTCTATATCATTGCACACTTCTTCAAGTTTATTTACTTATGGAATTCATCCAAGTAATCAACACTTTGCATCATGACAGAATCTATTTGCAATTTCGATTTGTTGGACATCAAATAAGTGAAAATCTCATCTGCACACTATTCACTCTGACATGTCAATGTCAATTTAATTAAGCTTTTATCAGCCTAATATATTTCTTCTTCAAACTATAATTATTCTCTATTCTATCCGGCACTTCGAAGTGATTCCTTTATATTACCAATATTGGATGCACTTGATTTTATTAGAATTCTCTTCCTTTCACTACGGAAATAGGGTCTAATAAGTAGAAGTCCGTGATCAAAGTTCCACAATTAATTATTATACTTCTTCAGTATCTAAATTTATGCATTACATCATATTCATACAGCTGTTAAGATCAGATGATATTGTTTCCTATCATTCTATTCATTTTGCACATATTGATTCTTAATTGAATTTTCCCTTTACACCACCACATATTATAACAAATAATGATCTGGTTTTGCAATGTCTGTTTCGAACTTCCTCACCAAATATTCATTATTCAGCAAGTTCTCATATTTGAATAGCTCGATCATCTATAAAATTTAGTATCAATCATTACAGCTTTTTCCAGTCTTGAGAATTGATCTTCGTACTAAAATATTTACACTATCTTACCTTGTCAGATAAATGTTCAGGGGAAATCATCCTATGTTGATAATAAATTTTAATTTATTTTTCTAAGAATATATCATTATTTGAGAGACATCTCACATTGACATTCTCATTATATTAAAGAGATAATAAAAAAGAAATAAAAAATAAACCAAAACATAAAGTTTTCATTTCTTCTTTTTCTTGGCTTTAAGTTTGGCAGCCTTAGCCTTAGCCACTTATAAGTCCTCATACTTTTTTTTAACATAATCCACATATTTGCACATTCCACTGTCATCAGGGTCCATCTCTTTTAAAATATCCTTAACATCTTAAGCAGTCATCTTTTCTCCCATTTCCATTAAAATATATCTCATTTCAGCTGTTTGTACAGTTCCAGTATTATCCAAATCAAAAACACGAAATGACTATGTTCATATATATATGCATTTATGTACAGCCATTAACTCATCAATTGTATCATCGTCTTTGACTGCTTTAGTTAATATTTTCATCATTTTCATGAAATCGATAGTGCCTGTGGATTCAGGATCCAATTCTCTCATGTAATTGTCCAACTCTTCGTCTGTAGGGTCTTGACCCAAATATTTCAAAATGTTAGCTAGAAAAGGTAACTTGTGATGTATAGTACCTAATTCCTTTGTTGATACAGTGCCCTTGTTATCTGTATCAAACTAATCGAATGCTTCTTTAATGTCTTTCATTCTCTTTTCAGCAGGATCTATCGTAGTGATGTGTGTTTAAAGCATGAATTAATAATAACTACAACCAAAATAATTAGAGAATTAGAAATATTTCATATAAAATAGTCTTCTTATTATAAATTCTAGAATATTTCGAACACATCACTAATATTAAAATTAAGAATCTATATGAAAGGCATTTGCTGTTTACTTATTTTTGCTTTGGCAGCTACTTAATGCTTTGGTCTGTATGAAGCAGATTCAAAGGTCGTGAAATTGACAAAGGACAATTTCAAGACATTAGTACTTGAATCGAATGAACCCTGGTTGGTTGAATTCTATGCCCCATGGTGTGGTCATTGCAAAGCCCTTGCTCCAGAGTATAATAAGGCAGCAAAGGCCTTGGATGGCATCGTGCATATCGGAGCCTTGGATATGACTACAGACGGTGAAGCTGGATAGCCTTATGGTGTTAATGGATATCCAACAATCAAGTATTTCGGAGTAAACAAGGGTGACCCAATTGCCTACGAAGGGGAAAGAAAGAGGAATGCAATAGTTGATTACCTTTTGGATAAAGCAAGAGAATTTGCATTAAATAGATTGGGTGTGGAGATCAAACCAGAACCTTCAAATGATGATACAAAAGTCGTTGTTTTGACAGATGCCAACTTCGATGAATAAGTGCTCACTAGTTAGGAGGCCTGGTTTGTTGAGTTCTATGCTCCTTGGTGTGGTCATTGTAAATAACTCTAACCTGAATGGAATAAACTATCTCATTAAGCAGACATCCCCATTGCTAAAGTCGATGCAACTGTCTAGACTGAATTGGCGAAGAGATTTAACATTGAATCATATCCAACCATCTATTTCTTCCCAGCTGGAAACAAACAAAACACCCATAAAAAGTATGAAGGAGAAAGAAATGCAGCTGCCCTCTTGAAATACATCAAAGAATAGAAACCAGTAGATGGATAATCACAAAAGGCTGGCTCTGATGTCGTTAACATCAAATCAGATGAAAGCTTAAATGAAGTTTGCAAATGTATCAATATTCTCCATAATAAAAGAACTCTGCGTCTTGGGATTCTTACCAGCTGACAAAGTCGAATAAGAAGATGCTGTCTAAGTCTTAAAGAAGGTATCATAATCTCTTTATTATGTTAGACTGCCTTGTCTCTCACAGGAAGAGCTAATGTTGGTTGGTTTGTTGGTGAAAAATTCGATGATTTCGAAGCTGAACTCAATGTAATTGGTGAAGGGTAATATCATCTATTAAATTGTTTAGATATCCTTAAGTCGTTGTCTTGGATTTGAGTGCTAAAAAGCATTATAGATTTAGAAGACAATTGACTGTTGAAAATTTGAATGAATTTGTTAAGGGAGTCATCAAGAAAACCGAAACTGGACAATCATTCTCTAATTTACCTAAATTGAATGCTCAAAAAACAGATCTGTGATGTATATTATTAAGTAAACAATATTTAGTCATTCTTAAACCATTTCATCATTTTATATAATTTATTATGTTACTTCTAATTTCTCTACTCCTGCTACATCAACCTGTTTTTTCAAATTTTGTGACTTGTCCACAACTCTATACTAGTAGACAGTCATGCGAATCTCAGAAGGGGTGCATTTTCTATGATTGGAAACAATCGAGTATTAAATACATATTAAATTTAGCATGTTATTATGATTGTCCATCCTATCCACAATAAGAATGTATTCTATTGTTTAATTGCAAGTGGGTGGATCAACAATGTCAATTCAAGGCTTGTTTGGATTATTCAGAATAGGGTATATCATTAGATTTTTAACTATAGGACCTAAGACTTGTTCCAATACTCCTGGATGCAATTGGTACTGGAATAAATGTAGATAATAAGATTGTCAAGATATTGGAGCATCTACTTAAGCTGCTTGTTCCAAAACTTATTGTGTGTGGGATGAAATTGGAACTAAATGTGTCAATAAAGCTTGCGCTGATTATACAAAACCTATTTGCCAGTAATTAACTCAGTGCACTTGGAGTTCTGAAACTTGCACAGATGCCGTTTTCTCTAATTATGGCCAACTTTTAATGACTTTATTGATAATATTATTATCTTGAATTAAATGTCACTCTGTGCTCATTTGTTCTAATTTGCACAACCATTTTTCTTCAATTATTTGAAATGAAAAATAAAAATAATGCAAAATATTGATATTTACAGCACTAGAAATAGAAAATCAGAAGTAAGCGATGTTAGTGCTCTACAGGCTTCAACTCACAAGACTATGTTGCTTGAATTGTCGTTACCCAAAATTAATATTATTGTTCATTCATTTGAACCTAAGTTAAAGAATTTGATTAAAGCAGATGGGGATTAAACTGATATCAATCCTGAAACAGAGAGAATTTCTAAAAGATAAAATCATAGATTAGACATGTTCAAAAATGAAATTGTCAAAGGTTAGAAAACTCACAGGATTACATTTAGAGATCAAATTGATGGACAATCTCTTCAATAAATCAAGTACTTTCATAAAGAACCCTAAGAAGATCTTGATGAATGTTGTCCTTGCAATATTTTTTGATTAAAGACATTGTTCTTTTTTGTGTTTAAGTCTTGAATAATTAATTTACTTTTATCGAATTTTTGATATTCTGAATTCAACATCTAATAAAATTGCATATTATATATATATATATATATAATCAAGATTATAAAAAATTGTTACACATCAATAATCCTAACTAATCGCCCTTCTCTTTGACAAAGTGCTTATTATTAGAATCATTGTAATAATCTCCAAAACTCCTCTATCCTTCACTTGATTAAATTCCACTTATAAACAATAAAATTTATTGAGATGAGTATTCTGGATGAGATTACATTCCAAATATTCTCAAATCCTCAGAAATGAATATTTCATTTTCAGCTGTTTTAGATGATCCATAATTTATAAATCTCTCTGGTAATTTAGTTACTAAGTCGCCATGAGCTTTATTAATTATTATACTATCAATCTAAGCCAATTCTTAGAAACATCCAATCTTAAACAAATCATTCTTAATCCTAATTTTCTCATTTCCATAATAGTAAAATCCTTTATGTTTGATTCTATTCTTGCAAGGTGCCACAATCCCTCCAAATGCTTAAGCAAGTAATTAAAATCCAAAGCAAATGCCCATCATTTTTATATGATTGTAATTCTCATATACATTCAATATAAAATTTTGCAAACTGCGAATCCAAGCTTTTTCATCATAAGCAGAACTTGTGCTGCCTGGTATTATTATAACATTAGTTTGCTTAAGAACATCCCCATCAGGATAGTTTCCCTAAGTAACATTGTAACATAACCATCTTTCTTATCTCCTTCTATATATTCCATTAAATAACCCAATTGTATCGATGTACATTTTTGGAGCGTGATATCTACCTTAATCGAAGTCTTTCACGCATAGAAATACGATTGTTCGATGATATTTTAGATGTTAACCCTCTAATATAACTTATTCGATTGCATGTTTTTTATTTAATTCTCTTCTGTTGCTGAAACTAAAGTAGTTCAAATCCTAATCTATTAATTCAATTATGTAATATGTATGATCCTCGATCTCCCATATTGGTGCAGTAGTAAAGAAACGAGTCCAAAGGTAAAAATGGGGATTTCTATATATTTCTAGTTCCTAAGATATTTAAGAAAGAATTTTACTCGAATATAAATATAACTGTCCCTAGCTTATTAATAAGCCTCCCAATTTATTATTTTCTCAAATTTATGAGTATTTAAGCTAGTTTTTGTTATATCTATTGATCCAAATTACTTTATTATTAACTTTGCAGCTGCTATTGCACACGAATTTCCATCTGATTCCAATACTCCACAGTTTAAATTTTATTGAGAGTTTATCAATAATTGCTGGCCTATATGGAATATCAGACTGACTTTTGTTTACATTTCACAGTATTATTAATGATTTTGGGTAAAGTCAAATAAGTTTAGAAATCAATATTTCAAGTTAATTGCTTACGAAATACATTTTGACAATTATCAAATGATTAAATATTATTTGCGTATTTCGTTACGAATTAAATTACAATAATTTATATCATTCTTATAAATAATATATTATCAATAGTATTTTCCAACATAGTACAATAATTGAGATTTTTGTTTAACTAAAATATTACAACTATACATCTATAAGATAATATTTATTGAATCTATCATATGCTTTATTTTAAATATATTTAACGATTTTATATTCAATCTCGTAATAAGACCCTTTATGCGAAAGAACAATTTAATTAATTCCTTTTAATTTTAGAAAGTGATTAATTTGTGAAATAAATCAATCAACAGTCAATTTCAATAAATAAATAATATCAAAAAAATTTTATAGATAAGGAGGATTAAAACAATTGTAATAATATTATTTAAAAAATAAATTAATTTTTTCTATGAAATTTTGATAAAGGTTAAATATATTCTATTGAACAAAAACATATGATAATTAATTTAAAGTAATGAAATATAAGTTATTAGTTTTATTTTTCATAAGCTTGGATATGGCATAAGAGTGGGAAATTATTTATGAAAGTTTTAAAGACTCAAATTCAAAAGATGCAATAGGTACCTTTTCTTCTTCAATTAATTAGGGTGGACAGTAAAAAATAATTACAATCAAAATTTATTCACCAGCTGTAATGGTATTAAATTGTTTGGAGGGTATGGTGTTTTTGCATAGAATACTTTAGTATCTAAGTACTTTTCCTTGCCTCCTCATTTTAAAGTCAAAGTTGATTTCGACTTTTGGAAGTATTTCTCATCTAAAAAGTAGAATTGATAGTTGGGATAATGAGGGTGTCTATATATTTGTGGATGATAAATTATGGGCAAAAGGTTATTCTTGGTGGCAAGGGAGTCAAATTTGTGGAGTAGGAGATGGTTGGAATGAAGTAATTGAGCCAATTTCAATTATAATAAGTCATAATTCAGAATCATTAGTGTTCATCATCACTTCAAGTTTAGATTAGCCCCCTTCTGATGTAAAATTTTAATTAATATTAAAGGAAAGTTGGGGATTTAGAAGTTTTACTTTGTCAATATTAAGATGTCCTTAGGGTTGCTTATTTTGTTAAGATACTGATTATAATAATTGTTTTTATTGGATTAGTTTTATATCATTGTGGCACTATTCAATAGAAGTTGATGGATGGATGAAAAATAGTGATATCTAACCTGCAATAGGTTAATGTGCCAGTATTGGTCTTGTTGGAGGATCTATTAATCTAGCACCAAACGATAAATTAGAAAAGATTTTCACAAATTTACATCCTCATTATAAAATGGTTCTGAAATTATAACTTTGGAAAATTGATTCATGGGATAATGAAAACTTTGTTTTAGAAGTAGATGGTTAAATTTATAACTAAACCATTTTGAGAAGTGCAGGTAGTTATTAGATTTGTGGATCCAGTGGATAAGAACAGATTATTAATATTGAAATTACTTTATCTCATCATTAATCAGAATGCAAAATAACTATGAGAACCAATAATAATTCTATTACTAAAAATGCTTATTGGGGAATAAGAGCATTTAATTTATACCTTGCAAAATGCATTACTGGTTGTGATCAATGTTTAGGTCCATTAATAACACAGTGTACTGAATGCTCAAAGGAATGGGTCATTTACCAGAACTTTTGCACTTATCGTATTCATAAATCCTAATAAAAGCCCCTCCTATGTTATTTTTATAAATCTCAATTACTCAATTAAAAGTTCCATAGTTAAATTGGATTCCTATATAGATCCATCTACTAGAAGTCGATTAAAAGATAGTTTCGTAAGGAAATTTTACACTTTTATTTAAGAATACTTAATAAATTTTGACTTTTCAGGTGGATATAAAATGCATTCCAAAAAAAGCAATTAAAAGTTTATTTTATAGCAATTCATTTTAAAATTTATAATAATATTAATATCGAAAAAATTGTTTAGGAAATTTCAATACAGCAATCTATAATGTTAAATACGATTTAAAAATAATTGCTGAATAACAGTTGATAATTCACACATCTGATACCCAATGTTTAATATATTAAGTAGTTAGAGTTGCTGATGAATTAGCTTATATAAGAATTTTAGAAATCTTCTTAGAAGATTTTTGAATATTTAATTATAATCATTATCAATATAATTAAAAATAGAATTCTATTATTTAATAATGGTTAATGTAATAATTAACAATAGAGACTTTTTCTGATTCATTCCTGAATTTGCAAAATAAAATTAAAGCCTTGCCCATTTCAGAATAGGAGTTATGAGAAGTATTCTTTTCAATATCATAAGAAATTAAATAAACTACATAAGACCAACTAATGTTGATATACGATATTCAAAGTTATGTTTTAGATGTTCTAGATATTAAACTATAACTTTGATATTAACCACTTTTTATAATTAATATTTGTTAATCAAAATTAGCTAGATAAAATTAAACAGATCTATTCAAAAGTGATAAATTTTTTCGACTTTCAAATTTTTCTTAATTATATATAATTTTTGTTATCCTCAATATTATAAATAATTAAATTTAGTTCTTTTTTATTTCCATTTAAAAAAAAAAAATAAAACAAAAAAAAATAAATTTTAGAACCTGAAAAATAAGCTAAGTTAAAATCTCCGTTGAAAATTTGATCCTATCAAGATTATTGATATGTGCTAGTAAATATTCAAACTGCTGTTTAAAACAGTTATATTTAAATAATCTCAATTTCAAAAGCTTATCAGTCTATTATAATATTCATTTTTAATATGTCTTGACAAATAACCAAATAGATCCTTATCTAAAATGAATAATAATTGATGAATGTTTCAAAAATTAGACTAATAAAAACAAAAGATATTGAAATTTATTTGATTTAATCTCAATTAGGATTTTATTACAATATTTCTCGATATGATATAAGTTTCTTAAATTTTATAACTTCTAGATGCCTTGTCATAGTAGCCTTTACTTCATAAAAGCTAAAATTTAGTTATGAAATACTTATGTAAGAATTATAATTATGAATCGTCAGTTGTAATTTTTGATATACCGTCAATAGTTTAAAGATATTAACTTCCTGGTGTGGTCTTTAATTCTATATTCTAGAAAAACACAATTTAATAAGGAGTGAATTTATGTTCTAAAAATGTATTCCATAATGTAATGGAGTCTAATTATCCATCTTAATCCATAACCTCAACTTTAATAAAATCAAAAAATCGCCCCTTTTGTTAACTCCAGATTTATTTTTTATCAAATTATTAAATAACAATTGCTAAAATATTAAAATATGTCTTTATTGTAGAGTTTTGTGAAGGGAATTCAATTTATTAAAATTGATTGATAATTGAATAATTCTGAGTAGAAGAGTTGATCTCTAGATTATTGTCTTTTTGTTCTTATTCTATAGGTTTGGTTTACTACACTTATTCATCTGGAGGGTATTATGTGATTTTACCTTTCTGTATCATAATCTAGAAATCTTTATTTTGTTTTAAAGATTCCTTGATTTGCACTCCAGAGAGATAGTAAACTTCATTATTTTAGAATTAAGGATATTCAACTTCATTTCCTATTAGACAAGTGCAGCATTACCCAAAAATATCTTTGAATTCTACTAGTTTTTGATTTAATATAAAATTTTCCTTTGTTATCTTCTTGAACTTTAAACCTATTTGATATAATTAATTTTATCGTTTAAGATCTTTTAAACTTTTAGCTTTTTCTATATTATTATTATTTGTATTGATCTTATTTACTTATTGATTTCGATCGTTATGATTTTTTTATAAAAATTCTGAAATTCTATTATTTTTGGATTAGTAATTTTAAGAGTTATTTTTCGAGATTAAAGAGTGATATTAGAATTAAGCAAACTCCTCATCTTGATCTAAGAAATTAGAATACCTTCTTTGTTTCATTTATTATCTAATAATTTATAAATTATTATCTTATTAATTTCATAAACACTTCGATTTGAATTATAACTTTTTCTATTATTTCTCAAACCAATTAAGTCAATGATAAGGATTAGTTTAAATTTTGTTTAGATTGAAATTAATAATACAGAATAAAATGAGAAAAACAAATAATAGACAGTTTATTATTAATAGAATCAAATTGTTAATAAAATAATATATATAAACCCAAATTAACCTAAATTCATTGTTTGTGTTTTTTTTTATTCTTTTTCTTGTGAGGTTGATCTTTATTCTAATCGGATTATTATTATTGCTATTATTAATCTTGTAATTCTTATTTTTGTATTCTGTATTACTTTTGTTCTTACTATAGGATGTTTGATTCTACGGATTAAACGATAGGTTATGTAATAATGTGATTGTATTACAATTATTAGTCATATTTCTTTATTTTACTACCTTATTTGCCTGCAATTTTGAATCCAAACAATGTTGGTTAAAAATCAACTTAGATCTAAGTGTCAGGCAATAACTAAAATTTAGGATGTAGATCTGGATAGGTCTAGATCTAATATTTAAATTAATAACCATTAATAAGAATTGAGGAAATGATTTTCCAAAATACGCTCCATCTATATCAGCACATTTCTTCTTAGGCATGTAAACTTCTTCACATCTTGGACAAAATACCTAATTAGATAATGATGGAAAACTTTGATTCTGGCAGTTTTAAGATCTTCACATAGTCCTATGGGGATCACATTCTGTTTTTCACAATATATACGAGGACAATGACCAAATTTTCCTTATAAAAATCGTTCGCGCATGATTGCAGATCCTTTGGATGTAAATATGAATCGAGCATGAAGTAAACCATAAATGTCAGATGCCTCCTAATAAACTTCTAAAAATCTTTTGTGATGTAAAATAAGAAAACCTTTCATCTTCCAAGTCTTAATCTTCAGGAGAAGTAGGCTATAAAATCATGCTGATGGCTTCACTAGAATTATTAGGCATCGTCGATACTTAAAGAAATTGAATTTTCCTTTGATTCCAACTTAATGAAAAGGATCACGAATAAATTCATCATCAACTTCGCATAAAAATTGATGATCCTCATGTGCGCAAAACCATTCTATCCAACCTCCTGGATGTTCTGAATATTATGATTCCTCTTCCTATAAACTTTGATGATTTACCAGACATCTTCTAAATATTTAGTTAAAATAAAAGATTTTTATAAATGTTAATTTTTCAATAAAATAAACACTACTCTATCTGATAGGTATTTAAATGACTTTAAAATTACAAATTATTAACATATATATAGATATAGAAATAATTGCCCATCAGATATGTTTCATCTATCTAAATTTCTCTGATAGTACTAAGATCTTTTGATACTTTTTTCTATTCTAAAAATATTGGTTAGCCTCTAATTGATTATAAAATGTATTACAATCTTCATAGTCCTCAGATTATGAGGTTTCCAATAGTTTGTCTGCTAATTCATCATATTATTCACACATTTATTAGAATAAGAAATTCACCTTTGAGTTTTAGAACCTTTCACTCAATGCCCTACTTCTATTTGATAATTATAGATAATTATTTTTCTCTTCTTCAAATTAATTATTTCTAGTAAGTAATCTCTCTACTCTAGTTTTAATTTCTGAATCATTGGCTTCAATCAAACCTAAATTTTCATCGTTTTCTATTTATACCAGCAATGATCTCATTCTATTAAACATATTTTAGCATTTTCTCCTTTAAATTTCTCAATTCTTGAATTTAAGGTAATAGATTCATTAGAACTTATTGTTTTTCATCAGAATTCAACCAAACCTGGTATTCTTACTATGAAAGGCCTGGTAACATTTAAGCAACTGGCATATTTTTAATTTTATTAACACAATCATCTACATGAAGAGAAGTAACAAAATCACAATACTCTTATACAATTGGACTGCACTTATATTAATAAATAGTACTTTGATAGAAGCTTCGAATGCAGTTCAAATTAATCTTAAATAGCGTGGACTAAAGCCAGATGATTTGAACCATTATTCCACTGATAAAATTTTGTGTAGTCATATGGAGCATTGTTGAGTGAACAAGTTGGTGGTATACCAATATTATAATTCTGATCACTAGAATAGTGGATTAATATACATTCTTATCTAGCAATTCTTTAGTGTTACAATTGCAGATTATGTATAATCATTGGGTGCTTTGATTATTTGATACTAAAATTCTTTCTATAGTGTTTAAAATAGATCCTTAATTTATGGGTTCACCTGCTATTATCCATAAATATTTCCTTAATAAGGGCCTCCCATATATCCTTTTGGATTGCTCTAATTATTCATTTAATTATTTATATTCAAAATTTTAAAGAATTTAAGTTTTCTATAAATATTTTTTTCTATTCTAAAGTAATATAAAAATGTTATTTATAATTGAAATCCATAAAAATTAATTGAAGAACTCAATTTATATTTAAATGTTAATTAAATTTTATTTAATGAAAGATTTTATTAATTAAGAGGTTTAAAAAATAATTTATTCCATAAATTTTAGTCAGTTATTATCGGAGAATATTTTGTGTTTATACTGACTTATTTAATTGGAACATTATAATCATAAAGAATTGGCTATGTTTGAGATGAAAAACAATGATATCTAAGGTATATTTTCCTTTTCAATATATTTTTTAATTATAGAATTAATGCGAAACACACATTTTCAAATAATCATAATTTTAGTATTTCATGACAATTGAAAAATATTTATCATAACTATTAAAGAAAATTATAAATGATTCAAAAGATTATTCTCCAAAAGTCTATTTTAGATTCGCTTTTATCCATTCATATATTTAAAACTAAAGTAATAAATATATTATTTATAATAAATAATTGAGATCAATTAAAGTCCATTTATGAAGCAAAGAGGTTAAATTATAGTAGCCATCATAATTTTGTTAGACTTTTCTTTAATTACTCATTAATAATGCTTGAAAAGATAAACAACTATGAGATCAATTACTAGAGGAAAGTACAAGAATTCTTTACATATATCAAATGGGGCATTAATATCGTCCACAAAAGAGAATTTTTTTTATAAAAATAATTCTGGAAATTGCTTAAGAGATACGATATATGAAGTAAGTGGCTAAACTGGTTTCATGTATTGTATGCCAGGATTTTCAATTTAGTTGAAATTGTTGTAGAAATATGAACTAAACACTTTAAAATTATGGATTTGGGATAGAGATAATAGGCTTCAAACATTGTAATTATATGTGAAAGTTGGTAATCTGGAAACTAAAGTTTATGAAACCACTATGGCTTAAAGTGTAGTTACAATAACATTCCCAGACTAATTTGTAGAAGAATTTAGAATATTTAACATTGCTGGTAATACTAATAATCCAGGATTGCATTTGATTAAAGTTGAAGCTTACTATAAATTATAAATAACTTTGTTATAATGATATATTAATTGTATATATTGTAATTTGTTAATAATTAATTAGTTTATTAAGATAATGCTTGGAATTCCTTAACTCTTATAGATCAAATATTAAATGAAATTGAATAAAAATTCCAATATATATTATACTGAATTTGATAAATTTCTTTAGCTTGCTAAATTTATTTTACTAATATAAATGTTTATTTAGTTATTAATAAAGGGTGCAAATAATCAATTAAATTTGCTAAAACAAACTGAACCAAATAGTTTATAAATTATGGAAAATAATTGGTTTCTCAAGTTGCATTATAAATAAAATAAATATTTATGTTTAGGAAAATAATTTAAGGCTTTTCAAAATACTCCCATAGGTCAACAATTCCTAGTCTTCTTAAGGATCCTAAATATACAAAACGTGGGATATTGAAACCTAAGGGGGAAACCAAAATGCTAAGAAAACCTTCAATACCAGAGGATATTCCTAATGCTCATCTTTATTATGATCATTCGAAGTTTATTGAAATTCAAAAAAACAATCCTCCTCATAAATTAGTACTTATTGAAATAATAATAAGAAATATGAATCAACAGATTTAGATTTCATTTTGAGTATACTTAATAATGATACCTTTATTCACACTTAAGATTTCAAGCTTTGGAAAGCCATTAAATAATTAAATATTCATCATCCAAATGAAGTTAAGAAGAATTGGGAAGTTTTTGATAGAGCATATAGAGTAATATTAGACAATGCGAGATATTTGGATATTTACAATTTCAGATCATTTACTCAAGTTTCTTAGCAATATTATTCAGACGATGAAAAAGTTTGGACAGTGTTATACAGAATTTCAATTTAATTTTTTGTTGGTTGGGAACATTAACAAACTCCCTTATTAAGCAAAATAATTGAAAAGTAAAATATCAATAAATATTATAGGACACATTAGCAATCATTTTTATTCTGCTTTCATATTATAATGCAACAGGTTAGAAGATTCAATATTGATGTGTCTAATATTATAATTCATTTGGATTATTTGATGAGAAACCATTTAAGATTTTATAAAATTGTATTCATCAATATTTTTAGTATAGCATAGTGAAGAAACATACAATAAAGTTGAGAATGTTGAGGATAAGAATCAACTAGGAAATTTCTTAGCTCATTTTGCATTTTGTGTTTAACAGAGAAAAGACATTTTTAACGATGTGGACAAAGAGGTTAAAGAAAAACAAGTGGAAGAATTTTTACATTAAGGACAAAAGCTGTGTTTAGAATCATTTGATAAGCTCACTGCAGGGACCAAGAAAAATCTATAAAATTCAATAGCTTATGGCAGATATTAGTATAAGCCATTATTTGACAATTTTAAATGAGAATATCTATAAATATAATTTTATAATTATATAGTTATCTGATAGATGTAAACTATTAATTAATTATAAAAGTGATTTAGTCATTTCATAAACAACAATTTGATAAAATAACGAAATAATAAATCTTATTATTGAGTATTTTATAAATAATCATTATTAGTAATTTAAAAATTATTTTTCAATCATTTAAATAAATGGTTTCAACATATCATCAATTTATAAAGTAGTTAGAATTTTCATTTTTATTAGATCTAGTTCCTTCAAATACTTTTAAACATATGGACCATCTGCTGATGCATAACTAAAATGTTTTAGATTTACATTTATAACTCCTGATTATAAGGTTCTTAAAAATAGTTCAAGAAAAATTAATGTGACAGAATTAATTAATTCATTATCTGCATCTATTTTTAATTAGCCAAATAATTCTTTGGCTTTAATAAATAACCCATAAAAGATAATATTTTTAATGAGAACCAATTCAATAAAGACAATCTTTTTACATTCTCTCAATAAGTATGAAAAGTATTTTGATATCTAAAATCTTGCTTTTATAATGTCACTATGATAATTTTATAGTGGATAAAAGCCTTCTTCCGAAATAGAATTTAAGAAAATATAAAATTAATTTGAAAACTTCTAATTTGTCATTTTCTACAGAATTTCTCTGACAATTTCCTCTGCTATCAATGGGATCATCATTTTGTGCTGTTTTTTTTCAGCTTTTTAAAGTTATTACAATCTACTAAATTTGAACAAAATCTATTTAGCTATTACATTGTTAACAAAAAATATCAGTTCTTAATTAACTTTTTAATAATTATTTTAATGATATGAATAACTAATTAACTGATATCTCTATTGAGATATCTTCGTTTACTTAATTAAACAAAAACAAAAAAAAACAGCAGCAAATCCATACTTTATGTTCTTAATTCTCTTATGTGTTAAGGATAGTTTTTATCCATAATTAATATTCATTTAGATGTGAGGTTATTTATATAAATATTTTTCATACTATGCTAATCTAAATTATTTTAATGCTTCTTTATGAGGCTGTAATTTATCATTCTTTATAACAAATTGATCCAATTAACTAATTATTTATTCTAAAGTTGGCAATTATTTTTATTTCATTTTTATTACTCTTGTTCTAGGTCGTAAATCTTAATCTTCGTCACTTTCTAGCAAATCAATCAAATTTGAATCATTTGTATTATTTAACATTTTAACATCTGAATGAAATGCTTTAGGTTAAGTGTACATTGGACTTTCCTAATTTAATATTTTAGGGAGCTTAGAAGGAGTAGGAATCTTTTTCTCGATTGTGACTAATTCACTCAATAACACAGATTAGTTAGTAGCTATTTTTTTTGAAGTATAAGTATCTGATTGATTCTCTAAGAAGAAGAGTTCTTTTTTAATTTGTTTAATTTACTCAGAGAGTTTAGATTTTTATTCTTCCCAAATGTGAATCTATTGTTCAATTTAAAAAAAATGTTATTCAAAACTTGTTTTTGGATTTTTTATTTATGTTCTGAAAGATTAATGTTTATTCAATTCAACATTTATTTTATCATACTCTTACCTTAAATAGGCCAACTTCTTAGCCAGATTATTAATTTGTAATTGTTTGGGAATCGGTTTCTCTGGAATAGATTGTGCTCTAATTCTTTATTTCAATTAAGGTATTAATTCTTCAATAACTTTTCTCTCTTTTTCTTCGAATCCAAGAGATTTCTTTATTTTTTGTATATGATCTGGTAGCTTATGAAGGCCATCGCTTTTTCCAACAAATTAATATGCTAAATATTTATTCATATTATTACATTTTAAAAATATTCAAAAATACTTGATTTGAACTTAGATCTCAAATCTTATTATTTGTAACTTTGTGTTTTTAAGACTAAACAATTAACGGTTGTTATGTATGACAAGAATAAGAAACAAATACAATTAGAGATTGAAATAAGGGTGAAACAAAATAATTTCATATTAATTTATTTTATATATAGAATATTATAAAATTTAACTGTTAATGCAACTTCGTTAAAGCAAGAGTAGGAAAAGCATAGACGATTAAGATATAGGATAAAAGAAGCAACAAAGTACTCGAAAATCTGTTGGACAAACCAAGCAGAAACGAAGTGTTTCCAAGGATAAAGAAAATAATAAAAAATCGACTTAATTGAATAACAAAGTGAAAAATATAAGTGAAACATTCAAATTAAAGGACATATTGAAACTTAAAGAATTTTATAAAGGCAATGAAGAATATGAAGAAAATACTGCTACTCGATCAACTCCTTAAAAAACAGAGTGTTAAACAAGCAATTCTCGATTCAGCAATTGCAATTGCAAATAAGAAATAATCGAAGACAATCAAAAGTAAATTATTTAGAAATTAATTCAGCTTAAAATAAGAAATATTAGAGCATCTTGAGAAAATATAATTTATAGTTCAAAAAAACGAAAGATTTATGACTCACAGATCTTAATAAGAAATAAAGGCCGAGAGTTTTTTAAGTTAGGATAAATCCTCAAGGAAATGCATTAATAAGGTTCAAGAATAATAAGACTAATAAGAAGATGTTTTAAACAATAGCAACATTTATAATTTAAATTATATCATACAACAACAACAACTTTAAATATCGAATTTAAAAACTAAATTATTTTGTTAGGAATAGAAATTCTTAGAAAAACAGTCATAGTATGAGCAAGAAGTGTTACAATTAAAAAATCAAATACTATAATTAACAAGTGGGATGGAAATGCTGAAAGAACAAATTCATTAACAGCAATTCTAAAGGCAAGTAAATGTTCAGACCAAAAAGTGAAATTTAGTTATATATAAGACATTATCATTATATCGAGGAAACTATCCTGTCTAAATTTTGATTTCAACCAGAATTTATACGAGTATTTGTTATCATCTATTCTTAATAATTATAAAATAATATTCTTTAATTTTTAAAGCGCAATGGAATAGTCTAATGTCAACACGGGAGATCGAATTAATGATAATTCATCTTCAGAAGAAATTGATCTAGAATTATAAGATGATGAAGTAAAATAAATGGTAATAAAGTATAGACATAGGTCAATTAGGAATGCCCTTAGGAACAGTAAGTCTTGAGTCACTTATTGGAAATAGGAGAATTCATCGATTATTTAGATTCAAATACAAATAAATGGATAACTATGAAGATTGTGGATATTTAAAACTCAAATATAAGACTTTAATCTCCTTACTCCTCAAATACTTTCTGGATACAATTTTCATATGAAATTATTCGTAAATAGTGGATTCCTGGAGTCCCTCTATAGAACACAAGAGTCGAAGTCTATAATTCCAACAAGGGATGGTTAATTGGTATGGTCCTACAGGTAGATAAGGACTCAGTACTAATCCATCATTAGGGATATAAGAGAATATACGATCAGAATTATCAACTCAAGGACATTCATCCTCTTGGTTAAAACTCAAATGAGCCTGGAATAGGAAAATTATTAAAATAACAGCCTTAATCAATTCTAAGATTGTAGCATCGATTTAACCTTTATCTACAATTATAAAATCTTTTATCCATGCGAAAAAAATATAAGGAAATGGAAACATCCTTACAATCTATTTTGAGTGAGTAGGGAATGCTTATAAGGGAAGTATAAGGCGATGGTAATTGTATGTTTAGAGCCATAAGCGATCAATTATATGGCAATGAAATTTATCACAAGGAATTACGTAAATTTGCTATGCAGTACATTCTATAAGAGAAGGACTATTTCTAAGATTACATAATAAATGGGAATGTTGAAGAATATGTCGAATACAAATCAAAAGATGGTGTTTGGGGAGACAATATAGAACTATAAGCCTTTCGAGAACTCTATGATATTCCTATTGAGATTTATGTTTGCAGCAAAGAACCATTAAAAACTGGATTAGAAGCCAATCCATTTAATAAAGAGTAATAATTTATTCTTATTTCTTAGACCAATCAGATTATCATATCATGGGAGATCTCATTACAACTCAATAAAATTAAAGGACAAACAACATTCAGCCTTATTAGGAAGTCTAGAAATTAGTTAATATGAAAAACAAATGTTCGAGAAATTGCAAGAATAGAAAAACAAGCAAAATGCAAATAATAATAATAGATATGGACAATAATTGTCAAGAGCTTAATTTGAGAATTGTATTAGCAACGAATTAGACATAATTTTTAATGAATCCAAAAGATTATTCTAGGATCAATAACTAAAAAAGTAATATTTTTTAACATTTATATAGTGAGTAAACTGCCATTAAGGAATCGTTGCAATAGCTCGAATACGAAGAAGAAGAGGAATAACTCATGGATATGGTAATTAAGGAGAGTGTTCAAGAAGCTTAATTTAATTAATAATATCCAGATTAATAGCAGGAAAAATAAACTTAAAAATTATAGCAATTTTAATAACAATAATAATAGTAATAGTAATAATAATAATAATAATAACAATAATAATAATAACCTAATTTAGAGAGTGAAATATTAAGGAAGATTATGGAATAAAGCAAATAGGAGTAGGAATAATAATTTATACAATAATTTGAAGATACACAATTTTAAAATGCTTTGAAGGAAAGTGAAAAAACAATTTATGAAGACCCCATGAATAATCCTGTTATTGCCTAAGTTATGGCAATGGGGTTCTTTACACTTGAATAAGTGATCGAAGGTTATGCAATTCATAGGGATGACCCAGATATGATCATTAATTATCTTTATGAAAATTTCTAATGATATTATAAATATTTTTATTTGAATATAAATGGATGATTAAGATAAAATTCAGGAAGATGAATGTATGAATTAATATTGTACCATTGAATCATAAAATGTTTATCCTGCTAAATTTAGTGATTAAATTCTATTTTTTTGTAAAGAATGTCTTGAATTATACACTGAGAAAAAGTGCTGTTATTTCTGTGCTTAAGTAATTATGCTTATATTCTAGGTTTACAGTGATTAAAATGAAAATTTTTTGGATGGTCAAAAATGGATTGCTTGTGATTAGGAAAAGTGTGACAAATGGGTATTAAAATTATAATAAATTTATTTAAGACACATTTATCATGCGAAGCTAAAAATGGAATTCAGGGGATTGAATGTTTAGTAGAAGATATGAAATTTAAATACACTTGTCCATGGTGTAGGATTGAGGATCAAAAACAAAGAAATATGAAGCCTCTACCAAGATCCATCAACAGAAAAGGATTTAAATTTTTGGAGAAAATTCATAAAAGGAAGGGTAGTACCTATGAACCTCCTGCAAATAATAATAATAATGGTACCTCATATTTTAGTTCGTCTTATTCAAGTAAATCAAGTTATTTAGATGAACTCTTGAAAAAGAATGGAGGGTTTAGCTAGTAAATAACTTAAGAAGAGATGCAAATAGATTTATAGAAAATGTTTTCATTAGTTAAATAATGATACTACAATCAAAAATTAAAATTATAGATATCTTGATTCTCATAAATGACATCAATATCATTTAACATCAAAGTGTTATACTAAAGCTATAATTAATTATAATTAAAGTATATTATAAGTGATTTGTATTATGAGAAGACATGTGTTTATCTACCGATTTATTAAAGGGGAATTAGTGATTAAGACCAGCTAACTTAACGAATCAAAATTTATCTGAAATCCAACGATAATAAGAAATTGAAATCATCTATAAATTATAAAATATAATTTATTTATTATAAGAATGAAATCATCTTATGCTTCTCTTAAAGATCTACTACCCTTGATGCAAAATAAACAGGCAAAGATAAAAATAAAACTTTAAGCTAGTCAAAATTATGAAGAATCTTGTACATGTAATTAAATGAGTTGTGTAATATGTTCTCGAAAAAGATCATCATCAATGATTTCTTTAAAACCATTAAAACACTCAATAATAATAGATTAAGGAAAAATAGAAAAATAAGGAGTAGCTTAACTTTAAGGTCTGATATCCAGAAAATTATCAAAATAATCATCAAATTAATTGTTGTAGCAAACATATTATGGTGGGAAGTTGAATTATGATTAAAAAGATTCGTCTACTAACTCTTCGACATGGTTATTGTCAAAATCTCATTCAAGAAAAATATCATTAGACAATTATTCCTAAAAGGAAACTATTTAACTTAAAACGTCATAATAATAAATTACTACGATAAGTAGATTAACATTTCGATTTATTTATGTGATCGGTAAGGGAGGCTTCGGAAAAGTGTGGAGAGTTGAAATGAAACAAACAAAAAAAGAGTTTGCATTGAAAGAAATGATCAAGGCAAAGTATATTTACTTATATCTTAGAATTATTTCTAAAAGATCAGTCAATTCAGTTATGAATGAAAAGTTCTTATTGGAACATCTTCGTCATCCATTTATTGTGAACATGCATTTTGCATTTTAAGATAAAGAAAATCTTTATCTCGTGTTGGATTTATTAAGAGGTGGAGATTTAAGATTCCATATTTGTAAATTGAAAAGATTTACTGAAGATCAAGCAAGTACGAAATTAATATAATGAGAATTTTTCGCTTGTTGTATGCTACTTGCATTGCAGTATTTGCATTCGAACGGTATCATTCATCGAGATCTTAAACCAGAAAATTTAGTATTCGACAAAGATGGTTTTTTGCATTTAACTGATTTGGGAGTTGCTAGATTAAATAAGGATAGCATTGCAAATGATACTTCTGGGACACCAGGTTATATGGCACCAGAAGTTATGTGTAGATTGGAGCATTCCTATCCTGTTGATTATTATGCACTAGGAGTTATTCTATATGAAATTTTAATTGGTAAAAGGCCCTATAATGGAAAAAATAGATAAGAAATTAGAGAACAAATATTAGCCAAGTAAGCATCGATAAAAGAAGGGACTCCTAATATTAGTAGCAAAGCCATCGATTTTATTAATAGGGTATATTATCATTTAAATTAGTTACTCATTCGTAAACCATAATAAAGATTAGGCTTCAGCGGAATTGAAGAGATAATTCATCATTCTTGGTTGAAAGGAGTCTAATGGGCTAAATTGCTAAATAAAGAGATGAAATCTTTATACATACCAGGAGTAACTTATATTTCTTAATAAAAAGTGTATTGATGGTAATAGTGATTTTTAAAATCAGATATCAGCAGATAGTGAAATAGAAGAAGACTGTCAGAGTTTATTAAGAAGAAAAAGTGTATAAAGTTTATTCGATGGGTATAAGTTTTAATGATATGTTAATGTTGATTAATTATTATTTAAATAGTCATAAATATCAATTCAATCTTATTCTTAGGGTAATTTTACATTCAATTCTCAGATTCAACATTCGTTCAAAAACATATTATGTGTATGAAGTGCTTTGTGAATAATTTATAAAAAAGTATTTATTATTATTAATTACCTTAAATTTTCAATCAATATGAGTAGAAAACCCATTTTTCTATAAGACAAGTAGGCATAATAAGGCTATATGTATAACTAACCTAATCAAATATAAACTGGTAGATAGGCTGATACAAGGATTGCTAATATGAAAAGCACTGAACACCTTCTAATGGGTATTTTTTATATGTTATTCAGCACCTTAACATAATTCTCCTTTTTCTGCATTGAGCACTGCAATGTAATCATAAGATGCTTCCTTCTTGAGTAACAGGGTAGATGAGAGTAATGTTGGATTTTAACAAATTGTGAAACATGTCAATCAAATGATAATGGAAAAATCATAAGCACAAGAACTAAAGATTAAAGAATTATAAAATCAAATAGATTCAAACAGAACTATTATTTTTGATATTAGAGGACAAAATCCAATAAATGCTGAATAGTTAAGCATAAAATTTAAATAGTTTGAAGAATCTGTAATTTTTATTTTCAATTTTTATAGATCAGAACATAAATAAAAAAGGCTTAAGAGGAATTAATGAGTTAATAGGTTAATTTTTAAAACGATTATTAAAATAAGTTCAAAGAATTACAAGATTAGACTGATAATAAATTAAAATTGATATAAAAAGACAACTAGTAAAATTTAGTTAAATTAAAAGAAGACTCTTAATTGAGAATTGCTCCTTAAAATAATCTAAGTGAAGATAAAACAATTAAGGATATTCAATAAAAAATTAAAGATCTTCAATTATTATTTGATTCTTAACATAATGAATTCACATTGTATGATTAAAAGACCAAGTAAAAATTCCATTATATTTGAATTAGATAACAATTAGCAAAATTAGAAAAGAATTTGTTTGAACAATCCTAAAAAATTAGTGTTTAAGAGGAATAGACCATTGCTTAATTTAAGACATTTTAAAATAATTAATAAAACAATATTGCTTAAGCAAGTAAAAAACTGTCCGATGATATTGAAATCAAATTATAGTAGGTTTAGAATATAATCCAGTAAAAAACATTTTCTTAATCTGATAAGTAATGGATAACATATAAATTAGATTGACAGAATTAACACTTCAATAGGCGGATTTAAATAAAATTACTCAAGGAGTGTTTGATCTACAGAATTCATAAAAGTTACTCTCTTAGCAGTATCAAGAATTAACTCTCAGAATTGATTAACATCTTTCGTAAAATTCTAAGCAAGAAATATATCTGAAATAATTAGAATAAAAGGTCGATTAGGTATTTATAGGATATTAATATGTTTTAGAATAAAGACGAAAATGACAATGGAATTACATAATTAAAATTAGAACTTTCTAGTTTAACCAAATAATTTGAAAGAATTAAATAAGAATATAAAAATTAGTTTGAATACCTTTAAGATTTATAAAATAAATCAAATGAAGAGATCAGAAAGTCGCATTAAGAATTACTATTTTCATTTAAGCAGACAGAGTAGACCAATTGGATTGATGAATATAATAAGAAAAAGCCTGAGATACAATAAGCATAGGTCTAAGTGTTTAATTATGAAGAAGATTCCGAGAGTAAGAGCGACTAGCAATTAAATGAATTATCTGAATAAAACAATATTGTATTAGATTTGTTTAAAATAATAGGAATAAATAGAACATGAGTTTGAGAAGGAAGCTTTTATGGACAAATTGAAGGCATTGAGTCCTTCTAAGAATAGCTAATTTTAGGAAGAGAAGATAGTTGAAGTGAAAGAGGAGGATTAGCATTAGAAAAATGATTAAAAAGGAGAAGACGAAGATGATGATGAAGAAAATGAAGCTACATATTAACTGGACGAAAATGGTTTCTTATTAGATGACGAGGGCAATTATTTATTGGATGAAAATGGTTAGATGATTCAATTAAATGAAACCTAAATAGAGTATTTAAGAAAGTAAGACATGGTTTAAGAGGAAGATAATTGATAATCATAATGACTTTATCATTTAAATTAAATGAAAAAGAATATATATATATATATAAGTATATAAAAAATGCTTAAAACTCTCAAAACTTGAACTTTACGTTCAAAGCTGATAACATATTTAAATTTACTTGATTTGTGATTAAATTTAGTGAATGACATCTAAAATTGGTAGAAATAAGTAATATTAATTATAATAAAATGTAATAGAAAAAAGAAGCTTGAAAAATTTGTACTTGGTTATAAATTTTGTTGAGCAAAATTAAAATAAAACTGAGAATATCACTTCAATTCAATACAATTTTTTTTCATTAATTAAAGAGTTTAGCATTTTTTCCAATTCAAGGTTCTTTTATGAAATAGAAATCATTTCTAATTTAGCTTTATTTTAAGATTCTGTTAAAATAGATTAGCTTTATTAATACTTAAATAATTTAATGAAATACAGAGGAGGCGAAAAAATTAAATTAGTCTAATTCTTTTGAAAAAGAGTTTAGCTCTGATTTTAATGCTAAGAATTGTGATATTATTTTTATTTTTTCTTGTTTCTTTTTCATGACTAAGTGAATCAAATTTCTAAGCGCGATATTATAAAAGGAATACTTATTATTTTTCTAGAAGTATGGATTTTTAAATTCATACTTCCCTTAATGATTCTTCACGCGTTTAAATCCATAGTTATTCATTTAGCGAGTAAATGAGTCAATATGATTATGCTTAAAATAGTTTAAGAGTATCTAATTTTCAAATAGTTCTTATTGATGGATTATAATACCATCACCTTTTTAATCGAAACTAATAATTTCTTAATAAGATTAATTCTATATTAAATAATTTAATTGGATTACATCTAATATTTCAATCAATTTGGTCACAAATTTTGGGATTCTCTAATTTTTAGTATTCATTAATTTTTATATCGAATTTTCTGTAAAAATTCTCAATAATAAGTAGGTAACTCTGTGAAATACAAAAAGTTAATGGTTCCATTAATTGATTAGGATGTATTCACTAAAGTATAAATCAAAATCATAACTTAATGGATAATTATCAAGTTTTTAAATTGTATATTTAATATCCTTAGTTAATATAATATTTCCAAAAATTTCATAATAATTAAAGTTTATGAAAATCTGCAACTTAGAAGAATGATAGGTGAGATTAAAAGTGGAAGTGATGATAGTAAATGAGCTTGATGAATTATTCGAGTTTATAGTTTGAAAACCAATCAAATTTAAGTTTTGAGATTCTTAAACTAGATATAAAAAATAATTTTCTAGTATATTAAAATAACAAATATATGGTAATATATTTATTTTATTCTTTAGTCAGGAATTGCTAAGAGTGCAAAGGGTGGAAAAGGTGGAAAAGGAGGAAAAGGAGGAAAGTTTGGATCTGGAAAAAATAAGAAGACTCCTCAATCTAGGTCTTTGAAGGCAGGGCTTTAAGTATGTATTTTTGTAAATTTTAGTTCCCTGTTGGTCGTATTCATCGATATCTTAAGCAAAGAGTATCTGCTAAAAACAGAGTAGGAACTACATCAGCAGTATACGCATCAGCAATTTTGGAATATTTAACTGCAGAGGTGCTTGAGTTAGCAGGGAATGCTTCTAAGGACTTTAAAGGTGAGAAAAAATCAATATAATTTTTTAGTCAGAAGAATAACTCCAAGACATTTACAATTAGCTATTAGAGGAGATGAAGAGCTTGATATCCTTATCAGAGCAACAATAGCTGGCGGTGGTGTCATTCCTCATATTCACAAAGCTTTATTAGGAAAGTAAACACCTGAAGGTGGTTAACCAAAGGAATGAAATATATATATAATAATATTGATTCATTTTGCAATTTAATTATGATACAATGTATAATTATTGGATATGGAAAATAAATCAAATTTTATAAAATGATTTAGATGCGTCTTGTTGAAATAAAATTCGATCATATTATTTATCGTTAAAAAAACAATTAATTTAATAATATAAATGGATTTTAAAGTATATGAATTTGAAATCCAAAGAAATTTTAGAAATAACACTTAACAATCATTAAGGCTGTTTTAAGAATGAGTTCTATGATTTAATTAATATATCACTTCAAAAATCAATTCTTTTTTTAATTTTAACTCCCCTTTTGATATGATTCGATTGAAAATGAAATTTATTATTTTTCAATTATCTTATCCTTACTCATATTATAATTCTCAAATCTTAAGTCTAATTATTATATCTTCTAACACCAATTCAGAGATCTCATGCTTAACAGAGTAATTATCTATAAATTTGGATTCAAGTTATCTGTTTTAGACTATTAAATCTACAACTTTAAAAATCTTCATAATCAATAGATATCATAGCATTTAAATTAGACATTTATTTCCCAAGCTAATAAACCTTCATTTCTAAATTAATGGAGTTAAATTCATTAGTTGGAAATATATTTGATTACAAATGAAATTCATAAATAGCCTTCTTAAAAATTGAATATCCTTCTAAATATGAAATTTTTCTGGAATAAATTATATATCTTTCATCTGATTTCTTATCACATTTTACATAATTTCTAAAGAAATAGTTTAATTGAATCATCGTTCTTAATGGATATCAAAGTGATAAGGAATCTCCATTTAATTATTAAGTTTTGATCTGAATCAAGTAATAATTCTATGAGACAAATACAAACAATTATTGAATGCAAGTTGATTTTTTTATTATAATTACATAATGATATTAATCACAACTTTAATAACTTTAATATATGCAGCCTATGATGGAACTGATTATTTGAAAGGCGAAGGGAATTTTGGAGTTGAATAAAATTGGATCATGAATTAGACTGAAGAATATATGGAAACCGAATTTGTTACTGAGGGGGATGGAAAAGTATGTTAAATTATGAATTACTGAAAGTTCTTGAAATTAAAGAAAAAGGAAGAATCGGAACTAAGTTTCAAGGATGGATTCTATCATCTGTTTGAAGAATCACAACCTTAGCATATTCGATTTTGGTTTGCGTCAGGAAATAAGGAGATTGAGGACACGAACTTGAGATTGAAGGATACTGCGACTGATAAAACTGCCATTTCATTTAGATGTGGATATGCTGGGTTCGTCAGAGTGAATGACAATTAAATGATCACATTTTATAATAGTTCAGTTTCAAGTGATGCTAAAATCATTTGGACATAAGCAGATATCTTATTGAATTGGGATACACAAGAGGTGTTGGTGTTTATGAATGAATCGTATATGGGCTCTACCATTTTTTACCATTCAGAAGTATGTTGAATATATTTAGATAGGTGACCAAAGTGAATGAAGTGATGCTCTATAATTTAAAGCCAAACACTACAAGTTGGTGGAAGAATATTAAAATATGCAAAGAGAGATGTGATAATTTCGAATTTACTCAAATAGTTGTGATTTGCTTTGCATTATTCATATTATTATTGTGAATAACTGATGATACTTTGTTAATTTTAATAATCAGCATTTGCAATCGTCTTCTTATTTTTTTGTATTTTATTATTTATAGTAATTACCTAATTTAACGCCACTATCCTATTAATGTTCACAATGTAATTTATACTTCTGTAGCGAACTCAATTTGTTTCTTTTCGATTTTATCAACAATTTCCATGGCTGTATTCTCAAACAATTAGTCAATATTATAATTGGTTTTAGCTGAAGTTTCAATGTATTGCATTTTGTGTTGATCAGCAAATGCCTTCGCTTGAATGGTCGATATTTTACGACTATGATAATTAATGTGTAATATGTACTGGGATTCCAAATCAACTTTATTGCCTACCAAGACTATTTAGCAATTCTAGGCAGCTGAATCATTGACTTCATTATACCACTTTAATACATTGTGGAATGATTCCTCGTTTGTGATGTCAAAAACAAGCAAAACCCCAATGGATCTAAACTTCATTCTCAATTAGATACCCTTTATAATAGGATCTCGTTATTGACTTGAAGGAATCCTATCCTGCAGTATCCCAAATTTATATTTTTATTGTCTTCTCATTCTTTACAAAAACCTAAGATCCAAATTCCACTCCGATTGTAGTGTCATGTTCATCTCGAAATTATTTCTCTGTGTATCTCAACAAAATGCAAGACTTCCCCACACTTCCATCTCCAACTATGATAAATTTGAATAAATAATGGTATTATGACATCTAAATATTTATTATTTATTTTAAGCATTCCCAAATTATCACATTTCTATATTAAATATATCTGTAAAGTTATGGACAATCCCGAAACCCTCAAAATCCTCAAGGAAACAATAGACAAATTAAAGATCACCAAAGAGAACCTAAGAGAGATAAGGAAAACCAATTAAACCTTCCCTCGTCAAACCAATACCAGACTCTTAGATGCGTTTTAATCGTTTGCTTAATTTGATCGTGCTCCAATCTGGATGATGAGGTATCGAATCCTTTGAACTCAGATAAGCAGGGAGATACCTTCCTGAATTCAAAGAAATCATGAAAAACAGAGATTTCTTTGATGCATGTTAAGATCCATTCATTGCAGCTGAAATCACCTTACAACCATTGAAACAATTCGAAATCGATGCTGCTATCATATTCTCGGATATTCTAACACTTCCAAAAGCAATGGGAATGGAAGTATTTAAATGTAAATAACAACAATAGATTGTCATGGATAAAGAAAAAGGACCCATCATCAAAAATAAATTAGAAACCGTTGATGATATCAATAGAATCAAATCTCCAGATCCAGAGAGTCTAGAACATGTTTATGATGCATTATATCTAACAAGATAAGCTTTATAAGGAAAGTAGACTCTCATTGGCTTTTGTGGAGCTCCATTCACTGTTTTTTCTTATATGGTTGAAGGTGAGACATCCAAAATGTTTCTAAAAACTAAGAAATGGTTGTATTAATACACTTAAGAAACCAGAAAAGTCATGGATTTAATTGCTAGGGAGAGTGCTCAATATTTAATTAATTAAGTCAAAGAAGGAGGAGCCCAAGTTATTTAGATCTTCGATTCCTTTGCAGGGTATTACTCAAACTTAAACTTTAGATAAATTCCACCTATTGATTATATTGAATTTGTTATTCCCTCATTAAGAATCTTATTAGAAGGATTCAAATAAGAGTGTCCAAACACTCCATTAATAATGTTTGCTAAGGATCAAAATGGAGTTGAAGTTATCTTGGCTTTTCTCAAAATGTGCTTGGGGGAAACTCCTTTGATTGACGGGTTCTAGTTGGATTCCAATGTTAGTGATGATGTCCTAATCAAAATTATTGAAAGTGATAGAACTATCCAAGGAAATCTTGAACCTGGAGTATTTAAATCATATTTTCTAGGTTTTGTATGGTACTTAATAAATCATAAAAAAGAGAGTATCTTAAATGATTGAAAAATTATAAACAACCAGAAGATATATTATGAATTTATCGCATGGATTGACTCCTGATCATGAAGTTGAAAAAGTTAGGTAATTCATTTAGGAGTCTATACGATAATCAAAGTTATATAAAGTAAGAGAGATATTAGAATGACGTATAATATCAATATTAAAAATAATATAATACTATATATACTGAAAATTACTTAAAAACCCCCTTCAAATGCGATTCAAAACATGCAACAATTCACAAATTAAAAATAACTTGAAAAACAAATTTGCACATAAGTGTTTCCCCTTAAAGCAAAGAACTTGGAACAGCTGAAATGAAATAGAAAAATGGTTTAAGAATCAAGAAAAAAATAAAAAAAATTATTCACATCATTGTATTGGAAGAACATTAACTCAGTTCTCCTCATAATACTAACTAGTATTTGCTTACTAAGCACGAATATTAGATGATAAACTAGGATAAGGAATGCCCACCTCCAGGAAGTATGTTACAATTCCTTTTGAAATCGGACAAGATCATATAGTCATAATCCGATGCTAACATTTATGAATAAATTAAAAAAATACTTCAAACTAATTGATATCTAGGCAAATATTTTTACAGTAACAAAATAACTAATTATATTAATATATATATGTGTTAATGATATATTATAAATTCTTCATTGAATGTATAAATATTATAATAGAAAATAATAATTAATTTAAATTAGTACAACTTAGAAACCCCAAAAGGTTGAAAGACGTGGTGAATAGATTTGATTGTTGTTATTTTAGTATTGATTTTTCATTAAGATCAGAGGGAATACAGATTCTTTTATAAAACAAATTTTCTTAATTTGATATTTTCGTTTATTTGTGATTAATATATTATAACACAACATGTTTCATAATAAATAGAATTTGTTTGCTTAGAATATTTGGTTATTTTACTGTATTTCTTTCGGTTTTATAACTAAATAACAGAATTTTGAGCTTCGGACTGGGAATCATAATTGCAAATCTTACACCAAGAAGTGATTATTTTATTTATCGTTTTTGAAATTATGAATACCGACGAATTGGAAAATCTCGCACAAATCATGAACTTAGAAAATGACAGGTTTGCTGTATTATCATACTTTTAGGCTGTAAAAGTAATAGAACGCTTCGGTATGGAGTTAATAGGTTTGTACCATTATTTTCTAATCAATATACGGATTGTTGTTTTATCTGTTTTCTACCACTCCTGGATATTATGGTAATATCTTTATAAGAATTTTAGGTGATGAGAGCAGCTGCATTTAGTTGAAAAAGTTTTCTTATATTTTAGGTGCCGCTACTTTAATACTTGTTGTAATTCATACGTAAATAAATATACATTATATAGTCTCTTGTTAATTTATTCTTGCAGCTCAAAAAGCATTAGTTTCCTTTTGTCAGCAGAGGGAGTAATGAACACAGTATATGGAATCTTTTCATTAGTAATTTGGATAATGTTATGGGTAAAGGATTTATAATACAAAAGATTGCCTTGGCACAAAAAGAGGAATGTGGAAGTTTGACTACGTTAGTTTGGGTTTTCACAATTTTAATTATTCTTGGAGTTTTCTTGAGTTGTTGTTTAGTATGCCTTGCTGCAGTAGCTACATCCCAAAAATGATTAAAAAACATTAATACAATCAATAAAATAACAAGATTTTGGTTTGGTCTCGCCCTTATTAGAAGAACTTTTATATACAATATATCTTGCTTATCGTTTTTTAATTAAATATTATTTAAAATGGATTCTAAAACTAGATAATAAGCTGCCTGGTTAACATTAATAACATCTGCTGTTGTTGGAGGATCTTTTTATTATTTTTCATCCCACGAAGAATTATACGGTAAACAAGTGTTATGAAAATATTAAATAGAGAGCGATGACTGCTTTAAATTGAGAAATTATACTCATAACTACTCCATTTTTTGCATTACTTTTGCTATATTTATAATGTTAATTTTCAAATGAAACCTATTTAGTTTAATATGGATGGTATCAAGGTTGATAAAAGATGAAGGATGTAATTCAGGCATCGATTGTATTTAACTGCTCTCTGGAATAGTGGGAGTTATTTTCATTATTTTGTTCGCCGTAAGTATTCTATTATTTAGAAATCAAGTATGCACTCTACTTAAAAGAACCCTGCGGTAACTTAAGAACATTCACAGTAATATATCTAATAATAACATCAATTTTATTTTGTTGTGGGTGTTGTGGAATGTGTTGTGCTTTGAGTACATTAAAATAATGAAAATCATTATATAATTATTAAATTATATTATTATTAATCCTCCAAATAATGAGTTTTTAAAGAGGAGACCGTCGCCATGACTTCGAAGTCTAATGTCCATATAATAAGAAACATTAAATGCCCTTCAGTAAATTATGGTTCCACATTTCCAAAGGATGCAAGGACAAGAGAGAAAAGGGTATTCTTTACAATCTACTTAGGTCATAAATATGATACTTGTCCATATAATTGTTTACACATTGTTATTAAATCAGGAATGGAGAGACATATCGCTCAATGTAGATATAACTAATTGGATTCAAAGAAGGCAGAGGAAGCTGATCTCTTCAAAGAAATGCAACTGGTTGCTGCTCAATAATTCGGGAATAATCCTCCAGAGAAGAATGTTCCTCAAATTTAATAACAATAACAGAATAAGTATAATAATAAACCTCAAAATGAAATCCCAGATTGGAGAAAGGTTTTTGAGGGAGACAGCGAACTTGAAGATGACATTAAAGAAATTAATGAAATAAGCTATTAAAATTACGATGACGAATTTGATGATTCTTTTAAATTTAATAAAGCATCGTCAGTATTCTCCAAAAGTTTCTAGTCATCGGCTGCAAAAGAAAAGTCACAAAATGACGACAATGATAGTTATTATTATTGAAACCTTACAACTATCATTTAAATATATAGATATATATATTAAATCAAAAATCATCTTATATTTAGTTTACTATGTTGTTAAAGTTTACTTCTTCTTTGTTTGTTATCTCCTTATAAGATTGATAACGAAACAATTAAATTAAATTCGTATTTTATGGGTTTTTCATAATTCCTAATTGTTTAGATACCTTCACTGCACCATCACTTTAAGTTATTCTTTCCAACAAATAGATAATCTATTAATCAGATCAATATTACTTTCTGTTCATTATCATTCACATTATTGTAGATTAAAATAGCAATTACACTTATGGCTTCAACAAACTAGTGTTTATCAATTGTATCAGTGTTATTTAGAGATGCAATTGCTTTGAAAACATGCATAAGCTATCCTTTAGATACCATTGAATTTGCCAATTCGAAATCTTAACAAAATTTCATAAAGCCTGATAGGGTCATTAAATCTTTTGTATAATGATTATAGTATGGTTCAAAATGCTCCTGCATGATTTCATACAGTCTAATCTAAAAATGAAGTAATTATTATGTAATACTATTTTTGGATCATCTAAAATCAACATCAAAATCTGTAAAATATGCTCTTGCTTTTCTATTCTTAACTAATTTTCATGGGGTATAAAATATTGCTCAATCAATCCTGCAATATCATTACCATTGAACTTTTCTGCTATCAACTATAAAGAGTTAAAGAAGTTTATAAAATCCATTTTACCATTTTAATTATCATTGTCATACAATTTATTAACTTTAAATTTTGGAGTTTTAGTTGAATCCAATCTCTTTTTAGGTGTTGATTAAATATAAAACATATCTGCATCCACTTGAGTGATCAAAGTTCCAATTATACCACAATTTTAGAGTAGCTTTTTATATTTTATGCTTTTTAAATTTACTAGATTTAGAGGTTCTCCTATTTATGAATAATATTCGAATACATTTCTTAACTCTTTTTCATAAGGTATTTATGAACCATATTATAATTATTTACTTTCCTCAACTATTTATTAGGATTATTTTAGATTTGAATTTTACTATTATTATTAACCTTGATAAACTGTAGAGACTCTACTCTACTTTACAGAATTTACTCTGCTCAATGCCATTACTAATTGAGTTTATTCATTCTTTGTTTAATTATTCTATTTTGAAAAATTTTGAAATCCTGAAGAGTTCTCCAATTTCTCAAGTAATTAATAAAACAAATCCAATCCATTTTAGTTGTCTTCTTAAATTTAATGAAAAGAGATAATGAGTAAGCTTTCGACAAATTTAGAAAAATTAAATAAATACTTCCCATCATTCTTTAAATTTAAGATTGAATCCCGATGAAACAAATCAAAAAATATCATTTAACCCTTAGTCTGTGTAATAATTAAAGGAATTATGTCAAATTATTATAAAAAATGCATGTATTAACTCTAAATTTAAGAAATCTTTTAACTTTAATCTTGAAATATGAACCCATGTATTTTACTCAATAATCCTTATACTTGAGAAATGATTTCCAAAAATTATTCATCTATTAAACTACGACATGCTTCAATTCTCTTTAAATCTTAACCAAAATCTGTTTGATCGTTTATTTTTTCATATAACTTTGATAAATGATTTTTATAAAGTAAAACAAAAGACTTTGATTGTTCAGGAATCCTATATAATTTAGTTGCTATTTTTAAAAGTAAATCTTTGAATTGGTCTAAAGTTAGGGTTTCTGTATTTTTTGTTGTTTAGAAATACAAAATATCAAGATCTTTGCTAGTTATTTCTAATTTAAATTATGTATAGATACCCTGTGTAATTATTTCAGCATCTGCCATTGCTTTTATAAATTTGCTTGATTTTAAATATTAAATGCTTGTTTTATTGCCAAATTACACATAAAACATAAAAATAATCCGAATATGCTAAACAATTACTGATTCTTGCTGTCCTTTTTATTTTTGAACTTAGGATTGACTTAACTTTTTATCTTGATGCTAAAAGTAAGGTTTGTCTTTTATTTATTGAGAATTCGAAGGTGCAATTGAAGGACCTATTCTGATGTCCTCGTATTTTAGAATTGGATTATAGCCTTTTTGATTACTAGCAGCCAAAGGTACAGATTGTTTTAGAGAATTGGACATTGTTATTAACTGCAATAAAAATAATATTTAAATATTTATGTAAATAAAATTATTGCTATTTTCAAAGTATCTTAAAAGAAACTAGATTAATTTGTAATCTTACTCAATATATAGTTTTTTCTTTATGTGATAAATAAACTTAGACTATTTTTAATTTAAAATCATACAATTTAATGGTAATTTAAGTGAGAAATATTTTCTATTAAGTTTTATTTTTGTTTTCAAAATACTTATTCAACAAATTAACGGTTTCAAACTAATCATTAATGCATATGTATGAATGTAAATGATATTTATTCCTAAATGGAATCGTAGTTTATTCTTACTTTTAAAATATTTCTATATTATTGAATTAAAAAGCAATATTATAGAAAATTAATATATTATTATTTTTATAAAGAAGATGTTGTTTGAACTAAACCAGAATGAATTGCGTTCTTATTAAGAAAAGTATGATAAAGTGGTAAAGGCGAAAGTGAATTTAGATTTTAAAAAAACTAAAAAAATAATAATAGGTTAGTTTTCGATTACAGAAGCTCAAGCTGATTTAATTTTAAAAAAGGTATTCTCTCGTTAAAACTCTGATGAGTTGGATAGGGAAGGGTTCTTTACAACACTCAGGTATATATAATGTTTGCAAAATAAAGTGGACATTGAAACTTGTGATATAAAAACAATCAAACTGCAATTCCCACTTAGAGTAAATAGCAAATAGAGCTTGAAAAAGTCATTTTAGCCTCCAAACCCAGAAGAGCTGTTGGATAAGTCGATGATTGCTCTCAAGAATTTATAAAACTTAGTAAAAGAACCACCAAATTTAGAAAAAAAGTAGAGTTCTACTTCATAAGAAATAAAGGATAATCCAAATCAAGAAATCTAAAAAGAAAAAGAAGGAATAACTGAAAACAAGGAGAAAGTACAATTGGAAGTAGTAAATGAGATTGAATAATGCAATGAACACATAAATTAAATCTAAGCACAAAATAATACAAATTAGTAATCTGAAGATGATTAATAAATAATTTAAAATAACTTGGAAGATGTAACTTAATTCAAAGAGCAAAATAAATATCATGTAATAACTGAGTTTGGTAACATAGATATAAATGAAAGTAATGATATTTAATAAAATGACATGAATTTTACATTTGGGGATTCTAAACCTATTCTTTAGTAGTCATCAAATAATTTATAACTATAGATAACTGAATCTTATGAAGTACCTCCAAAGACAGAGGAAATCAAACCTGATTTTATTGAAATAAGTGAAGATGAAGAGGACCTTCCTAAGAAGGATGAGTCAAAAGATATTTATGTTTGGATTTCAGGTTATTAATCATTTAAAGATGGTGCATTTTCTTAAACTTATTACACTTACACTGTTTGTTCAGAAATTCGTACTGACCCACTTTAAGGAACATATACTAAATATTAAGTTAACAGAAGATATACTGATTTTTAGATGCTTCAATAGTATTTTACAAAGTCAAAATTGGGAGATATAATTCCTAGTTTACCAGAGAAGGAGGGTGTTATTTCTAGCATAAAGAGTATGGTTGTGGAGAATGCTGAGTTCATATCATAAAGGTAAGAATAGTTATAGTTGTTTTTGTAATATTTAAGCAAGTATAAGGAGGATTAGATATTATTGTCTTTTTTAAGTAATGATAAGAAGTTTGATTTAATATTAAAGGAACTGAGATATTGCAAGGGAGATAATTAAGATGAGGATACTTTTTTGCCTGATCCTGATGAATATACTAGAAAATAGAAGTTAAAGGAAATGATTGCGGGAAAATCTATTATGGACATTGTCGACTATTTTAAAGGGGAAAAAGAAATAGAAGCCAAGTTTCAGGAAGAATACCGATAGGTTTAGCAGCATTATAAGAACCTTGAGAATAAGAAGCTTGAATTAAGCAAATTCAAATAGTGTTTAAATTAGTTTTATGAACCAATTGAGAAATTCAGCTCTGGTTCTTAGTTATAGGTATCATCATTCATTACTGAAGAGAATATTAAGTATGCTTAAGAAACTTAAAAACTGTTCTAATCAAATTGTAAATATCAAATATATATTTAGATTCTAAACACTAGAATTCGATAATGAATTAAGTAATGTAAATTGAATTTTAATTAAACAGTTTGACTTATAGTTTTGAATAGATATAGAAGTAAATCTACAAATGGTTTGCTGAAAAGAAAAGACTAAGGGAGGAGAAGAGTTCTAATAAGTAATATACTTAATTCTATGTTGATTAGGGCTGATCTTCAAAAAAATGATTCTGAAGAAGGAAGATTGCAATTTGTTATCTCCAAAACTAATGAAACTTTGATTAAGCTAGTTAGTTAAATTACTGAGGATTTGAAGGGTTTATTAAAGGACTTTGTAGAAGAATTAACTTAGAATTGAAATTAAACATTTTAATTTGGTTTTATTATCCAACTATAAAATATCAAAATTACACAAATAAGAATTTCTTATAATATTTAAATAAATAAGGATAATGAACAATATTATGAATAAAACAAAAGCATTCTATTCATTCATTACCACTATACGAGAATGTTTAATAATCTCGAGATAGACCAGTTAAATATTAATTATTCTATTTCGTATTTTGGCCTACTCAATATTCATGAAATCAATTACAAATATCGAAGAATTGGGGATTCAAATAAATAGCAAAAAAATTATGAAATACTAATGGCTGCTTGTTCATGTTAGGATTTTTAACATTTACAGGTATTAACACAAACTGAATAAAAAACAATTAAAATTTTAAAATAATATTAATGTTACTTCTTCTTACTATTACCCTAATTTAGCTTGTGCCAACTGCGAGAAACCAGATAATCTCGTAAAATATTACACTTATTCATAGATAGTAAATAGAAATGGGGTGTAAAACATCACGAAATGGAGTCTGTCAGGAATTATGTTCATTGGGATAATTTAATTGTGAAAACTAATAGATTTAATGTGAGTACGGATATTTCCTGTACTTAGGAAATGCCTGTGTGTAATGGTAAAAAAAGTTAGTTATGTAGTCCTTATTAATAGGTCATAGATAGCTTCACCTTATATTGTATGGATTGTGTGGAGCATCCTTATACCTGGTCGAGCAACAGAACTTGTTCATATGAATACACTATCGAAAGCGGAGATTTTATGAAGGGAACATATGTACGTAAATCAAAGCAGTATACTGAATTATATTATCTTGGTCCTTCTACTTCAAGTGGGGTTAATTTGGATTCAATAACAAGAGATGTAAATGCATAGTGTAACGTATATAGGTTCAATATTAATATGAAACTTATATTTGTTCAGGTTGTAAGAGATTTTGTGTTCCAGGAGTAAGTGGAAATTGTAATAGTATCACTTCCCCATATGCTGAGGATAGTGGAATAATGGGCGTAGAATGCCTATTAACCTACGAATTCAAAAATTAATTGTGTATAAGTTGTCCATCAGATTGCTTGAAATGTTCAAATGGGTAATGCACCTTATGTAATGATGGCTATATGATATAGAATGGTTAATGTAAGAAATGTGGTAATGGCTGTTTGAATTGCTTCATCGTATAATTATAGACAGTTTGCACAAAATGTAGAGAAGGTATGGTGGCTTCTTTGGATTAAAAAAATTGTGAAGAGTGTGGCAATGAATGTTAAAGATGTGAGTATGTAACCTATGCTTCAAATGCTCAGTATCGTTATCCAACAAGAACTATGATAAAGATTTAAGATAGAATGAAATAAAAAGATTACATTAAAAGATGTAGACAATGTTCAACAAAGAGTTTTGTAAGTCATAATGGAATAGATTGTGTGACATGTCAAATACCAAAATGCGATTTGTGTTATTACAATATACGAGGGGATGTTACAACTATGGATTATGATTTTGAACCTAGTAAAGGCAATGATCTTGTATCAAATTTATTGTGTTTCAAATGCATTAGTGGCTACACTGTTAGTGCTAATAAATAAAGTTGTGTAGCTTCAGCGTTATCTCCAGATTAATGTGATCGGAAATATTAAGATACGACTTTAAAATGTAGATAGTGTGTAAATAATGTAATATTGAATTAATAAAGTAATATTTGTTCTAGTTCGTGCACTTCCTATATAAGTTAATGTTCCAGTTGCTTTTCTTATAAGAGTTTGGATTAAACTTAATACACGGATGGTACAGGTTAGATATTTATAAGAGCAGCACAAACACTCTATTAATGTATTTAATGCAGCAATGGGTATTATCCGAATATCTTTACTGGCTTTTGTGATCCTTGTCCTAATAATTGTCAAAAATGTTGGCAATACTCATAGACCTATAATTTTACAGATTACTTATATAAAATGTAACCAATTAGTAATTCATTAAAGGAGACTTTCTTAAATGATATTCCTATCAAAGTTTAATGTACATCCTGTAATTTTGGCTATTAACTATATGGGAACGAATGCTTAGGTTGCAGTAGCAATTGCTAAGTTGAGAATCAAATTGTGAGTGATGACTCAATTAATAGTTGTATTTTTAAATCAACTTATGCCTTCTGCGGAGAATGTTATGATACTTTCAATGATAGATCTTTAGTCTCGGATAAATCTGAATGCATCGATTGTCCTTTGAATTGCTTAGCATGCAGAGACAGAGAACCATATGAAATAACAAACCTTTATTTTAATCCAGACAATTCCAACTTACTCCAATATGGAAGATTATGTTACAAGGCTTAGACTATGACTATGTCGAACTTTTAAAGTGTTTCATATAATTCTTATTTGAATTTACCTATTTTGTGTATCTATTAACATGCAGATTCAACTAATACCAAAAGATGTCGTCATACAGCTCAAATTACTGTTCATGTGTATTGCAATGAGGATGAATATAATTCTATTTATAATACCTTGAATTCCGCTTAAAAATTCTATCACTACAATCTGAATGATTATTATTCATTAGATTTCGAAGATATTGCCTCCATTGAGTTTTAATATTTAGAGACTTTTCAATCATATTCAACTAAGAATTAAGCAACATTAGAAGAATTAACTTTAGACATACTATTTACTAATTCTATTGATTTTAAATGCACATTTCAAAAGTCTACATAGCTCATAACAGAGTTCCATAAAAATGTTTATGCATTGAGTAAGTTCTAAGTTAATATTCAGAGTGCTCACAGTTAACCAATTACTTTTTACATTACAGACAATTTCTACTTACAGGATTTCCCTTTTGTGATGATCAAAAACATTAATATCTATTCCAATTTATAGAATGACTTTGGATTAGTAATAACTAATAATATTTCATCTACATACTTGTAAATATAGAATTGTAAACTGGGATATGATTAAAATAAATATAAGGATTCATAAATATTTACTCTGAATCTTACAAACCTTAATTAATTAGAATTGAAGGATGTCTACATTTAAAATTTATAACATTCAGATCAAATTACTGTTAATCAACTAAAAATCAATAACTACGTATTTGAATTCTCTAATGTGTATTTAAAAAGTAGTTAATTTATACATAATACAATATTTCCTTTAACACCTTATAGTATAGTAAATATTAACAATTTAGTAATTCAAGATTGTATATTCACTAATTCATCATTGTTCAATAATCAGCAGGAGTATTAGATATTTGTTTCTAAGTTTTCAATCAACCAATTGATTATCAAATAGACACAATTTTATTAAGCATCAAGCATTATAAAATCTAGTTATATTTCCACATTGTCCATAAATTAATTAGATATAATTGGAAATAGATTTAATGATACAGAATTATTTAAATGTAACACCTATTAAATATAGAATGTTTACATCTATATGAATGTTTTTACTAACTATTCACTAATCTTTACAACTGCAGACTAAGTTCCAGATACTGAAACATTTTATAATCAAATCAAAAATCAGGGATTTGAAATATCAAATCTTAAATTTGTAGAAAATACTTGTTACAATATCAATTGTCTTATGCTCTTATAAACACCATACAACTCAGAAGAAATATATTCAGATTTAGTAATGTAGAATTTTTATATATTTAATAACTACGTTGAATTATCATTAATACAAAGGCAATCAGTTTCTTCTGCGATCACCAGAGTTACTGAAATGAAGTAAGTCAAACTAACTAATATTGTAATTGATACTCAATTATCCATAACTGTGATTTCATTCTAAGAAATAGCCTCCTTAGAAGTATCCAAATTCTTATGTGATTTCTCGAAAAACATCATCGGCAAGAAAGACACAAGTCCTCGTACTAAGATTGAGAACAGTTCAATCATCTAATATCCTTTTAATAACAAATTACCTAGCAATACTACGTGTTCCTATTAGAAATAATCATTCGGCAGTTATAACTCATATTGTTTGGATGTCTAGGATTTCATATACGGAGTAAAGATATCTGATGCTTCTCTGAAGGGTCTTCTAGGAATTGATAATGGATTCATTTACATTCAATCATATGAATCATTGATGAAGCAAACTAGTAATTTCATTATTTAAAGTGCGACTAAAAATAAATTGGATTTTTACTATGGATATAACAATGAAGTCATAATCTTAGAAAATATCAATATTTTTAATACATCTATTGCAATTTCAAATCCAGTAACTATTATTGGAAGTGTCATTATTGAATCTGATTAAATTCAAACTATCCTTATAGATAATGTCCAATTAATCGGCAATCACCTACATTAATTAGTTGAGTCTATCACTATGGAAATATCTACTTGCTTTACAATTTTGAGTCCGAACAGCATGATTAGTATCAAACATTTAGTTGCTTAGAATAATAGAGCTACTTAATCACAATATGGCATAAATATCATAAAGAGTCAATCATTAAGAGTATTTTCAGCTTTGTTTAACTATACAAATATAATGGAATCAAATTGGCTTGATAGATTCGATGAATATTAAATCAATAATTATTCTTAGTTCCTTGGATAATTCAACATAGAGTCTGAGGGTTCAAATATATATATCTAATGTAAGAACTTGGAACTTGACTAAACCCAATTTCTGAATGGCAAATCTCTTATGGGAACTGCCTTTTATTTTCTAGGTCAGGACCTAGTATCTATTGCCATTAACAATACTGAGTTTACAAATCTATCAACGTCACTGGAATATGTTGATTAGGCTTATGGAGGATCATTATATTTAAATTTATAGAAGTCTAGTTATGAAATTAAATTAAACAAGGTCACTATGAATCATAGTGTATCACGAATAGCTGGTGGATGCATTTATGTGCAAACATCCATATATGAATAAATTATCTCCATTGATAATAGTCAATTTATTTAATGTTAATCCATATAAAGTTCTTTAATAGATATATAGTTTTCTGTATCTTCTTTAATTTTGCCAGCCTTAAGTATTAGGAATACAAATATAATGAATAACAATTTTGAAGGATTTCTAAGATAACTAAGTGATATCAGTGTTGAAGAAGAGTAATTGATAATATCTGGGATAAGTTTGATAAAATAGAATTATGGCATATTTGAAATCCAATAAAGTTAATTTAATGATATACAGATTCAAGGATTAATGGAACTTAAAAATATGTTTATGGTAATCCTGCAAGATTTAGTGATTAAAGATACTACTGTATTTAGTCAATCTTTAATAGAAATTACTCACTACACAAAGTATTCGACAGTAGAACTTTAGAATGTTGTTATTGACAATATTACAGAATAAAAAGTGTTAACAAAAGAATAGTTTATTTATAAATTCAATAGTCGATGCCAATCAATTTCTTCAATGTTCGAACTAGCAAACACTTAAACCTGTACAGAATAAGAGGATTTAAGATAGTTCTATAAGGATATCTACGATTACAGACAAATATCACAAACTAAGTTGGATAATAGTACATTGTACGATTATTATGACTCCTTATCATACTCAGACAAATATGCCCTCGATGAAATTAAATTAAGTACTTCTAGAGAAATTAAATCTTTATATTCTTATAGAAATGTAAATTTTGTAGAAAATGTAATAACACAATAGGATTTTAGTTTGTGTTATTTTACAAATCTATAATTCACCTATTAAATCGACAGCATTCCTCATTATATTAAATTAAGCCATATTAAATCGACTAACAATATTAACATGAATTCAGTTACAATTAAAAATTCTTTCTGTGATCGATGTAAATAAGGGCTAATTCTAATTAATAACTATGATTTATCAGCTCACAATACTACTAGCATCTTTGAATTGACTTGTTAAAATAACATAATTGGCTACTTTGGTTGTTTGGTCATAACGACTCAAACTATCCCTTAATTAAATATTACTTACAGTAATAGAATCCTATAGAGTTCAACTGCAACCTAAAAATATCATATTAATTTATAGCAAAGTCTATTTTAAAGTAATTCTGCTCAAATAGGGGCTGGTGTTTCAATAATCGGAGTGAGCATAAAGATAATAGATAGTCAATTTATGGATAACAAAGCAACTTTGGTTGGAGGAGGAATGGCCTTCGTTTATGATTCAGAAAGTAAGAATATCTTAGATCAATTTAACAACAACTACATCAATAATGATGCCCAATTAGGTAGTGCAATTTATATGATGAATAATAATCTTAACAATCTTGAAAATTCGCAGATCTTCATTCATCATAACAGCAATACATAAATTGAACAGATGCCAGAAGGGTTGGGATTGATGATGTTAGAAGGTTAAATGATGGACATCTCAACATTTTAAGAGAATGATGGAGACTTGAATGATGATAATATCATTGATAACTCGAATCTCCAAATAATTGATATTGTAAGTGTTCAGTCTACCAGCATACCTAATTTTAAAAGCAATTACTTATTGCTTCCTTCTGGTTAATAGATATCATAATACAAATACTATTATGAGGATACTTAAGAACAAATACCATACAATTGGATATTTAGAATTTACAATTTGGATAAGAATAAAAATATCATAAAATCAGTTTCCTCTACTGAAACTTGCACTGTTTCAGGTCGTCTGATGGATGAATTAAATTTAGATTTCACTAAGTCGTTTCTGCTTAATTTCACTTCTTATTCGGCTACATTTTTTGATGAATCCAGCAACTCTTTTAATTTTGACAAATTATAGATATACTTCGACCCATTCTTAGCAGATAACTTATTCTTATAACTCAAATGTAATCACTTTATAATATACATTAGTCTAATGCACCTCCATATAGATCCCAATCTACAATCAACAACCTCCTTACAATGTCCTTTCTTATAATAAAAACTACGCTCTATATCTGAATCTAAAAACCATTCCTTGCCAAATTGGAGAAGCCTACCTAGAATAAAAATGTACCGCATGTAGCTAAGCAAATACTTATTCTGTTCAAGAGAATAGTGTTCAATGTAAAGGCATCAATTCAATTTAAATGGATATGGTTACTCCTGTTAGAATTAAATTGAAAGAACAATATTGGCGGCCTTTTCCAAAAAACGATAATATTGAAGAATGCTATAACTTGAAGTCCAATTGTCTTGGAGGATGGGTTCCAGGTGATACCTCCTGTTTTGATGGTCATGTAGGTGCTTTATGTGAATAATGTGACATCTATGGAATCAGAGGACCCTAATATTCAGTAAGTAAGAAATATACTTGTGGAGCTTGTTAAGATACTATTCAATCCAACATTCTCATCATAATTGCCATTTCGATTTTCACTCTGGTCACAATGATTATGTCCGTTAAAGGGAACTATGAATTTATTGAGAACTTAATCCATCAGTAAGTTTTGTAATCCATTGGAGCCAGAATTAACATATAATAAAGTATATCAGTATTTATTAACTAGATAATGCATCCATAATTATGAAGTAATTAACCAATTATTTATAAATCATTGCATCTTTAACTACTTTTAGAATTTCGATACCTGCTGCTTTTGTTTCGTCTATGGAAGTATTGGGAAATCCAACTCAATCTATGGCCTACTCTCTAGATTGTTTTTTGGTGACTTTTGCAACTATGGATTTATTGTACTTCAGAATGGCTTGGGCATTATTGATGCCACTATTCTATATGATTGTATTCTTTTTTGGCTATTTTTCTGTTGTATTAATGAGAATAGCTCCATTTAAAATTGGAATCATTTACACTACATTTATTTACATGTTCATCTATTTGTAGCCTACTTTAGTTGGAGGGTTCATTTCTTTATTGAGTTCGAGAACTGTCAGTGGAATAGAATGGGTCTAGAGCAATGTCAGTTATTAATATTATACTGATATGCATCAATATTATATTTACATCTTTATTGGTCCCAATTTATTTGTCTGGAGTCTCATGTTACCATTTATATTCATGCATTTGATCAGAAGAAATAAGCATTAATTGGAGAGTATGGAAGTACGCAAGAGATGGGGTTTCTTCTATCATGAATATACCAATTAAGCCTATTTATGGGAATTTGTAAAAATCTTTGAGAAGGAACTTGTGATAATTTCCTTAACATTTTATGAGAATAAAATTGTTATTAAGGGATTAATGATATTTCTAATAGTATTTTTGTATGGAGCATTTTCATTTACTTTTATACCTTACAAATAAAAGAAGTTGAATTTTATAGATTAGATGTCAACAGCAGCCTGTTCTTGCTCACTATGTTTAGGTGTTCTCATTTATGCCAGTATGAATGAAAATTTAGACTATTTATAATACATTATGTTCTTAATCATAATTATAATCAATGCTTGTTTGATTGCTTTGATCCTCTTTCATTTACTTGAAGGCTATATTAATAAATTCGACGATAAACTTGACATTGTAAGGGCCAAAATTAAATTAAAATTTCCAAACATTGAATTCTAATACCCCTGTCTAAAAAAACTATTAATAAATAAGAAGGAAATGAAAGAGAAAGTGATTAATTATTGGGCAATCCTGAGATATGAGACTAGAGAGGGTATTAAAAGAAGAAGAAATGATAAAAATTCACCTTTATTAATCGAAAGAACTAAGAGATCTGGCTAGCTTTCTTAAGATTCATCTGAAAAGGATATAGATATTAAGCAAGGAAATTCATTAGATCAACAAGTAGAATTGAAGAGCCCAGATATTGAAAATAACGATGACGTCAAGTTACTCAAAAGACCAAGTTCGAATTATTAAGGATTAATGATCTAATAGTAGCACTCTTTAGATTCATCTTAAATTCATTTAGGGAAAGTTTATCCAGAAACAAATTCTGATGTCCCTACTACTCGAAAAGTAGAAAATAGCTTGGAGAAAATAATAATCAAGAAGCCAATATGAATATTGAAAAATTTTTACAATTTTTTATTTTCCTTATGTTCCTCTTAGAGATGGTTCATTATCAAATAATATCAAATTTATTTTAATCAAAAGTGTTCTCTTCTGTTTTCTGCATTTTTTATTAAAATATAATAGACTGATAAATTACTGGTTCATAATTATAATAACTTAATTGGCTAATTTAAACAAGTATATGTATCTATTACTTTACAATATATCAAGACAATCCATTTATTTTCTAAACCCTTCTCTATGATTTACTATATCTTGTCTTCATATACCATTTGATAATCCTTATTAAATCATTCTTAATTTAAATATACTAAATAAACAAAATAAGCAAAATGGGTTGTTCAAATTAAAAACCAATTACGAGAAAATAAATCAATGTTTTAGAAGGAAATCCAATAAAACATGTATCCAATCAGTCTTAAGTAAACTATGGTTAAGAGTAAAGATTTATAATATCTTCCATTAATCAAAGAAAAAGATTTTGGTTTCATGCCATCCCTAAACTTAACCTATCTTCAAATGCTCTATACAATAAAAGAAAATTACGGTAAACAGTCCCAAGATTTTGATTGTTCTTAATGTGTATTTTTATATAATACTTATGAACAAAAAATAATCATTTTTTTAAAGCCAAGCCAAAAGAAATATTCTTCTATGATACTCATTCATCAAGAGTATTCATTTATGTGAAATCTAAGTCAAGCAATCCTAGAGTAGGCATAAATAAATTCATTGATTACTTTATCAAACTGGTTTAAAAGTATATTTGCTTACGATTAGAATAAATTAAGGGTCTTATCCTAAATGTATTTTAAGTGAGTTTACAATATATATAAAAAAAGATAACATAGTATGAAAAATAAATATATATTCCTTTTTTTTAGTGTAGTTTATAAATTAAAATTTTTTTAATTATTAATTTTTATAAACATCTGATAATTAAATTAGTTTATATCATATTAGTTTTACATTAAATAAAATTTAACACAGGTTGGTTTTGAATAAAAAATATAAAATATCTAATTATTATATATACATTTTGGTATTAATTTCCTTAGATAGAGAATCAGTTATGGATTTTCTGTTAATAATTCTATCTTTTTGAAACAGGGGTTAATAAATAAAATTTGCTCGTTCTTATATGTAAAATAAAACAAGATAATTTTAGATCAGTAACTAACTTCTTCTTTGGTTGTATATTAATTATTTGCAGATTTAATTTATTTTATCTAATTCGTGAGAATACTAGGGTGATGCATTTAATTTTTGTTTAAATTAGTAATTATGTTTAAGGAATAAAGTATTCAAATCTATTATTATTATTAAAATTATTATGAAATCACTTAATCTATAATTTGGAGACAATCGATAGAATCAGAGAGAAGACATGTTTCTTGCTAACATAGTTGAAAAAGTATAATAAGGAAAAATTGGGTTGATATCTTTTGTTGATCAAGCCTAATTCATTGATTTGATGACTTAGAAACACAAAAAGAAAGCAAAAGTATAACCTGCGTTTAATAAAATATTTGCAGCAATTTAAATAAACTTGGCAAAGCATTAACAATCATAATAAAAGATTCAAGAAGTAAGTTATGAGATAAAAACAATATCGTCAACTCGATAATTAGGCTATAGAGGATCCTTTAATATCTCTAATAAAAGTGGTGCTCTGCTGTTACACAAGGATAGTAATCTAAAGGAACATCAAACAAATGAATTTAGTGATAAGGAGATTTTGGATTAGTAAATATTAGATGAAGCAACAAAAACAGAAAGAAGCAAGCGGAATTTAAGATTGTCTTAGATTACTTCAGAAAAAAATGAAATTAAAGGGGTTAGAACAATTCAAACTAGTCGTGATAATACTCAGGATTAGTTTTTGAAGTAAGATAATTTGTCAACAGCAAGGAATGAAAAATTAAATTATAATTTGTTGACCCAAGAATAATCTGACCAATCTTAATCTTAAATCAAAATGGAATCCTAATAATCCTGCTTGATTCCAACTGAAAAATTGAGGTATGGTTTAAATACAAACTTCACTTCTGAAATATCAAATGGATAAGTATAAAATTAATCTGCAACATTTAATAATTAATAAGAATCTAATTAACAATAGCCTTTAACATCTAGAAAATAATCTGATGTCTTATTAAAGTCAATTAAAGGCAGTTATCCTTAAAAGGCATATTTAATAAGCTAACAAGAAAACAGCTCAAGGAAAACTTTAACACCAATCCAACAAACAAAATTACCTCCCGTACTCGATCCAAATTAAAGACATAATGAAACTAATTAATAAACAAAATCTGTCAGCAAGGCTGAAAAATAGTAAAATGTGATTAAAAATTAAAAAGCCACTCATCGACAGCAATAATCTTAATAAGAATTTAAATAATAGAAAAGAATATAGCATAAGCCTTAACAATCTTTAGCTGCAAAACAAAAGCCATTATTAGAGCAAGGAAAATAATAGTAATAATAATAACTATTAACATAAGAAACCAGTTTTTGTGGTAATATTAATAATTCATAAAAACCATCAAGAAGGGACATAGATGAAAGACAATAAGAAAGTCCCTAATTTTTAAGGACAGATCTCATAGAAGATATGGTTATAACAAATTCTCCTTAATAATCACAACCTAAGGACACTCGATAAACAACTCATTTTAAACAAGATATAAATGCCTTAAATATAAGTGAACATTCATTTCAGTCTAAGAAACATACAATAGACTAATATGATATTAATTCATTGATGCCTCCATAATCTTCAAGGACTTTAACTTCAGCATAGAAAGATAAGATAGATTAAAGAAATCATGATAGCAATAATTCTGAGACTGACCAAAAGCAACACAAGAATTAGTTGACAGTTACTTTTAAGAGAGGATCAAAGCGAATGAAATCTCACAATGTTTAAGGGAATGAAAATGAATATGATCAATAGGAAGATGAAAAAAAGAGAAGATACTCATAAGAAAGATTATTCAAAAGTGACAATAGATTTGAAAAGCTTGAAGAAGATAGATATTAATATACCATAAATAATTTAGAACAAAGTGGTAGTTCTTCTGACTTAAATAATTATGAAAATGAAAATAATAATAATTAAATAAATATCTAAGTAAGTAGATGTGATAATCGTGAAAATATCATAGAGGAGGAATCCTTAGACGGTTCTATGAGACAACATCAAGCAATACTATTTTCAACTTAGGATAGAATGCATTTAAAGATTGGGGACAATTCATATCTTCCTTAGTCTTCTTCAAGAAGTGTAGCCAAATCTATTACACCAAATACTCCTGTGGGTTCTGTTTATACTGCTTAGCATAGTACTAATGGCACTGTTCAAAATACCTAGGTTTAAAGGAAGAGGAAGTAGGCTAATTAGCATAAACGACCTCAACTTTCAAATGAGTATTCTCAAACCAAAATTTCCATACAGAAATAAAAGTCTGAAGATAGCTATTATGAAAAGGAATACACAAATGAATCTTCCCAAGAGCCAGAACGATCTAGCAGATTGAAACCAAAGAAACTATAATAGAAATTGTAACCACCTTTGACCTAAATTTAATAATAAAGAAGAAAATCATCTACTCAAGTTTCTCCAATGGATGTAATTCATATTTTATGATTTTATCATTAGCCCAGAAAAGCTGAATAAATGGAGAGGGAAAAATAAAAGTAGTTGGATTACTAGAAATAAATTGAAAGGATGAAATTAGAAAGGGAATTAATGGAATAGTATAAGATTCCTGAAGATATGCCTCTCCCTTAAAAGAAACAAATTATCGAATCCCTCATTGGCGAATTGAGTCATCAACATGACCAAGAAATTCATTATTAAGTCTCTCTATGTAAAGTTTATTTTATACTTTAGATAATGAAAGATAAGATTAAATTTCAAATATCTAAAGAAATTATGAAGAAAAGATAGATTTTAGATATAATATTGTGAATAGTTGTTATTATGAGATGGATTATTTGTGCGACCACAAGTTGAAATTAAAATAAAAAGATCAGGAAGCTCAAAAAATTATACACTTGAAATTTCAAGATCAAAATTATAATAATCAACCTAAATTAAATTAAAATGGAGATAAAGAGGAAGAAGAAGAGGGCTCTCCTTTTAAAAAATAAAGTAAGTTGGTATGCAATTTTGATCCAGTGGAAATAGAAAACCAATTAAAACGAAGAGGTGAATTTATGAATGAAACTGAACTTCTCAAATTTCTTAAATAATTTTAATCTGAATTCGACAAAAAAGTTTATTAATGCAATCTCGATCATCCTATATAAGATAATAGATAAGATGATAAACAATTCACTAGAGGGCTCATAGCTCGCAATTTCAGAAGAAAACAGACTAAAAATATCACATCCAAAATCGAATTTAACAATTATTAAATGGATATGAATAAAATTTAATATGTTAAGGAAAAAGCTACTAAAATATAAAAACTAGGGTTATATCTTTTAATGAACTCTTGATATAATAAAAATATTGCCAATTATTTTTATTAAATAATTATTAATTACAATAATCTTAGAAATCTTTTTAAGCATAGTCAATTATATTAATTAGAGAGGTGGGTATTATTCTTGTCATTTTTCTTAAGAAACAATCAATTTGATTCTTAAAATTAATATTTTTTGAGCCCATTTATATAAAATTTAATCTTAATTATTAATATAATTATATGACCAATAGAGTTTATTAAAATTAGTCATAGTAGATAGAAGAAGATTGTTTATTTGTTTCACAGTAAAATTTATTTCCATTAAAGAATTCATGATGAATCTTAAGCTTAAAAGACTCTTAGTTATCAAATGCCCAATGTAAAATAGTACAAATCAGATACTCAAATATCTCATATGAGCACTTTTACCATTCTTTGTAAAATAAATCCCATTAATCCTCCTGATACTCCAAAGGAAATTAAAACTTTTAAATTAAATAAGGATCAATAAAATCAAATATAAGTAAAACAATGCTCAAAACAATCTTTCAAACAGGATGACTCCTTCATAAAATAAAATGAAAATCAATATTCAGAGAAATATAAAAGAAGAAGACCTATTTTAGTTGCCAGGCATTCAAAAAGTTTGTCATGTATCAAAAAAGAAAAATCAGTCCGTTTTCATCTGGAAAAAGATGAAAGTAGCTTTTAATTTTACATTTTCTAAAATTGGATTCAAAAAGTAAAAAAAACTAACGAATAGATTTGTTCCTTAAAGAGATTCGATGAAGATGTATCATTAAATAGTAATGGAGCAAAGAAAATATTCGAAAAAATTCATAAAAAATATGAATCTAAATTACATTTCTAATTTCCTTTTTGAATTTACTTGTTTTTTTATATTTGGGTATTTATGATTATTTATTTATTTCCAATGTTATACTGAAATATTTTTCTTTTTATTGAACTATTTTGAGCACTAATAAATAATTAATATAAAAAGAAATTTATGATATTATTCAATTATTTTATTAACTTTATTTGATCAGAATAATTAAATTTTTCAAATAAGTTGTGAAATGTCATCTTTAGTTGAGCTTTATTAACAAATAAACTATGACTTACAATGTTAAATTTGAGTTTATTTATTACCCATGACCATGAAAATACTTATTAGATTAATTTTCTTATTATGGCCATATATTCTCTTCATTTTTTAAAGATATTAATTAAGTTTAATGCACAAATATATACTTATTTTAAATTAAAAGTGAATAAATACAATTATTTTGAAAATGATGAAAATTTCAATTCTCACAAAAAAAGTAAGCAAAATAATTTTGTTGTTCTTTTATTGTATTCTTCCTTTATATTTAAATTAAAAAAATTTTGATTGTAATACCCTGAAATTAAAACTTCGTTTTTAGCGTTGATAGAACTCTATTGATTATATAAACTGATTAAGGTATATATAATTATTTTAAATTTTACTTAATAGTAAGAAAGAGTAAGAACAATAAATTTAAAATTATGAGATTTATGAAATTAGTTATGAATATTTAAATTTAATTATGGGATGGCATCATAAACTTAGATTCAGGAGCCTGCATCAGAATTATAATAAGTATAACTTAGTCTATCCGATTTTTAAGTAAAACTAATGTGTTGAATTCAAAGTTTTGACAGAATATATTATATATAAATCATAATTAATCAATATCTAGTAAAATTATTGGTTTGTTTTAAATAACTAGCAAAAGATTTGTGGTAAAATTTGTTTTTGTTTTTAACCAAGATATTTTAACTCACAAATTAATTATCCTATTCTAAATAGTCTGCCAAGTTACTGCAAAATAAATCAAATACTTAATATGCAAATAATAGTTATAGCGTATTGAAATTGATTTTGAGAGATTATATAATTACTTTTTAGCATTTTTAATCTTAATTCTATTTATTGAATTACTAGAATGATATTTACAAAATTTATAATATCTTAGATTATAAGAAGATAGCCAACATATTTTCAAAGGTTATAATTTATAGGCTATTAATATTACAGGAGTCCATGGTAATTTCAATTTAGGAATGAACTTATATTTTAAAGAAATTAGGATATTATTTCATTCAAAAATGAATGTTTTAAATGCTCTATAGTAGAATAATTCCTTTACATTAGAGAAGGAATGAGAATGTTTAATTAGTGGAAAATTTGTATTAAATAATTAAAAGATTTATTTAGTATTTTGAAATGGGAAAATTGTAAGTATTAGACTAATGTTAAGCTTAAAACCAGGACGTTTAGTAGTAATGTTGGCAGGCAGATAAGCAGGAAAGAAAGCCATTTTGATAAAGGCAAATGAAGAGACAACAAAAGTATATAATAGGAAAATTAATTAGGATTGCAAATTCCCAAATGGTTTGGTTGTTGGAATTTAAAGATACCCAAGAAAGGTAACAAAGAGAATGGGTTAAAAACAAATTAGAAAGCGAACAACTTTAAAGGTTTTCATTAAGCAATTAAATCTGAATCACATTATGCCAACAAGGTTAGGAATGGCTATATAATTATATTAGATATAGATTAGAAGAATCAACTTTGAAAGAAGTGAGAGATAGAATTGAAAGAGTGAAAGAGTCAGAATTGAAGAACGTTGAAAAGAGAAAAGACTTGAGAAAGAATTTGAGAAGATACTTGGCTGAGAAATACAGAACATTACCAGCAGGAAGTTTGGCTGATAAGAAGGCATAATCAAGATTCCTATTTTCAAAATTGAGGTTCTGATTTATTACATAAGTATAATTGCATTAAGAAATGTATTTAGTATAAATTGTCTTGTTTATAATGTTCTTAAATGAGGGTAATTATATATCATTATTGTTACTATTGCTTTAATTTTCTTTGGGTTCTAGTGAAATAAAACTTGGCCTTCTCTTCTTGAGTTTAGAAACGTCCTAATAAAATAGAATTGAGATAATACCATGTCCAATTTTGGATGATGTATCAACAAATTTGAGAGTGATTTCTTCCAAAGCCTTTCTGCTAGTTTATGGAACAAGAGACTTTCTCAACAAGACGACTCTCTTCTTGGGTCCAACAATACCTCCCTTGAGCATGAGGAAATCGTTTCTGATTTCACCATAGTGTGGGAAACCACCCAATGGAGTGATTGCCTTTGAAGTCAAATCGGCTTCGGTAGATGCAGTGTTCTTATCTCCAGCAGCACCAATTCTGTAGATCTTCTTGTTCATTTCAGTTCTGTGATGGTAACCCAATTGACCAGTTCTGGCAACACTGTATCTGACATTGGCTGGATGCCATCCTCCGATACAACCAACTCTTCTCCAACCTCTATGGGTCTTCTTTTGTAAATGCTTAACACCAAATCTCTTGATGACACCAGCAACTCCCTTACCCTTGGTGACACCGAGAACGTCAATTTATTCGTTTTATTTGAAGACTTAATCTACTTTGACTTCCTTTTCTAATAATCCCTTGGCATAGTTAACTTTTTATTCTGTTGTGCCTCCATTGACTTGAACTTCAAAGACGTGATTCTTCTTTTATCTCAAGTTCAATTTGCTCATTTGAGTGTGAACAATGACTCTGACAACTTAGCAATATCTAAAGAGTTTAATTAATATTTTTACTTAACGATTCTCTTTAATTGAGTTTCCAAATTCTTTGGCTCAGCATTAGCCTTGTTATAATTGGTGAAAGCCTTCTTCTTTGAGTTGATCCAATTCTTATAGAATCTTCTCAATGTGTCCTTGGCAATTTTAGTACTCCAAACAGTGGTCAAAGCTCTTAATCCTCTTGGTGTTTCGATATATCCAACAATACCGACGACAGCCAAAGGTGGGGTTTCAACGATGGTGACGGCTTCAACAACTTCCTTTCCATTCAATTTTGATCCTGGTCTTTCAACAGTTCTCAAGATGTGGGTCATACCAGCCTTGAATCCTGCAAAGGCTGTCAAGTGAACTGGAGATGATTTGTTGTCTTTTAAAGGGAGAAGTCTCGGATTCTTCCTCTGTGATGCTTTGTTCTCTTTCTTGGTGTAAATCCAAGATTTCCATGTCTGGGTGCCTCAAACTTTCTGTGGGACATTTAATATATAAAAAAATCTTTAAAATTTTTTAAATCCCTTTTCAAATTTAATGCTTAATTATTTATGTTTTATTATTAATCTTATATACATTCAATAATGGTTTACTACTACTCTTCTAGAATCTCTCAAATCTTCTCTAAATGAAAATTCAATTAGAGAAGATATAAGAGATTCTTAACCTTTCTAATCAGCATCATCAATATTGTCATCCTACTTTCATCTTAGAAGTAGATGTAGAATAGTTGATTCTCTTCAAACAAACTTAATCATTATATTTATTTATTGAATTAATATAAAATTATGTAAGCCAATCAAGTTCAATTTCCCAACCAAAAGTACAAAACGCAGCTTTGCAGACACTTCAGTAAATTATAATGTGAATTTTAGTAACAAATGGAAATTGTGCTTTAGGAGCAAGATGTTAATTTGCTCATGGAAGACAGGAGCTTAGAGCAAATGCTAATGGATTTTAGCCCAATTCTGAATTCATTATGCATTAGAATCCTCAAGTAGCTCCACCCCTCAAGGTGTAACCAATTAATCCCATGATTGCGAATTATAAGAGTATTTTTTAAGATTTATGACTTCTTAGCATAATTATGCAAGCACTTCAACCCATAAACAGGATAATGCAAAAATGGAGCTACTTGCACTTTTGCTCATGGGGAATAGGAACTTAATTAAATGAATCCCTATTTCCAAAATCAATATATGTATTAGAATCAAATATCCTTACAATAGGCTTATGCAGCAACAAATCAAATAGCAAAACTAAGCTTAGATATAAGCTGAGCTCACATAATAAATATTAATTATGATTCTGTCAAACATGGAACATATTTTTCCAGGCTAACAAGTAAATAATCCCAATAAATTTTAGGACATCATAAACGTGTTGAAATAGGGCCAAGAAAAAGCCAAGTAGGGTGATAATTAAGGAGCAAGCGAAATTATTAAATTGATTATTCATGATGAGCAGAGAACCAAGGAGGAGAAATAATAATATCAATAAATTTACAACAACGCACAAAGACATTATGATTCAAAATTAAAAGAGTACTTAAACCAATGATTTCATTGATATTTTATATTATTATATATAATAGCAGATATAGATTTCATTGTGTTATAGATAAAAGTATTTTATTGTCATCTATTGAATGCAATTAAGTTTTAATATCCATTTATTCAAGTAGTATATATGAATCAATTACGATCAGGATTTACGTATCCACACATTTTACATCCTGAATTTGACCAAATTCCCATAACTCGAGGCATAGCTAAATTTGATCATCTTGCTTTTCCTTACTTTTAATGTAAGGGAAAGATAATATAGAATCATAATTCAATTCATCATTAATTACCGATATTTCAAATATTCCATCCTCCTTTATTTGTAATTAAGTGCAATCTTCATTTCCAATAATATTTTAAATGTGAGATTGCAATTACACTAATAATGAATCTTCAACATCCACCCAATCCCAATCACTTTAAAGTATTTCTTTACAAACTGATGATAAAATATTTTTGTTTTCTTAAATCTTCAATATTTAATAATCTATATTTTATTTATAGTTATTATAATTGTAAAAGTTCTCTATTTGTAAATCACTAAATGTTATTATTATCAATTTCTTATTATTTTCTTTTAGATAATCAATCATTCTAAAATCATCCTCATTACAATTTTTGCACAGGTAAATAAATACACTGCAATGACTAATCATAAAATCAATCCAAAATTTTTAAAATTATTAATGTTCAAAATTAAGTTTTGAGTTTACAATGATCTTTTCAGGAAATTATATTGATTTGATCATAATGTCTAATTTATAATTTTCCAAGAAGTCATTATCATAGTATTAAACTGCAAATTAGTTTAATTCAAGATTTACTTATAACTCGTCATTAAATATGGCTTTTATGGTATTTTTTAATAGATTTAAATCTTAACCCAAGATTCCTATTGTCTATTTTTATTATGCTTCATGATCCTTCAATTTAATTAACCATTTGTTTGATGATAATTCTTCCAAACTATGTTACTCACTTGTTATTAAATTATCAAACTGGAACTAACCTTATTCTTTAAAGAGTTGCCGTAGAGTAATTTCTAAATTAATTATCTTCTCATTTTTTTCTTAACACTCTCTTCTCAAATCAACTAATTCTTCGTGATGCTCGATTACAGAATCATAGTCTGGCTTATTACAATCGAAAATTGATTCACTATCATTTTCTATTTCTTTATCAAACTTTAAATTCTATTTTTTACTTTCATTATTTTATTCCTCGTCTTCTTCTTCATCCTTCTCTGTAATTTTTGAATTATGTTTTATTTATTTTATAAGGGATTCTCTATCTATAAGATCTGTTTGAACTTCTGTTGATATCTGTTTTACCTTAACTTGATTAATTTAATTACTTAAACTAATTGATAAAGCTCTGCAAACTTCAAATTTCACTTCAATCTTCTCTGTCTATTAAGCTTAATTTTAACACTTAATCAATTATGAAGTTGAAGATTGTTAATTTGTTTACTTAATTTATTTTTAATTATTAAATGGATCTTCAATTTGATCTGTTTATATGAGCTTTGATAATTTATTGCTTATATCTGTTTACTCTAATTTATGAGTTTTAGTAATAATTTCTGTTGTTTAGGTTTATATATTACATAATTTAGCTTTTGCATGTTCTTTAGTTGTAATAACTTACTTATCGATATTATTGAATTATTTAGGAGTATTAGGCACTCTGTAGGGGGAGAGTGACGGAGCTGAGTTATCATTGATGATGCTAAAGAATTTATCGAAGATCTAATTAATTTTAGCTAAAGACTTAGATAAATCCTTTTATTTTTACAAATCTGTTTCGAGTATTTCATAATCTATCCAACTGATATTTAGCCTTTTTATCTTTGAATGTCGAACAACATTTGCTTGAATGTTGTTAATTATGTCAAGCAGCATTTTAACTGAATTATCTTTTGGCGTCTACTTCGTTTAGACTTTGGTATTGTTACGTTGCGAATCTTGAGATATTTCAGACTATTGGAATTTGTTTTTCTATTAATCTTTGTCATTGGTTGGAATACTTTTTTATTTATCTTAAAAGATTCTAGTTAGATGAATTGTTTTTGATTATTCCTAAAACAGCAATTGTTCTAATAGTTAATTTTTCTGTTGATACTCATTTTCCGATATTTGATGTTGCTTAATTTTAGTTTAAATTTAAAGATTAAATGCCTCAGTCATTTCCCTTTTTTCCTATTCATGTTTCCTTCGAATTAAATCTAGTTATAAGATTAATTTTTCAATCGTTTATTCTCTGGTGAAATTTTCATTATTGATAGATTAATCTTTGCTAGAATTCCCAATTTTAGGTGATTTATCATTTAAAAAGGGACTTTTCGATTTTTTATTAAAATATTTTTACATAAATATTAATTACCTATTTTTGTGTTTGGGTTCTAAATTACCTTCCCCATAAGTTTATAAGCAATATTGATTTTGCTTTTTTTCATTCTAGAGATTAGTAGTGAAATTAAAATTATGTTAAAGGGGAAGAACACAGAATAGAAAAGAACGGTACAGAGTCGATTACAAACAATAACAAATATTGATGGCATAAATAAGATGTATTAAGTAATATTTTGTATTGTTTGTTTTGAATTCAAATTACTTATGAATTTATTTAATTTTCATTTTCAAAATGTATCTTAATTATATTAAGCATGATCTTTTCTATCAAAGATTAATTGTGTTCAGTGAGTCTAGTTCAATGAATATACCTCTCATTAGTGTAAAATATGGCATTCTTTATACATTTTTATCGATATTAAGTTCTTCTTAAATTATTTATTTTAAGATTCAAATTACAAGAATTAAATGAAATCTGAGAATTCAGGCACTTTACACCATGGATATCTTGAACTTATGATAAATCATTCCAAATAATAAGATATCAGCAATAATACTAATGCGAAATAGGGCCATTGGAGCCAAGAGGAACACGAATAATATGTTTAATTCTTACTTAGAGTTAAAGGATCAGGAGATACATAGAGAAAAGGACAACCACTGTTCAAAAGGATGAGTTAGATTATTGGCACTAGAACTCCAAGTTAATGCAGGTACTATTTTTAAACAAATAGATCCCACCACTAAAAATTCAATCCTTTTAATCCTCGCTTGAGAAAAAATCATAAGAAAAGATAATTGATAAAGGCAGAAAAGCCATTTTAAAGAACAAAACAACTCATCAGATAATATCTTAATAAACATAAAATTCATTCTGATGATGAAAATCAAAAGGAATGAAAGGGCTGATTTTATATGATTAAATTATATGGTGTTAATAAAATCACTGAAACATTAATTTTTATTTATTTAATTTTTCTATATATAGATTAAATATTTTTGTGATGACTTTGATTATTTGATTTCAGTGTAATTTTAGCTTTTAAATATTCACTAACTTGAGTATATTAATATAATAATTATATGAATATGGCAATAATTATATTCCTATGCATAATCAAATTTATTAATATTGTAATTACTTTTTATGAAAAAGAAAAACTTACATTAAGGAAATTCTTAAACAAAAGATATTGAAGCAACTTTTTGTAAATGTAAATCTGGTTTATTTTTCAAAGGTTCCTCCTCTATTAGAGATATACTTACATATTGGATGCAGATATGATGATAAATACCTAAGTTTGATTATAGCATAATATGATTTTCGATGATTTTATAACAAAATATTGAACACAAATTAATTTAAATTTAATTTACGATCATCCGATGAGGCGTGTAGCTAGAATTGCTTAATCTATGATGAAAAATAGAATGCTATAATCTCTCCAATAGAAGGTTGTTTATCATTTTGATGATAATTACAATAAGTTTTATAAGGAGAAGAATGAGAATTTGGTATTTTTTTAAGTTGAAATTCAGATCCATCCTACTTACACATCTAAACATTTTAAAGTGTCATCAAGTTCAATCGTTCAATACTTGGAAGAAAAGAAGATGGAACACAAGATCTAGGGAAAGTATGTACAATTAAGATATTGTCCATTCTGTCCGAAACATAATATAGAGAATCCATCAAACTAGTTTGTTATGGGAATTAATTTGGAGAAGTAAATTTGATAACAATCATTCTAGTGGGTCTTATAATTGTTTTAGAGCAACTTGTTAAGCAAGAGGATCTTGGTTTGATTTTAAGAACTTTATGAATGGGAATCTAAATAGTTCACAACAATAGAATTAATAGAGTGTATAGCAGCCAACTTAGAAGTTGAATATATTTGAATATCACTAATATTATGAGAGATTAAAGTTGTAAGAACCAAAAATAGTCTATGACTATTTGATAGGGGATGATTGGGAAAATGTAAAATATGCCTATTATTCACTAGTCAGAATTAAAGAGGAATTAAGGATGATGTGTTAAAATTGTATCTGATTGGTATTGATATAACTGAAATCTACGATCCATAGTAGGGCAGTTACGTTTAGGCTCCCCTTATATACTTTCCTATGTTTCGATATAGAAATTAACATGAGAGGAATAAATTGATGCAGAAAGCTTTGAAGTAGAAAAAGGATGAAGTGTTGGCTGAATAGGTGATGAGTGAAGAAACCAAATAGAATATTAAATCACAATTAGATAACTAATTTGACAATTTATAGTATGAATTGGTGAGTTGTAAGATCAGAGCAGCCGGAAAGGATTTGAAGCATATTCAAAAGATCGAACCTATGAATGCAGCTAAAGGAATATTTGGAATGCATTTACTAAAATAAGATTCTACTCAGGTGATTTTAACAGAAGGAGAATTTGATGCTATGGCTGCTTATTAAATGACAAATATTCCTGCTATATCATTACCATATGGTATCAATCATATTCCAGCCTATCTTATTGAATGGTATGCTATGATGATTATATAATAAGGTTGGATTAATTTGAGAAATTGAATGATATTATAATATGGGTAGATGATGATAATCCTGGAAGAATCAATTCATAGAAGATTGCTCGTAAACTTGGTAATGCGAGAACAAGAGTGGTCTAACCATCTTTACTTGATCCTCATGACTATCCAAAAGATGCAAATGATTGCTTAAGATTCTATCCAGATAAAGTCATGACTTACATTGATCAATCAAAATGTCTATTAAAGAAGAATATCACTTAGTTTACTGATTTTAAATAATTGACCAAAAATAGAATCTTAAACTTTGAATTGTCTAAAGGAACTCAATCTTAAACTTTTACAACCTATAATAATACAACTAAAGGATTGAGAACTGGAGGTATGTGTGTGATTTAACATTAAATTAGAATTCACTATTTTGACTGGACCTACTGGTAGTGGTAAAACAACCTTTTTGAGTCAGCTATCTTTAGATTTCTGTAAAGAAGGCATAACAACACTTTGGGGTAGTTTTGAAATTAAGACTGACAGATTGGCCGAACATTAATTATTGCAAGCTTATAAGACAGATTTAATTAAACAAAAGGATTTGATTGATGTAGCAGTTCAAAAATTTGAAAATGAAATGCCAATTGTAACAGATTCTATTTATAAATATAGTATTACATGAATTTTTATGGGTCAACAGATCTAGATCAAATTATTGATACAATTGAATATGCAATATACGAATATAATGTAACTCATGTTTGTTTGGATAATTTGTAATTTATGATGGGAACTTAAGTCGGAGGAAATAGGAAATTTGATTTTCAGGATGAAATAATAGAAAAATTCAGAAGATTGACTAGTAATAATGATATCCATTTAACTTTGGTCATTCATCCAAGGAAAGTTGATGAAAATGAGGATTTAACTATTGCATCTATTTTTGGTTCAGCTAAAGCCACTCAAGAAGCTGACAACGTTTTTATTATCTAAAACAGACCTAGATATAGAGTGTTCGAAATTAAGAAAAATCGATATGATGGAGAAGTAGGTAGAGTTGGATTAGGTTTTGATTCTAATGTGAAGTCATTCTTTGAACTTACATCTGCAGAAGTCAAAGAATTAAATGAAGAAAAGACTACTATATTAGATATTATTAATAAAAGGAAACAAGAGGGCAGACATTTTAAATAAGAGATCACTATTAATGATAAAAACCCTAATAATGATGGTGGAAATAATGAAGGGGGATCTCCAAATAAAGGAGGAAATCATAATAATAATCCAATCAATCCTAAAATATCTAAAAAAGATAATTTGAATGCTCAAAAAATAAGATTAGAAAATATTGAAATTCCAGATCCAAATATTTTCAAAGATCTCAATGATGATGAAGAGGATCAAATGGCTTAATTAGATAAAATGACTTTACAATACGCAAATCAAGAAATATCAGAAATTATCCTAAATGAAAAACCAGTGAAATAGGCTTTGGATGAAATTGAAGATACTGAAAAAATTGCTAAGGTGGAAAGTTTAATTGATAATTCATTTGTAGAAATTAATGAAAAAAAGCAAGTCCATCAGGATAGTACTCCAGATGCTTAGTTAAACTAAGGTAAAATGATTAGGGAATGTTAAAAATGCATTGACCCTTCTAATGACTATCTTGAAATATGGAAGTTTGACCAAGATAGTGATTATGGATTACAACCAAAAATTGGATAATATGAACCAAAACAGGAATAATAGGCTTAGCCAGATAATAATTAAACTCAATCTAATTATAATGAATTTGCATTATTCAATTCTGATCCATTGAATAAGTTTGCTGCTCAAAAAATTAATAAAGAACTAGATTAAATTTCATAGAGAGATGAATTCTAGCCTGTTGATGACCAAATAGAACTCTCTAACTAATATACAAATTCAAAGAGCAAATCTAAAAGGGCTTCTTTTATTCACGTTGGATCAAAGAAGCCTTCTAAATAATAATTAGATTTATGAAGATTATTTAATAGTATATAAATAATTAATCTTTTATATATTAAATAAATATTAAATTTAATGTCAAAGAAAACTTTTAAGAAATCTGAGGGTACATCGCTTGTATCTATCATTGGTGATGAAGTACTCAAATATTATTAACATTTAAGGATACTGTTACAGGATTTCTATTAACTGGTATTGGAGAGAAAAATATCAAAGGAGAAACAAACTTTTTGGTTGTAGATTCAAGTATGTATGATCATTATTTCTCGAAACCGATCCTAAATTGATTGAAAATACTTTTCAGAATTTCTTGAAGCATCCAAATATAGCAGTCATCCTTGTTACTTAATTCGTTGCTGAAAATTATCTTAGACATATTATTAATTAATATGATGCCATATTGCCTACAATTCTTGAAATTCCAAGCAAAGAATATCCATATGAAGCAAAGAAAGTATTAAATCTGATTATAATATCAGGATACAATTATTCAAAGAGCTCATAGATTATTGTATGGTACAGATATTTAGTGATATATATTGAATAATAAAATATGCATTATCAATTGATATTTTATTAAATTATCAATAATAATAATTAATCAATTCTTTATATTTAATGATCTTGTTAGTTAACAATTCTGTTTAAGTGGTGGTGCATTATTGAAAAAAATTAAATTAAAGAATCAAAAAATGAATATAGTCTTTTTCTATATTCTTCAATAATAAAACTATCTTCATTCAAAATAATATTAATTTTAATTTTATTATTCTTATTATTGAATTTTGATACTGATTTTCATATTTATCATAGTGATTAATTACCAAATGAAATTTCTTGAATTCTTCTTCTTTAATTTAATTGATATCATAATTTAAGTTAATCTGTATTCAGAATTTATCTTGTAATAAAAATAATTTTTAAGAAATTCTTCTTTTGATGAATAATATATGTATTACTTAAGTTAAAACCAGTCTTGGGGATACTGGGAATTTTAATTCAACAGAAAGAAATGAGAAACACAGATAGGCGTATTCAAGAGTTCTCTAGTTAAAGAAGTTGAATTTGATTCAATCTGAAACAAGAATAGAAACTCCAGATAAAGATATAGACGAAGCTGAACTTCCATTAAGAGAACATTATTATCGAGATACTATTAAGCGTTCGGCGACGATCTTTAAAGTGGCCTAAGAAGAGATGGGTAGATACTAAACAGAATGGCATTGGAAGTTTTTCTTTGAATTCCTATTTTATCATATTGTAATCTCTTATATCTATTGTCTAGATGTTTTATAATCTTTTTGGGCCCTTTATGGTTATATTTTTTTGGAAATGGCCTGGTATGCCATTGATGATAAATATGAGATTTTTAAAGCATCATCCTCAGTTTTATTTCTAATTGCTCTTATGGATGGGTTCATTGGCAGGTGGTTACTGGTATGTATTTGATAATAGAAATATTATAACTTTTACTGAAATACTGTTTACTTAATTTGCCCTCTTAATAAGGGCAGTTGTAATTGCTGCTAAATATGCTACATTAAGTAAAGAAAGAATCAAATTATACAAATCATAAGTCTTAAGTGAAGAAGTATTTACCTTTGATCTAATGATGTGGGATTGGAGGCTTCAAACTCCTAAAGTATTATTTCTAGAACAATTGAGATTTTTGAAAAGGAGAGAATTGGATCCGGATTTTTACAAAATTGACTTCTTATGCTAACCACATATAAAGACATTAAGGTAAGTGATATAGGTGGAAGTAGGATTTTATTCAGAATGGTTAGAATAGTAGGAGGAATCATAAGTCGCACCGATTATAGACAACACGTTCAACTGCTTTTTTATATTTGGATATTTGGTCAATTCATATCAAAAAATTCACACTCCTGGAGGATTTTCTAAATATGTAGTTCTATAATCTTTAATTTTATCCTTAACGCCATGTTTATTAAGATTATAATACTTTTGTGAAATAGAAGTTGGGGCTGTTGATATTATAAGGATAATTGTAAATGTCTTGACTACTTTTCAAGGATTCTTTGGCTCTTTTGTATTTCTCTAAATTGGGCTATATGATTTATAAAGAAAGTTTTATATTTTAGATTAATGTTGTTATATGTTGAATATTAAAGAATAAAAATATTCATCAGGCAAAAAACTATTACCAACAATCAACTTTAATAATCCAATCACCTTGTAGGCGTGGTCAATGCTGAGGGGAATGGCCTTTGATTATGGAAGAACATATGATTTCAGAATTCAAGGGTTTTATTCATTGATTTTTATAGGTTGGATATTTTTATTTTTGTTTGGTATAGGGGTATTATTGGATTTTATACAAATAGATTACTTTTAAATTACTTTACTATCAGAAATGCTAGTGATTCTAACTGGTTTTATTGGATATTATTTATGGCATGGAGCTAAATTAAATGAATATTATGAAACGTTCGATATTTTACTTGAAGACGTTAGGAATATGTATGTGGATATGCTTAGAAAGAAAGAATAATATTTTATATTAAACTTGGATGTGACTAATGCGATCCACAAAAAGTTTGTATTTTTGTTGAAGAGTTAAGCTAGATCTGTTGAAACCATTACTTAATATATTAATGTGATAATAGAAGAAATAGATGATGCAATTAGATAATTGAATTATGATGAAAGGCATACCCCATTTAAAATCTATGGTATTCGAATAACTTTAAACTTCTTGTAAAGTTTAGTGGTTGCTGTATGTACATTAGTTGGGTATGCTGTATAACAAAGGATGTAAAATGTAGATGTTGCTTGCCTTAAAAATTGACATTTTAATTTACTCCACAATTTTAATAAATTTTTGGTTATTTATATCAAATAAGTAATTAACAATTTAAAATCAATATGGAAATATTACAGCTTTTAAGAGCTTGAGTCCTAATTCTCTGGTTTAGCCTATAATTTGGGCCATATTATGGATTGGGAATGTTATTTTGATTATCCTATTTGAGAGTCTTTGAATTAAGGATTCTTCTTACAAATAATTTATTTTTAATTTAATAAAAATTCTGAGTTGAACTTTAAACTTTACTATGATATTTTGATAGAATCTTTGAATAGATAAAAGTTTATTGTTATTAATTATATTTTAAATATGATTATTAATATCAAAATTTCTATTGATAGCATAGAATGGTAATATAAGTAACAAATTTTAAAAGTGAATTATCTTAAGAATAAATAATAAATAAAAAATTCAACCTATATAATCATCTCTTTCATTGTTGTATTGTTATATTGTTTATTTGATTTTTGATGTATCAGACCAAGTGATATGATCTTCTTAGGATCTACTCACTAAAGTAGCAGGATCAGTGATTATTTTAGTTCCAATTCTAATATGTCCTTATTCAATATAAGTGCAAGCTTCTTTGGGTGTTTAGGCAAATTTAAGCTTGCATAACACAATAGGGAGTCTTCTTCTGCAAAATGCTGATACTGCTAATTTCTCACAATTTAATATGTTATCCTTTGTTGTAATAATTCCCATGTTGTACAATCTCTCCAACAATTATTCAGTTAGCTTTACTCTAAATGGATCTTAAGATGACAATAATTTTATTTTAGAAATCATCGATGTAATATGACCGCACATCCTGTTATATTTATCATAATCTTCTCTATTAGATAAATTGTATCTTTTGATTATTTCAGCTTCTCTATGATCCTTTTCTTTCTTCCAATTATACAAATCAACCCTTTTTAATAGCTTTTTCTCATGAAATTTTAGCTTTCTCATAAATTAAATTTTTAATATTTATGAAGAAAATATTACATTTTTTTGAGGAAGTTGAAACTACAGATAGTAGAAAATCATTTGAAGCTTTTACTAGATGTAAAGGCAACATCATATTCGGTGCAAAAGTTTAATTATATATAAATTATGTTAGAATGACTTGCCTAATATTATTGGGACTTTTTTTTTAATAGTAGCTATTATAATGTTGTACTTAATTTTTATATTTCCTGCAGCACTAGATTATTAATATAATGCTTTAGCAATTATAATTGCAATATGCTGTATACTTCCAATCACAACGCTTTTGAATGTTACAATGACAGGTTGAATTTCTATATATATTTTAATAGAACCTGGAGTGTTGTTAAAAGGAGACTTGCCTGATCCAAAATAATAATAATAATAATAGACAGTAGAAGAACTTGAATCAACTACCTAATCAAATAAAAATTTTGCAGAAGTAGAGTCAATTAGGAATGGATCAAATCACATTTTATTAGTGGAAGGATCATAAAATTAAATTGAATTGAATCTTGAAGTACCCAGCATTTATAAGGTCAGATATTGTTCAACTTGCAAAATTATGAGACCCTCTAAGGCTTCCCATTGTAAGCTCTAAAAGCTAACTAGGCAAATTCTGCAACCATTGTGTTGAAGGCTTTGATCATCATTGTTTTTGGGTTGGTACATGTATAGGAATAAGAAATTAAAGAGCATTTTTAATATTTTTACAATCTTCCTTGATTGTAGCTATTCTTACCTTTTGCTAATGCTCATTAAATTGTAACGATTTTATATTAAATATAAGTGTATCACTAATACTTAGATATATACAATCTTTGGATATTAATGTTTAAAGAGGCTAGTATTCCTATTATAGTTATTTATGGAATATATTTTTGTTGTGGTTGTTGGACTCAATAAAGCTATTTGAATGTCATAATTATAATGATTATGTTCATTCTTCCAATAATTTACTCTGCTGTTCTCATTAACATTGAAGATGCATACAAAGATTACAGATATTATGATAATCCTTTTTTAACATTTTTGGTTACAATCATTCTACTAGTCTGCTGTTGCTTCCTTCTTCCGTTTAATAGTATCAATTGCTATTATATATCATTAGTAAAATAATGTGAAAATATTATTTTAGGGTAAAACTGCAAAATAGTAGAAATCAGAAGATTAGTTTTATATAAAAAAATAATCCCTTCTGAAAACAAAACATAGTTCTTCAGAAGTATTTCAAAATTTAGTGAAATTTTATACATCTCCAATACCAATTAGTCGTAATTAATGATGATTTATTAATATTAAAAATTCTTATTAAAATATTTAAAATACAAATAGTAATCTAATTAATTTGAAAGTATTATTTTCAAAACCATTTGATGAAACAAATTATCTGAAATAAGTTGAAAATTACTATAAATTATATTTCAAAATCATTAAATTCTGCCTATGTAATCATCTAAGCTTATGAATTCAGCTTCGATAATTTCCTCCAGGGATTATGGACTGACTTCCACTCTTTATTGATTTATATCAATTAAATGTTAGCATAAATACAATGCTTGTTATCTTAATTTAGATTCAAACTCCTATAATAATATAAAACATTTATTACTTGTACTTCTTAGACATCTTTAATCTTTACTAAACGCTTTTTCTTTAATAAGTTCTGTTGATATTAATCTGGATATAATGTATTTTCATAATCAACATTGTAATTGGCTGTGATTGGAAATTGATAAGCCATGTAAGGTATAAATTTATATGGAGTTGTAATTTTTACTTTTTATTATTATTATTACTATTCCACTTACTAAAAGTTGATTGTTATACCGAAATCTAATGTTATTATAAAATATTACAATCAAATACAAATATCCATTCATAAAAATAGAATTCTTCAAGTTGAAACAATGAGAAAAGTTCAATAAGCTTTAAACCTGAGATCAACAAATATGGATTAGCTTACTTTCCCTTTCTATCAAAAATTTAGATTAACATACTAATTAAATAAGGCCATATTTTGCGAAAGACTTAAGTTAATGAAGATTAACTTAATCTTAAAACTAAGATTCTAATGCAAAAAATAATTAATATTGTTATTGCTTCATGCTGTTGATTAATATCCTTAATAACTGTTAAAATTGCATCTAACAAACTAGACAATTTGGATTAGTATTTATCTACACCTCCTGAATAGATTATAAAGCAAACTCTTTCGAATCCTTTTGTTTTCTTTAGTATCTCTGCTGATTTGCTCTAAAACAACCCAGTAAATCCTTAAAGGATCTTTGAATTATTTCCTAATTGATCTGTTAACAAATCTGTTTTGTCTGATATTATGTCAATGATTTCAGTCCAGAATTTTAGGCATCTTCCTGTGCACTTGAAAAACTCTTATTTATTGAAAATATTTAAAATATCATTTAAGAATATTTAGGATAGTTAGTCTTTTGAAAGTTTGAGTATAGAATGCAGTAATTCTGAGGCTGATTCCACTATAATCTAATTTTCTCTATCTTCAAATAACGGGAATATTAATGCCATAAATTCTTTAGTATTTTCAACTATTCTTTCACCTCTTGATACTTCATAAGTGTTTATTAAAGTCACCTATGATAATCTTTTTAATGTTTTTAAGGCAATAATTGAACATTTTTTAGAGAAATCTTGTTGTTCTAATTTCAAACCTTTCTATTGATATGGATCAAATAAATTTCTTTATATAAAACATTCATTCCACCCTTCCTCTGTTTTCTCAACATCTTTTTATCTTAATTGATAATACTCAGTATAGAGTTCAAATATAGTCGGAGTGAAAGGAACAATAAGTTATAAGTTTTGATCAAATTAAGATTAACTAAAGTTCTCAAGGGAAGAAGATGTAAATGTCACATATTGATATTGCATAGAGGCTATTTCAGCCAAAATTACCAAAATCTATCTTAATTGTGTATGCAACTCCTTTCTGAATTCTTCCAAGACATCTTTTGGAGAGAATTTCCATGACATTAGATGAATGATCTCCAATAAAAAACATATTGTATTAATGTGTCTAGATTATAAGAGGGATTTTGAAAATTATAGAAAACCATTCCACAATCTAATCAATTCTCTGTTTTTGAGATTTTAAAATAAAACTGATGAAAAATAAGTATATAAAAAGAATAAAATTCCATTCTCAAAAGTTGCTTGATCATAATTGAATTGATATGGTCCCTTTTTATATTTATTTTTTTAGTAATACTAAATTATTCCCTGAACCTATTGTGTATTAATGAAAGCAGCAATAAAATCATCTGGGGATATTTGTAGAGTTATTGCGATTTCAATTAGCTTACACATATTTAAATTAATCTTAGGATCAGCATAGAAATTGACTGAGTATTCATTTTACCAAATTAATAAAAAGGATTAAATTAATGTAGTCGTAAAATGAGTGGAACAAGGTTTCAATAATTATAAAATTGATTACTAAATTTAGTCTTCGTCTGAATAATCTTCTTCTTGCTTAAATAGTTAATCTTTGAGTTATTTATTAAATTAATCGAATTTATCATATTCATAAATGAAACAACCTTTGGTAAAAAGATGATCCCATTTTAATGAGCATCTCCAACATTCCAAATAGGATTATATAATTTATGGAAAATATTTCAAGAGCATCTAGCAAGTATCAGGGAAGTTTTCAAATTATAATTACTCTTGTTATTTTTTTAATTTTAATGTTTTATCAGCTTTTTTGAAAAAAAGATTTAGTGTAAATAAATCTACTAAAACACCTGCTGCATTTGGTCTCTAATCAATTTCTTTAGAATCATATTTGAATTAGAAAAAATAACAAATTATTGCTCTTATAGAATTAGATAATGACATTACTTCTTCAAAATCATCTCCGGACAATGTAGTTTTGATTGAAGGTTGCTCATTATTTAATTATTATATATTAACTTATTAGAAATTATTATTATATTATTCTTATTTCTGATTCTTTAATATCTTCACATTTGAAACACGTCTAAATGATTTGACTATTTGGCTATTATTATATTCGCATAATTTTAGTAATGCTAACAAAGATGTAAGTATCAATATAATTTTTTCATTTATTATCTTCGGAGGCAATAAATAACTGATAGAATAAATACCAACAACAATAGTATTTAAATATCTTTATTTGAGATAGTAAACTTTAGCTAATTTTAATCCATTTACCAGATTATCAAAAAAGAGTTGTTAATCATAGATATCAATCAGTTTTACTTTATTTTCAGATGACAAATCTTTTTATAACTCATATGTATGGAGCAAGAAAACTTTAACCAGATTTAACAGTTGTAATTGTAATACTTGATCTTTACTTTTTATAACTTAATCAAACTTGTTTAAGATGGTATTGAAATATTAGATCAAAATTTAGGTCTTACTCTTTTCATTTATTGTATTATTAATAACAATTTCTAAAAGCTCTGCACTTATTGCATTGATTTTTGTATATTCATTATTTTAAAAATCAGCCACTATAAATTGAATTAGAGTCAAACATATTAATTTGTAGTACGTATTGATATTTTCATCTTCATAAAATGTTGGTCTAGTTTTTTCAATATATGGTTAAAACCATTCTTTCGACGAATATAAGGATTGTAATTTCTTGATTGAATCAACTGCTAAATCAAGAGAAAATTCATTCTTTTTTTCAATATCTTTTTAAAAATTGATTAATCTTAACATAATAGGATCCAATATTCTAAAAAAGAAAGGAGCCGATTCAGATAACCATGTTTTTGTATTATATCTAATCAAAGGATTTTCATGTTCCAAAAAGTTTAACATTTGAATGATTCCAACTCCAGTATTTTTATTTGGATGTCTTTTGTAATAAGTATTTGTTATTCTGCAATATATCTAAAATCTCCTTTAATCCCCTTATTTTAAAGATGATTCTATCACATAAACAAAAACATGTTGAAAATTTTCAGTTATATACAGAAGAAATTCGACAATCATTTAATCATGATAATTTTAATCTAAAAGTATCCACAATTTTTCAAAGATTTACTTTATATAATTATGTTAATTATTATTATTCTAATGATGATTCTATGTTTAATCCATACATAGGGATAAAATATTTGGAAACGGTTCTAAATCTTAATAGCTGTGTTTAGTTATCATATCAGTTAGTGATTGTATATTTTAATGAAGTGAAGCTGACTTAAGTAGTTCTATTAAAATTTAAATGGAATATAAATTTATTTTATTTGTTCCTTAATCCAAAGATTTAAAGAGTTATTTAATCCAACTAGGTATTTCTTAGTATTAATAATTTCCTTGTTTCATTAAATATAATTATGATCTCAATAAAATTAGGGATAAAATTGGAAATAATGTTTCTTATTCATTGTTAATTGAGTATTCATTAATTTAAATGTAATAATTGCAATACTAAGAGATGATATCAATGTCAATTTGATTTAATTGCACTAATATTGAATTTTTGGATGGTTCTACCTATTTATTGTAATTGCTTCCCAAAACTGCCTATAACTCTTTATCATTTTCTAAAATTTCTAATCTCTTTCTTATTTTATTAATGCAATCCACGGTTTATTCCAATAACAATTAGGATATTGAAGTTTCAAACACTTATTCACAAGTCAAATTCATCAACTCTTTTATTATTATAATAATAAATTCTTGTAAACATTCAGTTCTTTATTAAAACAATTATAGATCTTCAATTTTTGATAAATCTGAAAATTATTATATCATTAAATTATTAAGACAAAAGTCAAAAATTAGAATACATTCCTTAATCTAATCTTGCTTTTAATCTTTCATATGTTTATTTAATTGTTCAAATAGGGATTTTATGATTAATTCACTATGACTGGATATGCTCTCAATAAGTCTCTCCCCTCCTTTCAATAACTCTACAAGTTTTTCATTTTAATTCCCATTTTTGTATTGGACAGTCTTATGATAAATGTATTTAGCTAGAGAATATCCAATTTAAAATAGAGTTAATTGAACAGTTTCTGGATGTTGCATATACCAATTTTATAGCACTTTCAGGGGATCCCCTTATTCTTCAATTAATATTCTTTTTAATCCTTCCTAGATATAAAGGATATTGGGATTGTTTTCAGAGAGCTCTTCTTCTCCAATTAACCAATTGTTTATTCTTCTTATGACTGCATGATCTTATTTTTAAAATAAAAGCAAGGCTTATTCAATCAGTATTAATTGTTCTTGTTATGAAAAGACTTTATCTTAAATTTTGCAATGCAAAGTCATAAAATCTAAGGCTGCCCTTTTTACTAGTGAAGATTCATCATCCAAAGATGCCAAAAGAGCATTAATAACCAAAGCACTTTTATTTGGCATCTTATCGTCTTCTTTTAATTCATTTTCATTTAATTCAATTTATTATTATCTTGTCCATCTCTTCATTAGATATTTATATGCTCCTAACCTACTTCTAACTGATCTAATTATTGTTATCCAAAGTAATCCAAAAAATTGTTTTACTCCTACGCTTTCACATGCTTAATCAAGAGAAGACATTACCTAGTGTCTATATAGAAATTACCTTTTTCATCATCTCCTCGTTTGTATCCTCCATACCAACAATTATGGAATTTATCAAGCCTCCCATACATGGTAATAATTCTCTCTTTAAGGGATAGTAATATTTTTCAAGAATGCTTAAAAACATAGGCTTACATTAAATGGATGCAAACCCAAAGAATGGAAATAGACCAAGGGAAAATAATGGCAAATCTTATATTAGATCATACTCTGAATCTGAACATAGTATTTGCAATATCAAATCATAAAGAGTAAGTGCATTTTCATGAATAGCTTTATTCCAAATAGGACTTAAACATTGTGCTAACCTTTTGCATAATAATTTTTTCTTTGGGATATAGGTGCCTTAATATGATTTAAAAATTGCTTGTAACTTAAGTAACCACTAAAAATAAATTGTGATGAACTACCTATCCTAAATCTGACCATTCTTTTAGAGATTCATAGCTTTTTAATATCGCAACGATCTTGGATTTTTACTTCGTTTGATCTTCAGTCTTCACCTTTATAACAGCTTAACTTTCTGAGTTTCTGTTTTGATGTTTTTGATCATTAAACATTCTATATTATATATAATATTCTTAATTATAATTAATTTATAGATAAATAAATTCAATATTATTTATTTGATTATTATTTGTGTCTCTTAATTAGATCCTTAACACTTTCTTATTTTTTTTTTTTAATTGTTTCTAACCTAGCATTTCTAGATTCACTCCTGCTTTGACTAGATTTGCTCTTATTTCTCTTATTATTGTCCTTATTTTTAATGTTTTCTTTTGGATCTCTAATTGGTCTACTCGCCATAACATCAGTTTCTGTATTTTAAGACTCTTTAGTTATTGAAGTTCTTAAATAAGACTGCTTTTCCTTTTATTTAATGGAATATAAATCATGCTCAATTTATTTCAAATGGTTTTTAGTTAATTCTTAATCTTATATGACACTATCTAAGACAATCTTCAGATCATTTAATTAATTTTGATATACTAAACTATTATTTAACACTCTGTCAGAGTCACTACCCTTTAAATATGCTTCTTATTTAATATTATGTTCTAATCTTTGTAATCTTGATTCTATTTTTTAATAATCAGTTTTTAAAGCGCTCTACCTCACTTCATCCATGATTACATCTATTTTTTTATTAACTATAGTTTCAAATTCCTAAATTTAGGGTTATTCTTCTCCTAATGATCTCTAAATTTCTAAAATTTATTATTCAATATTTAGATTTTAGTCTTTTAAGTAATTGAGTTCTTCATTGTATAACTATTCCATTGAGATATTAATATGATTTCTAATATTTTTATTTTCCTATTCCTGTGATGTAGCAAAATGTTATAGCAATTTGATTAATTTAATAAAGCTTTCAAATTTCTCCTCATGTTCTTAGAGAGTTTCTTCAACAAATTTCATTCTATCGTCGTATTTTTTGCTTAAATACTATTAGATCTAATCACAAATGATTTTATACTTTATCTATTTATTAATCCAGTTATATACTTTCCTTACATGAATTTTATTTAATTCTGTCTTCGCTAGTTGTTCGTAACACAGGAGAAGTGTTTCTTTTATGCTTATCCGAATAACTCATTGATTAATTAATTATTTTGCTGTTAAAAATATAATTAATTTTCTCATATTTTTAATCAATCTTTATTTCCATTTTTTTGATAAATATTTAAATCTAAATAGAAATAGCCATGCACAAATTATTGAAGGAAGTTGTTAAAGTCTACACCCAATTCCAAAAATTAGGACCAACTTACCTAGACACCTTTGATAATCGTGCCATTACTGAAGCTACCTTTGAAGCTGTTAAAACGAAACAATTACAAGAATATGTCAAAAAAGAATTCAAGCCCATTGGAGACGTCTCCATGTTGCCTATACATCTAGAGCCAGAGCATCGTTTCACTATTGCTATGTTTGCTTTGAGACCAGGAGTCAGAATGCCTTTACACGATCATCCCAATATGTTCGTTTTGAGCCATGTTATGAATGGTTTGGGGGAAAGAGAAGCTTGGGATGTCGATCCTATTGATCATCATCAGTAGATTGAATTCAGAAGGAATAAGGGAGATTCTAGAATTGTGAAGGGAATTCAATATCCAAAATTACAACTCAAAGAAGGTGATAATTGCTACACAACTCCTAATAAGTGCAATTTACACAAGTTTTCGAATGTACTTCATTATTTTATGCTTTATAGATTCATGAATCTGAACTATTCATATTCCTTGATGTTATCTTGCCTCATTACAATGGAGTTGATAGGGTTATCAACTTCTATGAACCATTTAGTGAAGACTAATTGGAATTGATGGGAAATCCTAAAACCTATTAGAGACATCCCATTGATGTTGATGATATCAGAGAGTTTATCGTTTAATGAAAAATTAGACATAATACCTATGATTTATCATTACGTAATAAATTATCAACAAATTAAATCTTCTTATATTAATAATGCTTTATTATATAATTGATTATAAATATTAATTTATGCTTTAACCACTAAAAGAAGAGGAATTAAATGAAATTTATACATGGGTCGATCAAATACCTCTCAGCAGACCAAAAAAGAATATAGCCAGAGATTTCGCTGATGGCATATTGATGGCTGAAATAATGCATTACTTTCTACCTAAATTGGTTGATGTATTAATGATTTGAATTTGAACAGATGCATAATTACAGTCAAGCAAGTTCGGTCAAATAGAAAAAGTATAACTGGGATACATTAAACACAAAAGTATTCAAAAGGATCGGCTTTACTCTCTCCAAGTTCAAATTTGAATATTTAATATAGAGATTAAGTTGATAGTGTGATTTCATGCTAATCTGAAGCCATTGAGAGAGTATTGAAGTTTGTTTAAGCCAAATTGGAATACTATTTAGAAAACAATACTAATTCTGCTGAAAAACAACCTCAACAAACAGACAGTCAAACTGCACCACCACCATTATTAGCAAATGAATGGCAAAAAGATTAACAAATTTTTGAATTGCGAGAAACAATTGAGGTTACTATTTCATTATAATTTGCATTTCTAGGTATTAGAATAAAAATTGCATCGTATGGACGAACTCATGAAATAAAAAGATGCTAAAATATTGAGGTATTAATAATTGCTATAATAAAATGGTTTATTATGAAACAACCCATAAAATTAATATCATTATTATTTATATCATAATATGAGTATTTTACTATATTATTTAATATGATGAATCGTACAATGGATCAACCATCTGAAACAGCATTGATGTCAGTTTCAACGTCGCTATCTGATAAAATATAACTATTATTATTTTTATAATCAACCCAATTCATTAATCATAATAATTTAGCATATCAAGATTTCATATATCAAATAATGTCCATCTGCAAAATCTAGAATTTCTTATTTAAAATAAAATATTGAAATGCCTACTCATATCAATTCCCAATAATAATTTATTGGTTATCTAAAAGAAATATGTTACAAGGGTAAATTTTATTTATTGAATGGGGTGGTCTCTAAAATAAAATTATTTGCGATTTGTGAAAATCAAACTCAAACTTAAGAAATACCAAATATCATAATTAAAGTAAAATTAATGGATAGGATATATCTCCAGACTTTCAAGTATACTTTGTTTTAACAATATTGTCTTGAAACATAAATTAACTAATTATGTTTAATTAAGCACTCTTATTTTTGATTAAACTATCTCAAAATTTGGATGTTAATCCATATTCTGACTGTTTATATATTAATGGATCAGTCTGTTATTATATTATTAATCAGAAAAAAGAAAGAATCGGTATAAAATTATTTTTTAATTTAATAATGCTAATCTTTAGTTAAAGTCAATTAATCAAGTTAAAAATAAGTTAAGTGAAAAAGACTAGTTAAAACCTTTTGCTTCACATACCTTGAGTAAAATTATCAGTAATATTCTGATAATATTTAGAGTTATATTTTAAACTAATTTGGAATAATAAAATTAAGTAAATGATCTTTTAAATTAAAAATAATTATTTGATTCAAAATCATTGTGTTTGTACTTAATCAGGTAATTCCTATTATTATTATTATTATTATTATTATTATTATTATTATTATTATTATTATTATTATTATTATTATTATTATTGTTATTATTATTATTGCTATTATTGTTATAGTTATTGTTACTATTATAATTATTATTACTGTTATCGTTATTTTTATTCATGATATTATTATTATTATTGCTCTTATCTTTAAATTAATTCCGAATTAGATTATTGTAATTATTTTTATGACTCTTGTATTAGTTTTTCCAAAAAGTCATTTTCAGCTTAATACAATTTAGTTTCTGATTATTAGATAGATCTCAGGAATTTATGATAGTGATTGACCCTTGTCTTTCTATATCTATCAATTTCTTTAGTGGCTATGATTGCAGTGATGATGTTATACAATTATGATAACTTGTCTATTTCTAGTTATCCCTAATTATTATTAATAATTTACTTCTGAAATTCTTGTTTCAACTTTAACTTATGAAGCATCTTTTGATTTGTTATATGTAGAATTGGTGATAGTGGTTAAAGTTTATTGTTTTGCTGCCATTTTGGCTAATTCAGCTTAGTCTTCTCTCATTTTTTATTCTTATTTTGCTCTGATAATGACAATTTGATCTCTATAGGCGAGGGTTTGTTACATAGACTCAGCATCTTTCAATTCATAGCGAAACAAGTCAGTTAAATTATTAATGCTATTAGTTTTTTTATGGCTTTCTTTCTATTAATATTATCAATTACAATTTATACTATATCTTCTAGAACTTTTTTATATTCATCTTGATTTGAAGGATTTGAGAGTACTAATTATTACTCCTTACCATAAACGTATTCATTAAGTATAGTCTTTTCATAGAGAGGCAAAGATCCATAAAATAAATTCACTAAAGTAAAATATTAAATATACTTTTTTCATCCTATAGTATCTTTCTAGCTTATGCAACAATATTGGATTGGTCAATATAGGTTTTTAGAATAGCTTAAGTTTTTCGTAATTAACCTGAGAAATTACTGATGGCCAACATATATTCACTATTTTGTTGGTCTCTGACATCGAGATTTGGGAAGGCTGTCTTAAGTCTTTCAATAATTTCTGATGTAGTTGGTGGCTTTTACTGTTGGTAAGTCTAATAATAATGAAATTGATGTTTACTTTTGCAATATCTTGAGAACTGGATCTTAGGAACAACTATTAAAAATCTTCAGATATGTAAATGTAGGGTAATAACGATATGGCAACCAAAAAGACTTCCAAAAGTCTTCTTCTGATTTAAACAGTTTCTAAATCATTGCCACTTGCTAGAGCTTTTTCAGGGATTGGTGGAATGTAGCATCCTGGCCATTTTTTGACCAATTACTCTCTTAATTCAAAGAAATCATTATATCTTCTATAAACTTCGAATGACCCTTGATTGTCTGAGCCTTTAATCAAGTAGGCTGTGAATTTTTATCCAAAACCTGCATCTTTGATGATCACATCTTCAATTGAAATTGAGACTTATAAATCAAGAGTTTCGACTTCTTTAATCTACTGTTGTTAGAGGACAGTCTGAGGCAATACCTACTACTCGTCGTTTTATTTTATCACTTGTTCTTGAGAATTTGGCTCTGATTATTAATCCATATAGAAATTAATGATTAATTTTTATTTGATTGATGAAAGTAATTGTGATTGATGATGATTTCATGGATATATATTTTTATGAAAATGACAATAAATTAAAAAAATTGTAAAGACTAATAGTAACTTTGAGCAGATTTGATATATCATTACAATAAAATATTAATCTAAATTATAATAATGGAAAAGAAAGTCCTATTTATTCGACATGCAGAGTCAGAGTATAATTTAGCTTAAAGGATTGCAAAAAATTCAGTGGCTGAAGTTAAATTAGAAGAAGAAGATCAGGATGTGAAATACTCATCTAAATATTGTGATGCTCCATTAACTAAATTTGGAAGAGAATAAGTACATACCAACATAGCTTATTAAACTTACTTAGTGTGAACCATCTAAATTTGAAGACCTTCGAATTGAGACAGTAGTTGTAAGTCCATTAAAAAGAGCAGTTGAAACGGCTGTCTTACTCTTTTAAAACCATCCCAATAAACCTAAATTTGTAGTGGAACCGTATTTGCGTGAAATGTTTATGTCAGGATGTGATTTTGGGATCAGACTATAAGAAACTATGAATGAATATCCATTCATTAATTATGATAGATTATTATCGAATCCAATAGTAAAAGAGCATCCGAACATGTGGTCGCTTGAATTTATATACAATCAAAAGAGTGCGGATGTTTTGAAACAATACATTCAAGAGACTTAATATGGAAGTTAGGCTTGTATTGATAAGGTTTTGGAGTACATGAAAACGAATCCAATCTAAGTTGAGACTTTTGAGGAGAATACCAAAAGGGTGGAGGAATGTAAGAAGTACCTCTAATTTGATGGACCTTTCGTATGTGTTTCTCATTCAAGAACTATACAAACTTTGACTGGCTAATTCATTCATAATTGTACTGGAATTGAAGTCAGTTTATGAAGTGTATGAATTATGGCAATTATAAAATAAATCAATATATCTCATTTATTATCATCAGAATAAACTATTTATTTATTTCTTAATTAATAATAATAATATGGATTAGCTTGATATTGATTCATCGAAGTTTGATTGCCAAAAATATGTGAGTGAATTCTTAAAGAATCATAGTGTTTAAGATCTAATACAAAGACATAATTAATTGTAATCAGAAATCAAAGAATATGATTAAGATATATAATCACTAGTATTTGAAAATTATAGGTACTTGATCAAATTAGTTGTAGCAAATTCATATCCTCAATTGATACCGTCAAGAAAATGAAAACTGACATTACCCAAATTGATTAAAAGGTAGAGACTTTGGCACAATCCATGACCAAAATAGCCTAATTGTCAAGAAGAATAGATTCCTAATTGTCAATTAAAAGAGAAGAAATCATCAAACTGGATACTGTCAATAAGGATTTGAGTCGTCTTAATTCGGTTTGCAATTTTTCCACACATAATCCAAAAAGAATTAGATCAATATAAATCTAGTAAAGGAAAGAATTATGATGAATATTTTAATGAGACTGCTTAGTATTATAAGCAATGTTATTCCACTTTGGATCAATACAAAAATGAACCACTTATTTAACCAATTTATAAAGAAACCAATTAGAAATTAGACAATGCAAGATAAATCCTTTGGAGTTCCCTAATTGAATTCAAATAATAAAATCCACTTTTATAATTGTATTCCGAATCTAAAGTGTCAATTTCAACTCAAGAAGCCAGATCAGCAGTCAAGAAGTTAATACAAATAATGGATGATGAAGAAGCTGTACTGAGACATTATTAGAAGATAATCAAAGAAAGATATTTGACTGTAGCAAAGGAGTTGATAGATAAAGCAGCCATTACTAAATCTTCTGAAGTTGTGAATCTGATGGACTACCTTGAAGAAAAGAGATATGACTATACCGTTGAAGAATTAGAGGAATACAAATAAATGAAAGAAAAAGAAATTGTCAATTCTGATTCTGCCATTTAAGGTTCCATTTTATGGTTAATCAATCAATTATGTTAAATTATATTTAAAGAGTTGAAAGTGGAAGTCTCCTTTTTATTGATTGAAATTAGAGGAACCCTTAGGGATAAATCATTAGAATAACTCTCAACTCAATGCATCAAAGAGATCATTCATGGAGTATTCTAAGGTGTTACTGATAAGATGAGTTAGAAGAAGATTAATAATGTTTAAGTTAACGAAGTCTTTGTTAAGTTACAAACTGAACTCCAATCATTATTCGAAAACAATTCAATTAGACAATAATTAAGGACTGAAATCATCGATAAATTTACAGAAAATGTTGAGAATATTTGTAGAGGATAAGTTTTTACATCATTTAGTCATTTAAGGGTGCAATTTTTAGAATTGCTTGTGTTTGCTAAAAATGATTTATAACGCCTGTAACCTACTGATGAAATAAAACGAGAGATCATGACTCTCATTACTGTCATCAAATAAAAATTGATCGCATTCACAACTATACGTTTATTAGATCTTAAAGCCTTTGTATTTTCTTAATAATAAAGTTATCTGAGAGAATAAGAGACTTATTTGAATCTAATTTAAGCCTCTCTAATAGAGTTTGTTAAATTTGTGGGTAAGATATTTGCCTTTAGATCCATTTCCATCTCCCAAGAGCAATTAAACTAATTGTTTAATGATAATTATATTATTTAGCAAGTCTTGCCATTATTAAACACTAATGATTCAACATATTACTATTTGTTTTCAAACTAATTTTTATAGTTGTACTCAAAAACATTGAGTAACAAATTATTTGAACTTGTTAGTTAGGTCTTCTAAGGGTATAAAAGTAAATTATATAATTTATTTATCAAGTCCGACAACCAACTGATTAAGAATTGAATAAACTCAAAACCTATATCAATGGATCTACTTAAAAGAACTTGATGTTGTTTGCACAAGCCTAGAGCGAACATTGGATCAATATCATCTTTTAATATCTCAATCAAGAAAATGTTGTGTACTAACAACAAACTACATAAAAGATTTTATTTAATGAGGTCAAGAATTTTATAGAAGCTCTAGGTCTTCTATTTCCTGATACAAAAAGAGGACTTGTCAAGAAAGTATCCATCATATAATAAAGCACTTTCAATATTTAAATGGAAATAGTCATGGTGAGAAAGTGCAAGATATTAGAAACCAATATTAATGACAGAAATAGTTTACTTATAACAGTCGTAAAGTATGTTTTGAAAGTATTATTACAAAAAGTAAGAGGAACCTATTTCTCAGAAGACTTATTTAAATAATTTTAGGTAGATTTATATTTTGTTATGCAATTATTTTATGATATGGTTTCTGTTGATGAAGAAGGATTAATAGCAGGATTTTATATGGAAATTTTAGATTGTGCTGGCAAAAACTGTAAAAATGATGTTAAAATCGATCCAAAAATATTAGAAAATTTGTCATTATAGGCTAGGATGTGATATTTATTGAATTATTTTATTTAATATGAGTAATCAATTGAAGAATATTAAATAAAATTAATCAAAAGAAAAATGACTCTTCCTTTTAGATTAGATAAACACTCGTAATTGATTTGTAAACTCTTTCAACTTCAGTATAATTTGCCTTCTTAGCTGTTAGACAGATTGACCTTATTTTATCTTTAAGTAAGAATAATGGTTCTTCATTCTGTATTAATATTTATTAGTTGATTCCTGGGGCTTAGAGAAACAAAATTTAGCATGCTTGTAGAAATGGTAACGATTCGTTAAGAATGGAATTTACCTTCTCTTAATGTTTCTTTTCTTAGGCCCTTCTTATTTGAGATCCAATAGATTTGATATTAGATCCAGAATGCGAATCCTTGGTTAGTTATCGACCTCCTGCCTTTCCTCTTACAACATATCGATGATCACTTTTATGATAAATGCAACCTGTATTATCAAAAACTCCTAAACAAAAATAACCACCATGGCATAAGATAATAGCAAATTTTTAAACTTAATCTAATTGGTTTAAATTTGGTTCTTATTATTATTTTTATTTGATGACCTTTTACTTATTCTAATTAACTCTCTCCAGTATTTCCTTTTGTCTACTTAATATACTTTGCATATCATCTAATTGATAATTAGCAAATTCTGATGATTAGGCTATCTTTTCTAATATTTCTTTGGAACAATCTTCATTTATTTCTGAGAATTCGTAATTCAATCCTTAGTCAATCAATGATCTATTTATTACGATGTAGTTCTCATTATATTTAAAGGCTTTATTATCTTGTGTGCTTAACTTACACTCTTCTGGAAGAATGGCGTTGATATTAATGGATTGCCAGTTGAGACTAAGAAATTCTCTTGGAAGATCTTTGAGTTAAATCTTGATAACTTAAACACCTAGTTCTTTAATTTTTATATCCATATTTTTGGGTACTTTATATAAGTCCTTGGGAAGCACAGGAATTGTTTTTTTTCTAAAATTATAAATTTCCTTTAGACTCTAAACAGAATATAGAAATAATAAATTACATTTATAAAGTGAACTAATCTTTATTCTAAATACTTTTTCAAAACGAAATTTAATTGATGTTTGAAATACTTATTACAACTACTCAAATTAGCTAAGTCTTTTGAATTTAGATTTGAGATTATGGTTTTACTTATTTCTGGTTAGTTGAAAAGGTTTATGATCATTATTAAATATTAAATTTTTAATTAAAATATCTAAGAAATATATTAATTTAGTTGATTAAGATGTGTTCAGATGCGATATAATATTATTGTTAATCTATAGATAGAGGATTTAATTAGAGATATCAAAAAAGAAATATATTAATATTAAAAGCAAGATCTTTAAATAATCATAATAAATTATACTTAATTTTTAGATTTACTTGAATGTAAAGAAATAGTCATTATAATTGATAAAATAACACAGCGCCAACAAAACCAAATAATGCATATCTATAATGTTTATTTATTGATTAAAACCACTTTTTCTATCTAAATAATATTCCAAAATAAACAAATATAGCACCATATGTAAGATTTCTTATTGTCTTCTTCTCTTAGTATTACTTGCGTATTTATTCAACATATTCAGCATCTCTCTTTTCTTGCAAAAATGAATGATTAATATCACAAGCTAACAATTAATTAATTTTTTTTTTAAGCAACTTCTAAGTATTGCCAAATCTAGGAATTCTAAATTTGAATTATTCATATTTCATTAATTATCTAAGTTTGTATGCAACTATTGTATATAATTTATCATTTATGGCTTCTAAACATTAGTAATATTCGCTGGCATCTTTATTCAAATTTTCCTTACAATTGATTAGTTCGATTAACACCAATTACAAAAATTTTTCTAACTCCTCTTTTAACTCTATAGATTTGACTTTTAAGGGATGGCCAATCTCTAAAGCTAAATGCAATAAGAGTTCCTTTTATTCTAAATCTTTATTATGGATTTCTGTCAGCACAATTTTCTCCACTTCCTTTACTCTTTCAAGGCTTGTATATTTCCTATTAGACCGAAATTTTTCAGTAACATCCTTGATTTCTAACTTTAGCTTCTTTAGCATTGAAAATTAAATAAAATATAAAATAATTTATTTATGTTCAAATTTCTTCTTATTAAATCAAGTATTTTTAATTACACATAGTATCCAATTATTAATTCCTATTCTGTAATCATTAGATATTAACTACATAATTATATTCTTAGAAATCATTGATATAACAATATACATTAAATTAAAATAATCACAAATTCTATAATTCACTTTTTGTATCCCCTTAAGTTGAAGTATTATAATTTCCTTTTACATTTAGGTAAGATAATTATTATGTTTTAATTTGTTCTAACTAATTTAATTATTTAGATAATTCAAGAAGATTATCTTTACCCCTTATTTGATTTTCTTTTAATTCAATCAGTTTGTTAAGTCTCATTGATTAATAAGATTCAAAGAATTATTCACATAAGCTTCGTTGCAATAATTCAATTTTATTCATGAATTACTCCAAGTTTTCTTCATCATAAGTAAATTCTTATTCTTCTATTGCCACAAATTAACAAATATGAAATTTCATCATTTATTCTTAGATAACACACCTAAACTGAATTTTATTGTTAATGCTATTAATTTTTTTTTAGATCTCAAATTATTACTTAATGGATTCTATTTCTTTTTCTATTTGTTTGACATCATTCAAGGTACATTAATAATTAAATTACCCATCAGCTTGGACAATTTAAAAAGATTTTGTAAGGAGACAATTAAAATCATTTTCATCTGATAAAGTGATAATATCATCATCCTCATCTCTATAAGTTAATGACTATAACACAAATGATGGCTCAGCTTAATGAAGTCTAGATTTCAATTCTTCTAAAGATTAAACTCCAACGAAGTTGAATTTAAGACCCTAGCACTCTATTTGAAGATTCATAATTAATTTGTTTAAATTTCCTAAATTCTTTTAATTCCAAAATACTAAATTATATCTAATCCATGGCATAATTCTATATTTTCTAGACATTTGTATAAATTAATTCAATACATGAAGCAACTGCTCAGTTATAATACTTGAATGATAAGGAAAATGAGAATACATTATGATACTAAAATACAATAAGATATTCAAAAAAGATAAATTTGGAAACACTAAATAAATTTTAATCTAAATGCATTAAATTATTTTTAACCAAAAACTTTATTATAATATATATAACTATCAGTTGTTGTATTTAGAATGCTTTAAGTATTAACTTTCTGTTACTTATAAATTTTTCCGTAGCAAATCTCCTACAACTATAGAATTCTTTTTCGGATTATTGAAGACTTCACACTATGAGTTTGCACTCTTGTTCCGCTTCCGTAATTCAATATAATCATCAACAACATATTTTAACCATTTCCATGCATATTTAAGTGTTATTTATTTATCAGATGGGTGACAAACTCTCACCATATCCAGTACGCAGTTGAGAAACTTCATTTCATCAGGGCCTTACCTGAGTTGGCTACTGAGGATTTCATTCTCCTACTAAGCCTCACTATATTTATAGTGCAAGTGCTCTAGTTCTTCACTCAGATAGAGATTTAAAATATACCTTAATTATTGCTAATATTGCATTAGTTAATTAACTTTTTCGTTTGCAATTTGTAACTATGACTCTAAGGAAGTGGATTCAGTTTCATTTTTAAAAAACATCTCCTCCTTCATTGACAATGGTGAGAACTCTTATGAGTAGCTCATTTAATTTTAACTGTTATATAATTAAATTAATTCAAAATAGAACTTAATATTAAATATATTATGTCTAATTAATAATGAAGAACTTAAATGGAAAATTAAGTATACTATTTCTATTATTATTATTTAGTTTTTTCTAATAAATAGAAGCAAATTAATTCTTCTACTTCATAATGATAAATCACTCTTTATTAATTTGAACAGACTTGAAGTTTCCCCTATATTTGAAAATTCTATTGAAAATGCTTAAAGCTATATGATAAGCACAATTAAATTACTTCTGTGACTAAGTCTGAGGTCTTATAGAGTTTCTTGTTAATCAAATGCTTCAGAAATATGGTAAAATACTTAATCATTCTCACTTGTTAGCCTTTTTCCTATATATTAATAAATAGATAATACTTTGATGTTCTAGCAAAATTGAATACAGTAGTTAATATAATAATTTAAATACTCCTAGGGGATATGAAATTATTAAACGATCATGCACATCATTTCTAAACCATTAGGAGTTACATCAATTTAAACTAAGTTATCCATTAGTCTATAATAATTTTAAATGAATACTCTAGAAATTCTGGATTAGGAAAGTATTTAGAAAACAAAAAAAATGCCAAATTTAAGTTTTTCTCAATTATTTCCCCTAGATTGAAATTAATCAAACCGTTATTCTTCAAAAAATTGTAATTGTCTTTCTTTAGATATTCTTAAAATAACTAGAATTTAAAATTTTGTTACTTGCAATTCATATTCTGAGATCTATTCATTATGTGCCTTCTAGATTATTTCTTTAATTTGACTCAATTTATCAGAGTTTATTTGCAATGAATAATCCCAAATCGCATAAGACATATCATTTAAATCAATCCAATCAAATCTATTTGAGACCACATTTGGAATAGGTCGAAGATACTCAATTTCAAATCCATTTTGTTATTGTATGATATCATTATTAGAGTTTTGTCTTAATTTTCTAAATATTAGAGAAATATTTACTAGGGTGGATTATTATTATTTAAAGAAATACAATTTCTCATTTTATTCTGAGCAATTTAACTTTATGAATAGTCTTTGGAGATTGGCCTATCATTAGATGTAAATTTATCTTATTCTTCAAGCAAGGTCTTCATTGTAATGCCAGCATACTATCTTAAATGTCTTAATAAAATCGTATACAATTTGAGGGTCTTAAATAAACTTTCTCTCAAAATCGTTTAATGTAAAGTTGTAAATGTCTTATAGACATGATTTCAATTCCGAATTGTACAGCAAATAGATAGTGAGCAGTCTTAATCCTTTTGTGAATATCTATTTTTATTTAGATTCTTACATTATCACATAATCCTTAATAAAAATAAGGATATGGATTAGGTTCTGATTCAAACTTCTTAATGAACGTCCTCTATATATTGTCTAATGTCCCAGTTGCTTCCAACAAATACCTATTGATTGATTCTACTTCTGATTAGGAAATCATTATATTATAATTATAATATTTGATCAAATTCGTAAATCTATAAGAATTAAGTTTCTATATTTAATATCAAAAATACAATCTGAATATTGATGTAATTATAATCATTTATCAAACTATGCATACTTTTTAGCCAAATCATCCATCTACTTTTCTAGTCCATGATATCTATTTAGAAGTTCATTTCTTCTGATAGTAAATGTTTCCTCTTTTTCCATTAGTAAACTAATATATTCGAGAATCAATCTTACTTAATTTCACTCTATAATCCATCAAGCATTTTCTCTTAAGATTCAATTGTATCTTAATTTTATTAGATTTTCTAATCTAACTCATTCATAAGTCCTTCATCCGATTATTATGCTAGTTAATCAATTCCACTAATAGAACAAATTCTCTAAAATTCATCCAAAAGCAACTTTCGCTCCATTTACAATGATTCCTAAGCTTTGACTTCTTATTTGATTAATTTATCATAACTTTTGGTCTTATTAAATTCATCTTCAAACTCTTTTAATTAGATTCTTGACTATTGTAATTCATTATTTTTCTAAGATAGTTCCATGTCTAACTTATTTTTTAGTTGTTCTAGTTCCTCTAATTTCTATTATTTTTACAATAACTTAGGATCAAGTCTTTATTATTCCTTACACAATTTTTCAAATTCTTATTCGTAATGCAAACTCGCAGCCTGTAACTAATTCTACTTTTGTTGACTAGCCTTAATCTCCTACTATAAATTCAAATATATATTTCTTATTTGATTGCTTTAATTAACTAACTTTTAGTAGGATTATGATAATTCTTAGACTGTGGCTGCTGCTCTTTATAATTCTTCTCTACTTTCATCTTTACAAAATTTGAATAAATTGTATACTTGCTTCTTCCTTGATTTCTGCAATTTTATTACCCAACAATTCCACTTCCTCTTAAGTAGCCTGCTGGTAGTGTTATCTGTCTCTCAATTATTATTCAATTTATTCGATTTAAGCTTCACATGTCTTAATTTCATATTTCCTTTATTTTATTTTATTTGCATTCTTTTTTCTTGGTTTCCCACTTGAATGTACTTTTCTAATTAATTCAGCTAATTATTATTTTAACTAAATCTATTCTTGGAGAACCTCTTCTAAATTAATCTAATAATTTTTATTTCAATCTCATACTTATTCACTTTCTTACTATTATATTAATTGAGTGAATTGTTTATCCAAGATTTTTCTATAGTTTCTAGGATCTAATTTTGTTTCAAAAGGAATCCCGTTCTCCTCAAACAATTATTATATTTTGAACATATAATTTAAATTATATAAAGACGTATAGATATTTTAACAGAACAAAATTGAAGAACTTTTCTCAATAGGAAAATAAGATAAGATTTCGAGTGCAATTATTCTCTCATCATCAGTTAGATAACTTATTATATTTTAAGGCATTCTAATACTTACTTTATAAATGAGATAGTGATAATTATAGATCATTGAATGAATATGCAAGGATTCTAATAATGTTCTATTTAATGGTTTAATAGCAAAATAGTCTATTTATTTATTTCTGATTTATTAATCATACACAAAATATAAATCACTTCTACCCTACATAGAAATCACAATTATAGAATTAATTCAATTATATTTATATCGCATAATTAATCACGATTATAAAATTAATGAAAATTAATGATCATAATGACAAGTCATTTCATTCTGCGTCCATCCATAAAGCTTCTTCTTTATTAAGCCTGATTGAAGATGTAAATAATCAATAAGTTCATAATCAAAATATTTTACAATATACATCAAAAAACAAAGGGTTTAATCCTTAACCAATAATATCTTCTGCAGTTGCTAGAGAGGTGGAAGAATTAGAGTAGACCTACAAAAATTAGTAAATTAAAGACATTTAACAAATAGGGACTAAACCTTTTTATGTAGAATATATGGAATACTATTCTTGCAGCTAATCCTATCCTCATTAAGAGGTCCCTTGTATTTGACATTACACAAAAGCTCTATCATTAGAGCAACTTGGAGATAAGGATTTACTGCTTTAATTTACCTTCCAATCAGTATCTATGAGTTAAAAAACAAAAAAAATTATAGCATTTCATTTAAGGATTAAGAATTTAATTTACTAATGGCCTCTGTAGCCCAAGCAGTACTAATATATAATATGAATTGTAGATTTTTGCAGTGTCCTTATCAATATCTGTCACACATACTCATGTCTCATATGCTCTTATGTTTTATAATAGTTCCCTATTATTTTATTGTGGATTCAAAATCATCGCAAAGTAGCATTGCCACATTCTGGAATATTTTGGATTTGGAGTTGCCTTAGTGCTATTGGTAGTAATTTTCACAAACCATAGCTACACATTTTATTCTAAACAAGATGTTTCAATTTTAGATAAAATCATATATGGAGATTTAACTGCGCTTTTTGGAGGTGGAGTTTCTACTTTATATTAGTATTTATTATAATAGAGTTAGTGCAAAATATTATTCTAAATTGATAACTAGTTGTCCAACTTTTACATTATTCGCTATTATTAGGGCTTTGAGTACTGTTATGTTGATAGTGATGACATTAACATTTGATAATCAGCACAACTTCTTTGAATTCTTGGAACCCGTTCTTTTTACTCAAATCTTCCTGAATGCCTTGTTCACTGGTGTTTTGATGAATCAATTATAATCATATGTGCAATTATTTGTCGATCCATTAACATTTAACTCTGCTAACTTTTTTTAACCACTTATAGGGAGCATTTTCTCATACTTTCTGGGGCAAGTATAGAAAATCATATTTTTATTAGGAATCTTTACCAGGATCATTATCTGTAATATGTATGATTTTGTACAGTATCGGTTTATTGTTTATATAAATTGGACGATCTAAATCAGAAACCGAGGATCTAAACCTGGATATTGAAATGAGATAACTGGACACAGTATATTTTGAAAATAATCCTTTACTCTCAATATTTTAATCTACTTACAGGGAAAGAGACGACTAAATGAAAATATCACTATATAAAAGAAAGACCATTTAAAGACTGCAAACGAAATAATTTGTTGATTATAGTATGGATTAATGAGAGTTGGTTTAGTTAACTATTATAATTAAAATTAAACTTATATAATTATTAATTCTAACCCTTTTAAAATAATTTGAATTATCTTACACCTAAATCTTAATTACCTTAATTAGGTTTACAGAACTCTTTATTAAAGTTAAATAAATCATATAGAGTTGAGGATGGATTACTATAAATTATCTCTTAGATTTTAGATAGTAATATTCACATTTGACACTTTATACCTTTAATTATGTTAGAATTTTAATCAATCTTAGATTATATTAATAAAATCAATTAAATTCTTATGTTCCTTTAGTTCTTCATCATTTTCATATATACACATCATTTTATGTCTATTTTATTTTAGCTAGATTTAATTCGAATAATTTAAAAGAAAAACTTTGTTTGTTGATTTGAAGTGATTATGAATTTATTATTGTTTGAGATTTTGAACATAAAAATTTATTTTGTAAATAATTATTAATTAAAAAATTTTAAATTAAGGAAATGTTTATGATATAGAATTATTATTTTTAAACTGTAGATTCCTAAGATCGTTAAATAAGCAAAATATTATTCAACTAATGAGGTTCCATTTTAGTTTTCAAAAAACTATTGGATATGACTGATGAAAATAAAGAGTTTAAGATTTTAATTTATAAATAAAATATAATTCTACAAATTTTTAGATTTCATGATTCTATAGTGTTTAACCCAAAAAATTGATTTTATATCAAGCAATTGATTTAAAAAAGTGGAGTGTAAATGATAAAAATAGATTATTAAAACAGATTAATAGAGTTTCTACTTGTTCTATATAATTAATCTAAGAACAAAAATAGTGAATCTAAATTTGGTATTTAAAAAATAGTCTTGCTCTATATAATAATGAATATAGTTCATAAAACTTGATAAATTTTTCTGTTAGACTAGTAGGGAAGGTTAAAATCATAATTGGTTTTCAATTAAGCAAAAATAGTCAACATTAAATAAGTTACTAATAAACATACAAATCAATCATTTTATTATGCACTGTGAATCATATTAACAAAATTGTCTTCAAATGAACTTGGTTTTCTACTTCTTTAGATCTGTTGTTCCGTAGTAGATTCATCGTATTGAATATTGAAATCGATAACTGTTGCTTTTGATACCGATCTCGTTTTTTCTGCGTAATAAAATGCGTAAGGTATATAAAAACAGGGAAATTGTTGAACTGCTGTAAAAAATATTTGAATGCCGATTTAAAAAACAGAATAAGTTTATTCTTTGCTTTATTAAAAGCAAAATAACTCTCTGTTGGTGTTGTACATTAACAATATGAGCACAATGAATGTTATCATTGTAATGGTTTAGGCCCAAATAACTAATTTAATCTATTGTAGTTTCATGGTTAATGTGTTTTTAATCATTGAACAGCTGTCAAGGATTTTGGAGTATTGGTCTTGATTTTGGTTTAAGGATTCTTCTTTCCTTCGTATGTAGTAGATCAGTGATTGCCCATGGATTTGCGTGAATATTGTGATTATCAGTATTTGCACTTCCAATAAATCGAGACTGTAATAAAAATAACTATTTTAACAATGGTAATCGTACTTATTGCAAGAAGAGTCGTCGATTTTGAAGAAGAAGAAAAACTGCAATGAAAATACTATCAAGTAGAAGGCTCCCTTGCTGACCATTAATCTTAAATATCGATTTTTTCTTTTTTCCACTATATAGATAAAATTGAATAATTACAGTCATCTGCATATTTAAACCGATATCTAAGGTTGGCTAAACTCTGTGAAACAAGAATGAAGGTAACGAGTTGTAATAAGCTTGCTGAAATGATCATCCTATTCGAGTTGTAAATAGTGTATTAAATCAAATGGATGATAGCTTGTAAACAGCAGCAAATCATGGGGGCTATCTCATATCGTATTGATCCATTTGCTTTGTAGTAGTGGAATGACCAATTTATTGAGACTACTGCGATAATGAGAGACAAAAATGCAAGTACAGAGTATCTAATGCAAGATAAGAAATGATTATCACATTCTTCTAAAATTAAAATCATTCTAATAATAATATTATATCATTAAATTCATCAGTTTTATTTAAAGCATGCAATACTGAAATCTTTGTAGACTCTTGCTCATAATACGGATTATTAAATGCTCATTTGTTGTAATTTAAATAACAAATTTAAAATCATATTTGAACAAATAGCTAATTTAATTTACATTTCCTTATTAAGATCCAAAAATTATTAAATAATTCAGTTTCTGTAGTTACAAATCAAACTTATCCATTTATCATCATATTTATCGATTTCACCATAAATTTCAAATGAATTGATTTAAATTACGGATTTTTAAGTATTCTTTGAAACAAAGTAATTTACAATAATTACTGCTTCGAAAAATAATAAAAAATAAAAATAAAAAATATCAATAAATGTCTAACCAAAACGATCATCATAGCCAAGTAGAAGAACACATCCTCAAATAATTTGAAATTTAAGATTTCAAAGGTAAAGGAGCTTATGGAATAGTTTGGAAGGCTGTAGATAAACAAACGAAACAATAAGTGGCATTAAAAAAGGTTGTAACTACTAATATTTCTAATAGGTTTTTGATGCTTTCTAGAATTAAACTGATGCTTAACGAACATTCAGAGAAGTTTGTTTTTTATAATAATTAACAGATCATGAAAATATTGTTAAATTATTAAAAGTTATTAAGGCTGAAAACTAGAAAGATTTGTATATGGTGTTTGAATATATGGAAACTGATTTACACAAAGTTATTAGGGCAGGTTTGTTAAGCCCTTTGCATATGCAATATATAATATATTAGTTGTTAAAATGCTTAAAATTTATACATTCAGGAGAATTGATTCATAGAGACTTGAAACCTTCCAATTTGTTGATTGATTCCGATTGCAAAGTAAAAGTAGCTGATTTTGGATTGGCTCGGAGTATTGCTTAATCTGAAAATGAAAATGGTATATATTCGCATTCTATAATCATATTAGAAACACCAGTAATGACAGAATATGTTGCTACAAGATGGTACAGAGCCCCAGAAATCTTGTTAGGATCTCATGGTTACTCAAAGTCGGTTGATATGTGGAGTGTTGGTTGTATTCTTGGCGAAATGTTATTGGGCAAAGCCATCTTTTCAGGATCATCAACTTTGAACTAAATAGAAAAAATAATTGAACTAATAGGAAGACCAAAAATTGAAGATCTAGAAACAATTAATGCACCCCTTGCTTTATAGGTTTTAGATGGCATCTAAATGTAAAAGAGAAAAAGTTACGCAGGATTCTTCCCTAATGCATCTCCAGACTTCATTGATTTCATTAGACAATGTCTAAATTGGAATCCCTAAAAAAGAATGACAATTGATGAAGCATTGAAACATTAATTAATGAAGGAATTTTCGAATACTGAAGATGAAAAAACCTTGAAATCAATAATCAGAATACCTTTTAGTGAGAATAAAAAGCTCACTATCAAAGACTATAGAGATAAAATAACTTTAAATTGTGAATAGATTCTATAAGAAATTGAATAGAATACATTTGATAAAAACATAGCCAAATAATATGTATCTACACCACAAAGTTTGGCTACTTATATGAATAATTTTGAGTCAAAGTAGAAACACCATGCTTCTAATCATTAAGCCTCTCAACCTGTGGATAAGCCTAAGAAACTAGATTCCTTTTATAAACCTGAAGCTGCAAATATCTATACTTCTTAAAAGAAGTCTGATTATTCTCCTACCTTGAAACCAACAATGCCATCTAATCCTTAAAATATTAGTACCCATTAGGTTTAACAAAAATATAATTCAAATTAGAATTAAACTTACAATTAAGGGTTGAGAAAGACTTATACCAATATTGTGAATAGACCTCATAATGATATTAATAAAAGTCCAGAAATAAAGAAAAAAACAGAAAATCTTATCACAAATGTAACAAAGTCTTATTCTTTTCATGGAGAACCATATGATAGACGTGTGAATAATGCAAGTTTCAGCACTCAAAATAAGAATGAAAATAAGCCATCAACTTCAGTTAGTTATGTTAGACCGGTTCAAATAAATTAGTTATCAAATTACACTACAGCATAGAATTTCTCTTAATAAAAAGAAATGTTAAGGCCTAAAGATCCCATCATGATAACTCAGGCATAAAGAAGTAAATCATTTGAGAAGTCACCCATTAATATTAACCCAACAAGTCCATACCAAAGACAAAAAACAGAGGTTCCTAAACCAAAATTTATCCCCCAAAGTACTAAACTTAATCCTATTTAGGTAATATTAACAATAGTGTGGCTCAAGTGTAGAAATTATTATAGAAATGCTGCTAAGTTTAGAATTACCAACAACACAAAAAAACATCAAGTGCAGTTGATCCAGCAAAATAATAGCAATAATAAATTTAATAAACCATAAATTACAACTATTTTGACATTAGAAACTCAAAATTTATGTGATTACTATTTTTGTATTATTTATATTAATTATATTATATAAGAATAGTTGATAAATTTAATCATTTACATCTTCAGAAAGATTTAAAAGGGTTTTTAAATTTAGGTAGTGCAAGTTCATATATTCTTAAGAAATATAATGTATTATTACTATTAATTAATGCTGTCATGATGAGAATTCTTCATTTCAGATAATTTAGTAAAATAGGGGTGGATCAAACATTTTTCAACGGAAGGTCTTTGGCCTGCATCTTTCAGCATTTGAATTATAATATCATACAACAAAGGACATTTCAGATTATCACTTATGACGTATTGATTTTTTTTATTAAGTTCACAAATTTCTTTGGGGGCCAATTTTGATGAATAAATGCGTTTTCCGGTAGCCAAGATGTGTATGACAGCCCCTAAACTATAAATGTCACATAATTCATTATAAGGAACTGATTATTAATATATTTCTGGAGCTACATAGCCAGGAGTACCGCACCTGAATTCCATATTCTTATTGTCTGAGATAAATGTTGCAAAGCCAAAGTCTATTAGTTTTAATGATTTTATGTCTCCTTTGGTTTTAAACATAATATTATCTAATTTGATGTCTCTATGCAAAATATTAAGTGAGTGTAAATGCTTTAGAGCCTTTAACAGTTGTTTGAATATCGTTTTAATTTCTGAATCGTCTAATTTGAGATGCTTTTGTTGCATGAATTCATATAGAGTACCTCCAGCCATATACTCATATATAAATATTGAAGTATCCTTCTCAGTAATTATTTCCAACAATTTCATTAATTTTGTATGTGGATATTTTTTTAAGGTTTTGTTCACTTTAATTTCACTATTGATTTCCGACTAAAATACCTAAAATATTTTTACATTCTGAGACTATAAGCATATTTTAGCCACCACATATTCTTTATTGAATATATTTCTGCATTATACAATCTAATATTAATTTAAACAAGTTACTTGACATTATTTGTTTTCTTTTAAAATCTTGATTATTTCATATTTTTCGTGAAATACTTGAGCTGTTGTTTATATAAGTTAGGTTTGCGTTGTTAAATTAAAAAATGAAACCCCAGATGAATTTTATTTAGATTACTTATTACTCCTTGCCAAATACTATAATTCAAATTAGTCAACTGGTATTGTACTAGGCTTAAGGATAAATAATACTTTAATGTAGCTTGTAATGGGCTTTAGGAAAACTACTCTCCCTTCAATTCGTGTAGTTTAGAATTCGTATTCGATTTTTTTCTTTCAGTTTTCTTAAGTATCGAGTTTTAGAACCCAGAATCGAAAAATGCAATTGATTCTCTTCTTTTCATTATTTAATGTTGAAATATTAATATCTTAATTGTAGATATATATAATTAATTTAAAGTGGGAATTATGTTATTAAGAATTCTAAGAAATCTTTATTTCAATCACTATTAAATGATTTTTTGTTTGTTTTTTTTCATGTACTAAAATCAAAACACACTACCTCAACATTAATCAATTTTCATAGCATTTTTCATTTTGAAGAATTCTAATAATTAATTATTAAAAGTATTTACAAAATTTAAATTCCACTTAGTTCAATTAAAGATTTTACAAATTACGTAATATGGATAATAAAATATTTAGTAGCGCAGAAACTACCATTGAATAGATAATATCTAACTTTAGTAAGTCCATATTGCTGAATTATTGAATTATTCATCCTTTAAATCTTCAATCAAACATTCATTTTTTCCATATTTGAATTGAATTGGGTTTTTTCGAGTCAAAACTTTATTGGTCGATTCTTTTGATTTTGAATTATTTGATTCTAAACTTAATAATATAACAAGCTTTTGAATTTTAATTACTTTTTTAATGGCAATAATATTTGTTAATTATTGATAGCTAATATCAATTATTTATTAATATAGGTTAATACATATTTTAAGTTGGTTACTAAAATTGAGTTTAGAATATACTAATTGAGAGAAAGCTCAAGCTCCTATTTCAAAATTATAATATTGACCTATAATGTGAATAGCATTATTATACAATAATTATTTTGATTAGACAATGATAATTTCATTTCTTATACTCATTTGTTCAACCATTAAGAATTTTGTTGTAGCTCTTACTTAAAAAAACCTAACAATTTCAATATATTAATCTTAAATTTTTACTGATTGTGGATTTTTACAATTAGGTTTTGTTTAACCAGTAGATTGGTGGAGCAATAAACATGAATTGATAAAAACTCCTGTTCCCATTTTCATATAAGAAAATTGATTGCTTTATTGATCCACTTAAATATTACTTTTTTGTAATTAGTTTAATTTTTAATCCAAATTCTTTCTTTCTTGAGTATTTCTTTTAAGAAATATATTTTTAAATCTTGAGTAAATAAGAATTTTATAGTACCTCTTATTATTTAAACATTTTTCATTAGTTTTACACAGTTATTTAACATAGAGAATTTTATTTAATCAATTATGATGTTATGTATGTTAGTGATATGTTGGAATGGCCTCAAAAATTGAGTCAGGATTGAAAAATCAATTGTAAGAATATTTTTTCATGTAATTTATTAATACTGATTTAATTTAAAATTTATTTAGAAATATGATGTTTAATTAGGTATTAATTAATTAACCATATAAAATAGACATAAATTAAAAGTTAATATTTATCAAAATTTATTAAAATAATATAAATAATTTATCAGGAGTTATGATTGATATCTAAAATCATTAGCAGAATTTCAAAAAAACAAACATCAATCCCATTAACTTGATATCTATACGTTAATATTTGTATAATTGCAAAAAAAAACAATGATGTATTACTGACTATTTCAAATTTAAACAAAAATCAAATTAAACTTTAATCAAGAGCAAACGAAAAATAAAATAAATGGATGGGAAAAAAATTAAAATCTCAAAATTATTAGATTTTTAATCAAAATTTTTTAGCAGTCCAATTCAAAAATTAAACAATTGTAACATAGCTGAATCATTTAACTTATGCTTGAGTTCATATATAATGGTTTAATAATTTTATAATAGAATCTTATAAGTCAAAGAACATAAAAATTAGATTGATGAAGTTTATTCTTTAGAAATACCCATAATTTATTTTAGAACTTTTTTGATATAAGAAAACAAAAATTACCAAGTTATATTAATTAATTAAATTAATTTATTTATGATGAAAAAATTGCATGGCTTTCTTAATTAACCATGATGACTTAGACGCCTGATTTATAAAATAAATTATATAATAATGACTAAAGTGTTAACAAAAGTTGAATTTAATTCAAAATATTACACTTTCTCAATTAAAATAATTAAAATTTTGTGTTTCTCAAAAATTAATTATTCTGCCTTAAATGTGTATGAATATATCACTTTTTTCATTGTCTAGTTTAAATCTCCTTTTTTGTTAAGTGGTCATATTTTAAACTATTTTATGTTAATATTATTTATATATTCTTGAGAAATAATATTATAAGGATGTTGAAGAGAAGAATATAGAAATACATTGGAAGTTTAGTACAAATAAGTTTCATTTTTAATTAATGAATTTATCTTGATGGTCTTTTAAATGTTACTGTTCTTTCTATTTAACCAATTAGAATGGAGTTTTTAATAAAGGAAACTTAGGACATGTTAACCTAAAGTTGATATATATAATTACTACTGTTTAATTTTAGAAGTCTTCTCAAAATATTAATGATTAAGACATTATGTTGAATTAAACCTTTTTTCTGGTGAAGCCGTCATTTTTAAAAATAAATCAACTATGATTTCATTCTTTGTTGATTCTCTTATAATGATTTATTATTTTTGATGAAGTTGAGCAAATGTCTTAAATGAATGAGATTCAAAAGCGAACTTTCTTCCTGTCAATAATGTAAAAAATATCTGAGCAAGACTATATATGTCTATTAATTCATCAAAAGGGCCTTCAGAATAGAGCTCTGGAGCAATATAACCTGGAGTTCCACATCTTTCTATAATATATGGTTTATCATCGATAAATGTTGAGAATCCAAAATCAATAACTTAAATTGAATTCGTATTGTTATTTTCTAATAACATAATATTATCCATTTTAATATCTCGATGCATTATATTGTGTTTATGAAGAAACTTTATTGCAAATAGCAATTTCTTCATGATTTTTCGGATATCAACAAAAGATGGGCAGAAATTCTTTTAAGCCATAAAGGAATACAATGTACCACCTTCACAATAATCAAAAATGAGTATAATCTTATCTTTTTCTTGATAAAACTCCCTTAATTTTAAAATAGATTCTTAGTTGAATTAACTTAAGTATTAACATATTCTTAATTCATTCAAAACAAGTGACTTGATTAAATAAAAAACATACCTTGGAATGTCTTTCTAGATTTTGAGTAAAATGAAATCTCTTGGCAATAACCTCTATGTTCTAATGCTTACTATAATACTTGATAATCTAAACATTAAGTTAAACATTACTTCTCCTTATTTAGTTTTTTTTAATATTTAAATTTCTTTGTATTGGGACATGAAATTACCATAAAATACCTTTCCATCAAGATATTATTTTAGACATTAAATTGTTTACTTTGATCCTCTATATGTATATGAATAATTTTCAGTAATAACAATTACTTCACATTAATTGCCATCACTAAGATAAAATCAAATTAATACTCTAGTTTCCACTCAAAAACAGCACCTTGTGAACAATATTCAACCTTTAATTCATTAGCTTCTCCAATCTTAGAATATTATAATTTATTTTACCTATATAGACAAGTATGTATCATAAATAGTAAATTTCTATTATGAAAATTATCCTTAGTTTGAGAATTATAGATAACAATAATATATGTGAGTATCAGACACCTTCATATTAGCAAATTATTATTTAATATATAATTGCCGTAGTGTTTATTACAAATAAATGTATTTTAATTGAAAAATTAGATATTTTCAAATGCTTAGTATTAATAATCGTAAATAAAATCTTTAAATTGTTTTTTAGTAAAAGATTATCCTTCTATTAAAATTGTATTGTAACTTTCTCTAAACGATAATATTACTGGGGAGCATAGAATTTATATATAGTATTTTTTCAAGTAAGGTTTCTTGTTTTTTTAGCAAGTGTAAATTTTTAAACATAAATAATAATAATGGTCGCTTTAGGATGTCTTTCCAAAATAATAGATTGTAATCTTAGATAATGATATCCAATTGATGTTTAAATTTCTTTTATGTTTTCTTTGTATTCATAATTAACTAACTCTCAAGTTTTATTTGATTCTCAATTCATTCTAAAAACATACTGTTGATATTAGTTTAACGATGTAATATTCAATTAACATTCCTAATCTACTCAGAACTATAAAATGATTTTTTTAAATAAAAAAGTAAATTAGAATTATTCATAATAAGAATGAAATTTAGAATATATTATAATCAAAAATGAATACTCAAATTTTTTATTATCAAAGACACTTTTGTTTTTGTGAGTATTTATAAGATAAGATAATGTGAGGATTATTTAACAAATATTATAATAATCAAAATTGTTAATAAAACAGGAAGGTTAAACTCAAAAATGAATGCAATCGAAAATTTAAGTTTTAATTGAATATTTCTCTATAAACAATATATACTCATTAGATAAGAATATCTACTTTAATTAAATAAAAAGTTATTCTAATCCAAAGTGAGATTAAGAAGAGAATTTTCATTTATAATTCTATAAATATATTATGACATTTATTAACAAAATAAACTCATTTATAATGAAGAATTAAAATAATCAAGAAAGCAAAGACTAATCCAAAAAGCTCTGATCTTCCTATATTGGTAAGATAGTTTATTACTATTTAGAAAGAGTACTTTTGAATTAAGTATCTAATTAAATGTCAATCACTACCGCAATAACGATATTGATCATCTTATCATTTTAAGAATATGGATTTCAATTAAAAAGTTTTCTCTTAATTTAAAAAATGCAGTTGATTGCATAGTTTGTAAAATTAAAAATTTATAATTAACTAAAAATAAATTAGTTAAACTCTTTATATATAGATGTTCTTTAGAAAATCCATAACTTAAAATCAACAACCTATTGCTTTTTAAGAAAATAAAATTAAATTATAATTTGAATTCGCAAATCTGAAACTTTTATTCAAGAATTATATAATAAATTAAAGTAAATTTTGATTTTATTAGTTATTGTTTATATCTATTCACTATCTATGTAAATTAAATTTATAATTATGACTTTTTCATTATAGTAAGGAACTTAAAAAATACTTATTTTAATATTCTTATGACAATTTAGTTTAGTATCTAGAATATAGCATTAAATTACGAAAAAGAAAATTATATTTTAAATTTTTATATTAACATATAATTTTATAGTATGTAATAAATAGATGAAATTTAACAAAAGCCATTCACTAGAATAGCTTTGGTAGGAAGTACAAGATGCGGTAAAACGACTTTATTGGGAGTGCTAACAAAGGGAATGAGTGATGATGGAAAAGGATCAATAAGAAACATTATGGTTAATTATTCTCATGAAGTTAAAAAGGGAGGGCAAACAGAATCTGTTGTGTTTGAGCTGATTGGATTTGATAAAGAGGGTAAGTAGATTTTATCAAATGAATTACCAACAAACAAAGGACAATATTAAAGTCAAGTATTCTAATAATCAAACTCATATTCATACCTAATCGATACATGCGGAGATACCAAATATTTTAAGCATTCATTATCAGCGATCAATAAATGCTTGTTTAATCTCTTAATAATTGTGATAGCTGCTGATGAAGGTATTACGAGAATCACTGTAGAGTGTTTATTGATATGCCAATTGTATAAGATACCCTTTATTATTGTCTTAACCAAATGTGACTTAATTTAGAGTAAGGAGGATAAGGAAAAAGTAATATTTAAAATTCATAATTAAATCAGCAATAATTTTTTATATAGAAAATTGGTTATAGCAAAGGATCCCAAAGAATGCGCTAATCTGATGAATCTTAGACTCAAAAAATGTGACAATTAGAAAGGGATGATCTGTCCACTTTTTGAAGTAAATAATATTAATCGGGATGGGATTGAACTTCTATTATAATTTTTGTTCCATTTTTAAAATCAGGATCATCTACATTCTGAAATCAAATCTGCAGAACAACCATTTATGATGGATGTATTTTATACTTGCAATGTCAAAACTATAGGGGAAATCCCATTTGGATTAGTAAAATCTGGAACTGTCAAGTTGGATTAAATAGTTTCTGTTGGATTGGATGAAAACAAGTAGATACAATGTGCAAAAGTGATTTCTATTTAGAATATCAGAACTTCTCTTAATTAAGCAAGATCTGGGGAATTGATATGCCTAATATTATAGCCAATAGCTTAATAAATTATTGACTTTTCTAAAATCAAAATAATAGCTGACCCAAAGATCAACATTCCATATGTAAAGTCATTCTGGGCAAATATTAGCATGCTTCCTGGTCCAACTACTGTAACAATTGGATTTAAACCAATCTTAGAACTCTCTAATATTACATTGCAAGTAAACTTATAAGAAATAATTGGAGAAACTTAATTTCTCAAAAGTGGAGATTGTGCATTGGTCAAACTTCAATTTTTAGATGAAACCTATCAACCTGTTTATGAAAATTAGCAATTTATACTAAGAAGCAGTCACTCTATTGCTTATGGATAAGTAGTTAATGTTTCATAATCAGATTTAATAAATGATGAATAATGAAGATTGTATTTAATATGTTCTATTTATGAGATATAATCTTTAATTTTTATACTTTGTTCTTTCTCTCTTTGAAATTAAAATAACCAAATAATTTTGTATCTCACAAAATAATAATTGAAAATAAATATAAGATCAATTCGGAATTCATACACATATAAATATCCATCATGTGATGATTTTAGAAAAACGATATCACATTTATCTAGAAAATCTACTGTTTATATTTAATTCAAAATTATTAATACAAAAAATAGGAAATTGGCATAAATTATGAAATTTTTGGTTGCTCTAATACTTCTATTGTCTTCGGTTAGCTAATGCGAGAAATTAAAAGTGTCTGCTTATAGTAATACAAATATAATACATTTTAGTTGAATCACTTTGTCCTGACACAACCAGATTCATTTAGTCATCATTATTAAAGGCATTATAAACACCATAATTTGAAGAGTTAGTTGAATTAAGACTAGTTCCATATGGGAAGGCTTCCTAGGTGTTATAAAATGACAGTAAGATAGTATTTCAGTGTTAACATGGTGATCTAGAATGCTTTGGCAATAAAATTTAAGCATGTGGTTTTGATGCTTTAAATGCATCTTAATAAGAGTAAATAAACTTTTTGACTTGCATTCAAAAGTCTAGGAAACGACAACAAGAAGATTTCGAGAATGAAATCAGATAATGTTTACCAGATTTATGGGAAGGCGTTTTGGAATGTGCAAAAGGAACTGAAGGAGTAAAATTATTATGGACTAATGGAGAAGAAACATTAAATTTAGATCCTAAATTAACCTACGTTCCATGGGTAACAGTGGATGGTAAGTTTGACTCAAAGGCTCATGAATAAATAGAAAGAAATATTGTAAAGTGGGCTTGTTAGATTGCAAATAAATAAAAAGATAATTATACATAAATAGAAGCATGTGAAGAATATTAATGAATAATTAAGATGAATATTATAATGTCAACCTTAGTATCCAAATTAATCGGTCCAGTTTTTATACTCCATTAATTATTATTATGTAATGTCTCTTTTTAGGTTTGGAAGTACAGCCAAAAAATCACTCTAAATATTTAAGCATCAAGATTTACATATGAAATATTTTCATTTAACAATAATTGCCCTGAAGGAATGTCCATTAATGTCATCTCCTCAGCTTCTGGATCATTTAAGGAACAAACCATATATTTGGTTTAATTTTAAGTAAATTGCTTTTTAAAATGAGTGGCTTTTTGAATTGCTCTTATCTATTCAGATTATGCCTCTTTAATAAAATTAATTATGTCGGATCCAGAATATCCTTCTAATTTTTCTGCAAGACATTTAAATTAATCCAAATTTAAATTATTAGGTATTTCTTTTAGCTTATTTTAAAGTAAAATTAATCTCTCATCATGATTTAGAAGTGGGATATATATTCGTCTTTCAAATCTTTTTCTAACACTCATATCTATATTCCAAGGTAAATTAGTTTCACCAATCACAATTATCTAATCATAACTAAAATCTTAAAATTCAATTAAAAGTTATGTTTTTACACTTCTAAGTTCACCACTAGCACATTCTCGATCACTAAATATTGAATCGATTGCATCTATAAATATGATACACGGTTTTTTCTGTCTTGCATAAGAAAATAATTATTTAATTAACTTTTCGGATTCGCCTACATATTTTGATATTAAGTCACAATATGAAACAAATAAAAAAGTGCACTCAGATTCAGTCGCACACGCTTTTGCTAAAATTGTTTTACCTGTACCTGGAGGCTTAAAGATTAGAAATTAATAAATACTCCATATAATAGAATACCTTTATAAGGATTACGAATCCCTTAAAATAATTTTGGGAATTTTAATGGTATTATGACAGCCTCTTGTAAATATTTCTTTGCCTGTTCTAAACCAATTATATCTTCCAATTTTACATTTGTTTTTATAGAATTGAATAAATCAGGTTTGGAAGCCTAAGCATCCTCTAAGTTTTCTAAAAATTTTACTAAATTGTTGATTTTAATTTTCTTAATTATTATTTTAATTCTATTCTATGTTATTTTTTTTCTCTAAAGAGTTCAATTAGACTTTTAATTTTTCAAGTATCTCTAAATTCATTTTGATCTGTTATTTCACCAAACTCTTAGATTCTTTTTTAGTCTCTAGTTTTGCATATTTAATTAGTTCTTCTAATCCTTATATCATTAAACTATATCCTTCTTTTTTTGTTTCAAATATTTAGTCACTCATATATAAAGTTTTGCCTTTTAAGAATAATAATAAAGATACCTTTATCAAGTAATTAGAGAGCATTCAATCTTATTTATTCTAATTATTCAGTATTCATTAATATATAAATAATTAATTCAACAAGAAAAATAAATCCATTTTTCTAACTCACAGCAGAACTAAGTAGATATTTCCTTACTTTTTATTATTATGTTTTAACTTTATATCATATATTACTTATTATAAGGAATGTTAAGAACTTGGATATTTAAACTGAATATTTATAATTATTACACATACTCTTACTGAGGCATTTGAAATGTCTTTAACTAATATTCTTATCTAATAAATTTATATAAATATAGTAAATATTTAAAGAATAATCGTTAAAATACAGAATATATGCTCAATTAATATATATATTAAATATGTAATTGAATATCAACATACCAATTAAGTGAATTCATTCCAATATCTCATCACGCATAATTTAGATACTCAGTTGCCTACCAGAATTGCTCATGCATAAATTATTGGATGGGGAATTGTCAGATTTGTTTCCAGTCTAATATGTTAAATCTGAGTTTGTTAATGGGATGAATTAAACAGAAGGTTTCTTATTTATTTCACTTTAAGATTCATTATTGTTACTGTGAATTTTAGCAAAAAATTATTGTATTTCTTCTTCTTTTAGTCCTTATCTGCATATTGGACATTAACTATTCTTTTTAGTCCAATCTTATAAGCACTGATCATGAAAGATATGATTGCAAGGAGTTATTCTAAACTTCTCTTTCTTCTCAAATTACAACAAACAAATAGAGCATTCCTTTGTTAAATATTCTTCTAACATTTTCTATGCTGGCATAAATTTGTTCAAATGTGCAACTTCCAACACAGGCTTGACGTATGTAATCTTTTTGTATTGCTTTTTATATGAATAATAAATTAGAATTGAAACTATTATACCTGATAAAATAACTGCACATATGATTAATATTGCCCACAACGGAAATTCATTAATTTCTATTTGACTAATTTAAAATAAGCACATTACTTTAATTCCAGTATCAAACTATGTTCTCTTTCTATATTCTCATTAAACACTCCAATATAAATTATGAATTCATTCGAATCCTTTATATTTGAAAAGTAGTTCTTTAGATTAATATTTACATTTTCTTTTCTATCTATTAATTAATAGCCTTGAAAAAAGTTAGGCTATTAAATAAATGCTTCATAAACACCAGATAGAAGTGAGATGCCCATCTAAGAATTGGAATTCGATATTTTCAACTATTCATTTCAAAATTAAGCTTACAATGTAATCCAAATTTGACAATTGATAATATGCAAAAAACCAACTCTATTTATTCAAGTTAATTTGAACCAGCAAATCTACATCTATGTAATTTACAGATTGATCACAGTTCAAACCATAAGCTGGGAATTTACATGTTGGTTCTTTCTATTACTCAATCTAATACTTATCAAACCTCTATATTTTACATTATCATAAATAGTTAACTTGAAACTCATTTTGGTGTCTGCTTCAGTAATATTCTTGTAAACATTCTCCATTTTAGAATATATAGAGATAGTTAGGTTTTGATCTATTTCCCTTTAACTTAACCACAATTTGCGAATATGTTATTTTTAAGCATAAGACTCATAACTTGAAGTTTATATTGAAATGTTTTTATCAACTATTTCAAAAGTAGGGAAATAATTTTTGTTTAGTGGAAACTGAATAATTTCAAACTAATTAACTTAATAGCTTAATTTTGTTACTTATATGACATATCCATGATTTTATTAGAATAAGTATTCATATTTTAAATCTATAAGTGTGAATTTTTCTTCAACTAATTTCTTTGAAAAGCCTATAACCAAGAATATTAATATTTAATACATTAATTTAAATTTAATGAATTTGGAATTGAAACAAAATCAATATTTAATATTATACTTTCTTAATGCATTCATATTCATCTAACAGTCTATTAAATCAAATATAGAACTATTAGAAAGTGCACCTGTTTGTTATTAAATTATAAATTTGCATATCACCTCTAATTCCAATAAAAATGGCATATTTATTAAATAAAAAATGCAAAATAACACTCTACTAAATATACAAAGGTTTATTTTATATATTGTTATAAAGAAAATGGCTAAAATGAAAAAACTGGCTAAAAAATATAATTGCAATTAATATATTACTAACAGTGTTACTAAACTTTATTTTCATATTTATATAATATTTAATCTCTATATTTAGGGCATAATTTTAAGGTTAACTTAAAATAATAGGTAATTATAGCAATTAGTATAAAACTACTAATTATAAAAGAAAACAGAATCGATGATTAAAGTTATCAATTTATAAAATAATATTTAATATTTACATCAATTTTATTTAGTCTTGTTTATGATATCTGCTAAGATTGTTTGTTCAAGATATTTAGATTTTTAATTAAATTCTTTTTCAAACTTTTTTGTGTCATCTTAATCTACTCCTAACTCAAGTCTATTTTTAAATTAATTTTTACATTTGTTTAGGATGTAGTTTTTATCCATAAAGCATTTATAATTCAAGTGGCAGAAATTCAATATTCTTTTTGAAAAAGGTATTTAATTCATTGTTCTAAGGAAGATCTCTGATTGGTTGATAAGGTTCAAAAGAGGGATAATCCAAGAAAGATATCAATTTCTATTTGAATTCTTTTGATATTGAAATATTTTCTACCTGTTTAATCTTCTAGTAGTAATTTTTATGCAATACGAAATCTTTTCTCATACGCCTTTTATATTTATTCCCTAATTTAATTTCCGATTAAAACAAAATTGTCTTTGTCTAATTTATTTTCATAGCAATAAGCATGAACGAATTCATCAATGCTAATTAATAGGATGATTATCAATACTAATTAAAGGCATTTTCTAAATCCCACTAAATCGTCTCTTTGATTTTGGATGTAGTAATTTGTAAATTAATCATCGAATCGTTTTTATCTATGAATGACTCAAATGCCAAGATATCTTGAATGTGTTTATACTTCTGATGATCCTCAATGGCTTATTTTACTTAAATTTAACAATCCTCAATAATTTCTAATTTATGATTAACAAATTGCTATACTATGTGTTTCAAATGCAGTCAGCTTAGTAATTTTATTTGGGTACTTTTCTTCTAATAGATCAACAATAATGGCAAAGAGATTTCTGTATAATTATTCTTCTGAATAATCTTCTTCAAAGTCCCACAAAATCTATTCTTCTAACATGGTCTATTTAATGTTCAAAGAAGCCAAAGGGATACTGAGTTTGATAGGATAGAGATTTTGAGCCATTATTTGCATTCCAGGCGGGAATGGACATAATTTCATGTTATTTTGCAATTTTTCATTATGAGTCTTAATTTTGTGAATTTTCTTTTTAATGCAATCAAGTTAAGCGATTGATTCGGATAGTTTAGTGTTCTGCATTAATAT
>NW_001799022.1:489349-635531 GCF_000165425.1 Paramecium tetraurelia
TGAATGTGGTATAGATATATTAATTATATTATTAAAATAATACTTATAATTTATTTAATGATGAATGTTTAAGAAAAAAGAAATGTTATTATAAAAAATATGAATAAAATAATTAATCTATAAAATAAAAATAAAAGAATTCAAATAATGTAAATTATAAAATGAACTAAACAAAAAAAAACATGGGAAATATTTGGTGTTTCAAATAAGTGGTTTATTTGAAATTTACAAAAGATCCAGTGATGAGTTTATTCTGAACCTCCACAGATTTGCGCTCGCCTAAAATAATATCATAAATAATTTTCAGGATTTTGAAGAGTAAATAGCGATCAACAATAATACAAAAATATTAATTTTGTAAAGAAAATAAATAAATTTTATATTAACAAAATAGATATTAACTGGCATAGGAACTTTTAATAAGTATAAAACTTATTTATTTTAATTCACAATCTTTAAAGACTTATAATAAATTTACTAATCAGTTTAAAATAAAAGCGTAAAGATCTTGATAAGAAAGTGAGAATAAACATTAGATGAACTTAAAAGCTAGGTATAAGAGTAATTAAAAATCTTACTCTTTATGCCATGACCTAATTATTAAGAGAATGATTTTATTAAATAAATGGTGTGTGAAGTATACTGAAGAAAAGTTGCTAAAAGGAAATGCAGGAAATGCAGCATTCAAACAAGCTGTGAAATTCGGTGAACGGGTTTGAATATCCTTAAGAACGTTAAAATATAAGAAATAAGAATTTGGCTACTTAATTGGATTGGAAGACTAATATAATTATTGGATTTGAAATAAGATTAAAAAATAATCCTTAGTTTCAGAGTATGATGATTTATTCTTAATAACTTTCAAATAAATATAAGATTGTAAGAAATTCATTTGAAAAATTCTACATTATAGCTTCAATAAAGAAATAAAATTATATTGATATATAATCCAATTTCATGTTTAAAAATACAAGATAAATATTTTTAATGATGAATTATGAATCTGATAACTATGAAAAACTCAAAAATATGGATAGGATAGGATAATTTTGGATCATAGTTATGTTTTATTTTGTCTTCATCAAAACATGAATTCTTTTTAAGATTATGATTTATTTTTATGCATAATTCTCCTATGTATATTACGGTTATTTTGTCTAACCAGATATGCCATCTGGTTAAATACATTTAATAATTAGATGTATTTAAAAAAGAAATATATATTATTTTATATAAGTAATACTCCAATGCAGTAATAATAATAACATTTAAGATCATCTGAAATTAGAAGGCAATCTTCAACTTAATCAAATAGTGCAATGGATGAACCATTCCTAAAATTTTTGGCTGAAAGTAATTATTTGGAAAGTGAATAATCGTCCCAAGAAAAACATTAAAAATTAACCAAATGCAAAACTGAACATTCTCTTCAACCAATCTAGTACATCAATTCAAATTCATTTACTGTTAGCGATAAGAAGGTATTCTTAAAAATAAAAAAAATAGTTTTCATTTCCAGCAAATGAAATACTTGAATGGGAAACCTTATAAATAACCTTGCCACCAGAAGTTTATCAGTTCTTATTGTTTATGAAGACCTAGTGCAGCAATGGTATCATCGTTTACACAAACGAGTAAATATAAGGTTTGTTAGATGATAGCAAAGTAATCATGTATAGATAGATATATTTAAAATAGTAAAAATTAATTAGATTTATTTTAAAAATTGATAGATAAAGGTTGGGTATCAAAAACAACAAGATTATTTAATGATATTGCAATTAACTTTTATGCATTATCAGTAAAGAAATTAACTTATGAAAATTTGGTTTGGATTATTAGATCCATTAAAAGAGACCTAATCACTCCAACAGAAAGATTAGTGTAAAGCAGAATCAAAGAATGTTATGGCTTAAAGTATAATAGAGTTGAATGGGAACATATTATGAATTAGTTCAAAATCTCAAAAACACTCAATCAAATTCCGTTCTTCAAATGGAAAATTAATAGAATTGCCATTGCTTTAAGTCAAGAACATTAAGGATCCCTTAATATAAGAGGAAACATATGGGATTTATATTTATTAATAAAATTGGATTGTTGAGGATGAATTTCAACCAGAATTAGATAAAAAATAAGAGTGGACTATATTTATAGAATTTTTGATGGACTTTTTTGCTAAAACAAATGCTCAAAACAACAAAATCTTAAAAGGAGGTAGATATGGCTGTGCTTAATTCATTAAGCTATTGGGACCAAAAAAATTAAGAGATTTATCTCTTGGTAGATTGACACTTTATGTCTAAATGGCAGTTAATAAGAATTATATTCGGTACAATAAGACCATTCTAATACAAGAAAGCAGAGAAAAGTCAGAGCATACAACTGATAGTTCTGTTGATGGTGATCCTTAAATTAAAATTAGAGTAAAAGAACTATAAGAGTAATTGATTGAGTTGCTATTGGAAAATCCTGATGGGTATGATGTTATAATTAAATAAGAGTGTATCGTTGGCATAAATACCTACATTGTTAAAAGAAAGAGTCAATTTTGAATTGAATTTGATTGAATTAGGCTTTCCAAAACTAAAGAACTTTATAGAGAGTGTTAAGGATGTGATTTCGATTGAGAATAGTGGTAGAAATAATTTCATTGCTAAATTAAATTACTCTAAGTTGCCAAAAAAATTTTAAAGTAATTTTCTATTATAAAATATTTAGAACTCAAATAAAGTGAGTCATTTAACTAAAAATATATTTATACCGTCTTATAAATGATAAAAAGCATTTTGAGTAAACATAAATATGGAATCAGTATTAATCAATTATACTATGATTTATCTTAGTAATTAGGAGAATGGTTTAATTATTAAAGATTTCAATGCTAAAGTTTTTTCTAATTTTTATAGAATTACGCTGAAAATATTCTAGTGATTGTTTGTTAAAAAGGAAATCAATACTTAATTTATGAGAGGGATTTAAGATTTCTACCACCTCCACAACCAGCTCAGGATATTAATGATCCATAATTTGAATATATTTTAAGCGAAGCTATTTAATGTAGTTTAGGCTTATCAATACCACAGTCTTTTTTCTCTAGTAGTTGGCTTGGCAAGGTTGGAGATTCTTAAATAAGGTAAAAGTCACCTCCTCGAATTGAAGATTCTCATTAAGAAATTAAAGATAATCTTAAATTCATTGATGAATTATTGGGTATTATCATTCATTAAGTTTAGGAAATGAAAATAAATAAAATGATACTTATTCTATTTAAGATTGGTCTGAAAAGTCCATGAATCCTTTGGGAATGATTAGTTCAATTAATTATGGTCATAGTGAAATTTAAGATTTTGATCTAACTAAAGAGTTGCAATTCTCAATCTAGTAATAATAATAATAATAATAATAATAATAATAAGATATTAAAAAAAAATGAAAGCTGTATAATTTTTATTAAATTTTGAATTTATACTAATTTTTTAAGGAATGTATATTAAATTTTTATAGAATAGTATAAAATTTAATAATTAACATTATAATTTTTCATGTCAAATCATTCATCAATTTTAGTATTTTTTTTTTTTAATTAAACGTCCAAACATTGATCTATTTATTATTCTAAACATAAACATATGATTTAATAGATTTTATTATATTCCTTCATTTCATCACAGTTAATTTTTGATAATTCATAGGCTAATAATATTTTATAAGCAGAAGCAATCTATTACTTTGTTAATAATTTTAATTTTAATTATGTATTCCATATATTTTATATTTTTTGCTGAAAGGATACCTATCTTTAAGCAAGATGATCAATTTGATCTCCTATATATTACATCTAGTATTAATGTATTTATTAATGTTTATAAATTGGATTTTCCTTAATTTATCTAATAATACCATCTAGTTCAGAGTTCTCATAATATTCGTTAAAGAACTCAACACTTTAAATTTAAAAGATTCTAAATATATCTTTTTAGTTATGAGCCAAAATCAATTTATAAATCTCTTTCATTTCTAATTAAAATGGATGATCTTAATGGATATCGTATCTATGCTTGAACCAAGATTCTATATATCTATCTTATTATTGATAATAATCTTGATAAAACTTTTGAACCTTATTTAAGGAATTCTTCCTTTGATCTTCATTAAAAGTAAACTTATCATTTTTGAATTTCCAGGGATATATACAATCATATCTAATTAAAAGATTAAATAAACAATGATTCTCGAAATTGGTGAATAATTTTATTATAGAACCCAAGGAACTTTGTTAATCTAGAGTTCCTATTAAATCTTTAATATCACTTATTGTTTTATATTAAGAAATCCAACTTATAATAGAATTTTTCACATCTTTAATATCTTTAATTCTATTTAATTAGAATTGGTTTTAATTTACAAATGCATAATTGACAAAATGGATTTTAGCTATTTCTACCTGTATTGGAATAATATTAAATTTTTGTTCATTTAACTAAATATAGATATTTTTTGGACACAAATTTCCATGAGTCATTTTTTGACCTTCAAATAATTTATTTAATTTTTCCAAAATTCTATTAACAATCAATATTACTTATCCAATATATATCTTAATATATTGAGATCTCTAAATAATAAATGATATCTACTGTTAATTCCATTAGCTCTTCTAAGCAAATGTATTCATTCTACGGGAGACATATCACATAATCATCATTACAATTAATCACACCCTTATACTCTTCAAACTTAATTATGCTATCCATATAAGGGTATCTGCTTTGAACAATATATTAAATTGTTTGATAATATTCCATCCAAAGGTATCGAATAAAAAAATTGACAAAAATCACATTCATAATTAATTGAGAATTAAAGAATAAGTTCAATCATCCCCCCTTAGACTTATAGAGGACTAATTGTTTTGGTAATTCATCTAATAGTTCCTTAGCCAATTTCCCTTGATCATTCTTAACTTTATTGTAATGAACATATTTAACTAAGTCCCTTTCTGCTTATCTCCCATGAGTATCCCATAATCCATTGTTTCCATCCAATTTATCCATGGCTTTCAAGTCAGCTGAGTCTCCAATGCCAACAATAATAAGAGATAAAGGGAGGTTTCCTGCATCGACTATAGACATAATTGTTTAATCCTCATCCATATACTTTCCATCTGTCAGAATTAATAATACAAAATATTGGTTTCCATTTGCATTTAAGTCCTCTTGTGCCCATTTCATCACCTATCTAATCATAGGATTAAAACAAGTAGGACCATCTAATTAAATGTTCTTAACTGAGAATTCATATATTCTTCTGATATCCTCTAAATTCTATGCTTCTCCTTATAATGGAAAGCAGTGTTTATTGAAATTTTATAAATATCTTGGTATTCCTCCAAACCCATACATAGGAACTCTTTTGTCGCTGTCATAATCCATCAGTATTTTTGCTACTTATTCAATAGCTTATAAGTATTGACTTTCCTTTGATATTGAATGTAATGATTCATTGTTGTATGGATTTTTATTGCTCTCAGTAAAATCAATTGCAATAATCAAAGCTAATTAAGTTCCCTATTCTATATATATACATGAAATATACATACAGATATAATTATAAAACTGGCCTTCAATATCATATTCAAATTAATCAATCATTGATCTTCCTATAATCTCATTATTGAGGTTGGTGATGTTAAATAAACACACATTTTTATCTATCTGGTATTTCCAGAATTCAAATTCACCAAGACTTTACTAATTAAAGCCTTCATGTTGAATCACTAGCATAATCAAATAGTTTATTACCTTCACAAAATATAGATTGCAATGGGTCATTATCACAAAGAATTTCAAAGGAAGTCTCGATTTTTTTCCAATTCAATTATGACGACTTAGGTTTCGCTTCAGTTTATAGAATTACCTATTTATTTGGTATCTTTTTATATAAAATCAATGACAAGGACTATTGTTCTTTAAAAAGACTGAGCAGGGACTAAAACAGAGAATTATTTAGTTATAAGTAAATCTAAACACATTTAATGAAAATATACGTCGAACTTGATTTTCTAGATATTTTCTTGGCTCCTTTCTGTTTTGAATGTAATCATTCCATTCCTCTGATTCATCAAATCGGATATATAAAAGACTCTTTGTTTATCTCCTAATATTTCACCCAAATTCGCTTGACATTATCCTATCATACTACACCAAACATACCTATGAATTATTAACCTAAATAGAGATCGAATTTTAAAGGCTAAACCATTTCGAATAAATATTTGAGACCATAAAAATTTAAACATTACATGATGATCATTAGAATAATTCTATTCTTTAATATTCATAGTACATCAATTACTTTGAATTCTTAAAAAACCCCGTCAGGATCCTTTGTAAATACAATTAATTAATAGCTTTATCCATAACGCAGCCCATTTAATTGTTTACAATAAACTTAAATATTAATCGAATAGCCTGGCTGATTTGATTAATACATAATTTTAAATACTAATTAGTTTAATCGATCGAAATAATCAATCTTCTCATGATCTTACATATCTATATAATATTAGAAAACATAAAGGATCAGATATTCATATCAGATTATAAATTTAATCAAACCAAGAATGTATTTTTAGAGTCTTTTATGAATGAATAATCATAATTTATTAAATATTAATGTTTCAAAATTAAGGAATATTTTGGTTATTTTTAATATGCTTAACAAAAAATAAACTTTATTAATTTGAGAATTGGTAAACTCTTTATATCCTTGAAAAATGTAAAAAATATCATGTCTGTAGGTTCTTTGATGAAGAAAATTAAAAATTTGTATATATTACTTACAATTAATAATAAAGTACATTAAATCACTAAGATATATATAAAGAAAATAGTCATTTCCTATTAAACTTATGTTTTCAAAAGTAGTTAATTAGTTTTCGTATCAAACTACCATAATTTATATTTTAACCGTCCATGTTTTAATTACAAAATTCTGTTAAGAATAACTTAAATTATCAAAGTTTTCTGAACAGAACTATCTGAGTTGAAGATACTCTGATCATTATATAGGATTGTGATTGAGATATTACAATCAATTAATATATTTATTTAAATTATTATTAAATCAATGGATCAAATAAAAAATGTTGAATCTTACTTGGATAATTTACTTGGAGATTTTTAAGCTACTAAATGCACTAAATTTGCTCAATAGTTAGTTTCAAACAAATCATAGAAAATATTTCAAGAATTAGATTCTCGTTAGTTATTTATCAATCAAAACCAATAACATTTAGATATGTCGTTTCGGTCCTAAACTGCCTAAATCTCCATTCCATCTAGGTACAATATCAAAAATAGTAAGAAAGATTGATTGCTTTGGCCAAATTGAAGTGAAAACATTTACAAAGGAAGAAATAGATTCGTTGAGAAAGGAACGAGGACAGAGAGCATAGATAAAAGTAAAGCAAATTTAGGAGGCTTAAGAAAAGAGAAAGCAAGATTATTTGGAATCTTGGAAAAAAACCTAGTAAATTTAACACTAGAAACCATTATTCTAATTATTACAAGAATAAGAAACTGCCCAGATTAAGCTGTAATAGGAAATAATACAAAAAAGGTTAGAGTAAATCAAATAAGAGAGGAGACCTTTAAATAAAATAGATTTCGAAGAGCACAGAAAAAAGTTTTGCGATTTAATTATACAACCAAGAAATAAATCTATTGAATCATAACTATATAACTAAACAAAATCCATAAGTCCTGAGAAATCTGTTTATTATATAAAAGTAGAACAAGAAAAAAATAAGCAAAAATTATTGGAATAAGAAAGAAAAAATCATTTGTTGGAATTATAAGAGAAGAAAAAGAATTTTTCTGAAGAAACTAAAAATAGATTTAAACCCAAGTTGAGTTTAGATAAGTAAAATGAACTATTAGAAATATAAAGTAAATTGCACCATAGATCTGATTTCTAAAAATATTAAGTTTTAGCTAATAAAGTTAGACAAAAAAAGATTTCATATTAAATTTAAGACACGGATGAAGATTCTAAATCACTAAATACTTTTACAAAAAATAAAGACTAGAATACCTCTTATGATATCGCCAGTTAGGATACTCAATTACCTAAGTTTAAACATAAGAGTTTTGTTATTGATACTAACACTCAACAATAAAATTAGAATTATTGGTAAAGAGTAGCTTTAAATACTAATATATCAGTAAAAGATAAGAACTTACTAATCATAGAAGAAGCAAAAAAGTATAATTAGATTATAAATTTAGGTTAGAAGAGTTGGCAAAAAAGTAAGAATAATTAGCACGTGTCACTGGTTATGATAGCTTATAAGCGGATAATCTCTTGATTAGTTCCATTAAAGCAAAGTTGACAGTTTTACAAAATTGAATTTTTACTTATTCATAAAAATTAAATTCATATTTTAAATATTTAATTATTATTGAAAGCATTGCAAATTTAATTTTTTGGATTCAAAATAATATTAGTAAAATTGTGAAAAGTTAAACTACTTATATAATTAGTTTTATTTAAACTATGTACTGAGAGTAATCTGTAGCAATATTCACCTCTTCTAAGATGATTTTTTCATCTGATTATAAATTTATTTATTGAATCATAATTATAATAAAATATAAAAGATAGGCTATTAAATCTTTAAGAAAGACAGAATATTTCAAATAATTCTATATGAAGTCTAGTGTTAGAAGTGATATTTCTATGTCTTAAAAAAAACAAATACTTTTTATAATTATTTACATATTATTCTTATATTATAAATGAATAGAAATGATAAGCAAATTGAACATTACCGTTACAATTCTAAAAAAGGAAGGATTGGCAAAGGTTCCTATGCTACAGTTTACAAAGGATTTGATACGAAATCAAATTAAAATGTTGCCATTAAACAAATTTATAAGGCTGATCTCCAAAGTGCAGGTTCTATTACTTCACTTATTTTAGATAATGAGGAACATTTATTGAATGAAATTAACATGCTCAAAAGAATTAAAAATCCAAATATTATTGAAATTCTTGATGTTCTTTAAACAAAGGAGCATTATTATATTATATTAGAATATTGTAATATTGGAGATTTAGACTCTCTGCTTAAACAGAAGGATACAATAAAATTAGATGATCATATAACTTTTTTGTAGGACATCTTAAATGCCTTTACAACATTAATTAGATGTGGGATAGCACATAGAGATCTTAAACCAGCAAATATTTTAGTACATTAGGAAGGAAAAAGAAGGATTTTTAAATTGGCTGATTTTGGTTATGCTAAGACAATATGCAATTACAACGCATAAATATTAAAGAGCAATTTGGGAACCCCTGCGTATATGAGTCCTTAATTACTTAAAGAGGAATAATACACAACAAAAAGTGATATTTGGAGTTTTGGAATAATGTTATATTAAATTATATACAATACTTGTATTTATATGAGTTAATTTAGTGCCTTGGGTAGGAAAATCAGAGTATGATTTGATTTAAAAGATTGTTAATATTCCGATAGCATTTCCTTAGACTCCCAAGGTATCAACAGTTTGTTAAGATTTAATAATTAATTGTTTATAAGTTAACGAAGATAAGAGATTAAATTGGGATGACTTATTTCGACATCCATATGTAAGCCATTATTTTGGAAAAGTGGATATTCAATAGAATAATAGTTTGAAATAGATGCATACTCTAACTCAGAGCCTTAGATAGAAGATTGGATCGGAGGAAAAAATGGATCAGTTCTTAATTAAATTAAAATTAAAGAATAATTAATGGGAATTAAACAATGAAGAATTCAGTATGTTAATTCAGTTAATAAATGAAAATGAGAGCATAAGCAATAATGATATTTAGTGTTTGTTTTAGGAATGTTAAATTGATGGGAAGGTGTGTTATAAGTAATTTAAAAATTGTATATTTAATGGGGATCCAAAAAGGGTGAAAATAGTAAGACATTTATCGAATTCTAATATTAAAATACTATCAAACTTGGATGTAGCTTTAACATAACACAATATAAGAGAATTATTTGAATAGTTTGCGACTACTAAATAAGATACATTGGAAAGACATCAATTTACAAAAATGATCAAAATGCTCGCAAATACTAATTAATTAACCAATCAAAATGTAATGATTGTCTATTAATTTAGATCAAAGAAATTATTGATTTTTTCGACGACAATGGAGATGGGATGATTCAATTTTCTGAATTCAATAATGTTTTGAGATATGTTCAATAAATTGATAGGAATAAAAATAGCGATAATAGTTTGGATACAATAACAGAATTGGATGAAATGTCATTTATTCAAGATCATAGCAATTTCAAGAACGTTAATCAGAAGTTTGAAAGGAGATCAGATTAAAAGATCAGTTTATGCGAATGTGTTAGTTTTTGATTTTTAATCTCGTTATTAATTAAATAAATAGAATTTTAATGAATAGATCAACTAATTTACATTTTGAAATATAAATAAAAAATAGCTGATCATAACATTAAATTCAAAATTGAATAATTTATGAATGTATTTATATGTTTAGAGAGTGTATAAATAAAAAGAACAAAACATATAATTATAAATTACACATCAAGGCATTTCAATTTCACCATATTCTAACAATCTATTTTCATAGACTTGATATTATTGTTCATCTATAAACAATTCATAATTCATATATTCTAAGAATTCTTATTCCAATTTATTTATTTCCTTAACATTAATTCCCCCAATCTTTGCATAGTACTCATTCTTGTAGTAATCGTCATCTTAAAATTTAATCGCAGTTACAATAGCCAACAGCAAAAATCTAGAAAAGATATATAAAATAAATATACCTATGTATACAATGAGAATTTAATACTAGATTTGCATGTTTCTCTTAAAGTCTGTCCAAGTAGATAAGAGCTACGACGAAGCATTGTTCACTGCAATGGGTATATTTGCTTATTCTTTGCAAATAATTGTGGATTGAGATTGCTGGAGCTGCTATTGAATGAAAGATAGAATTAGATTCTAATTCAAGAGAATCAGTTTCTTTGATTATTTCATCTAGAATGTTAGAGATTGTCAAGAGGATAGGATTGGACTGCTGCATTAATTTTATATAAACAATAATATTAATAATAAAAATATCCTTTTTTTATCAAATAATGCTACATTCGCAGTCGCAATCATAAACTGGACATTTTTGATATAAATCAAACCACTCTTCAATATGAGATTGATGTCCTCCATGTTTGCAACTCAAACACCAAACCATGGCTTATTCTATTTTTAATTGATCCAATAGTCTTTATTAATTAGACCCTCTCTTCCTATCAATGTCTTAATTATTTGGTATTGTAAAATACTATGCACAAACAACACAATTTGACAATGCATGATTACAAGAAGCACAAAGATTTGTTCTTGGATTATCATCTCTGGCCAGATTTCTAAGTAATTGATTAAATATTTCATAATTATTACCCTCTTCTCGGATTCCCCCTTCTTTAAATTTCTAAGTAAGGTTACCCAACTGGATTCTGACAGAAATTGCAGCACATTGAAATTTGAGGAGTCAGATACTGTTTGAAGGCCTCATTAAGAAATGCTTTGTTGTACTCCAATTCAGTTTACTTGATCCTACACAACAGTGAATTAATGGGTATATCCTATTTCAATAAATAATCAATGTAAGAATTGAAGATCTTGATTAGTTTATCTTTTTGTGGATAATCTAAAATATATAAATATATCGAAATAATCCCGCATAATTGAAGATCCCCCTTGTCATCAAGGTATTACTACAAATATTAGATAGAGATCTCGGATTTCCCATTTAATATGATATTATCCAACATATTCTGGATTTGTGGTTTCCTACCTTAACAAAATCTTCCCCACAATCCTATTCGATCAAAAATGCTTATTCTATGAGCACCGTAATTCAGATATTCAGCGAATTTATCTTTTTTCAAAAATTCAGCTATTAGTTCATAATAAGGATCTGTAAACTTCTTATTTTCTAAAAACACTTTACAAATTTCAATGATGTTTTTTAAGACTTCCTTTTAACTAATATTTGTATACAAGGTTTTCATTTCATCAATACCTTAAAGAGCCATTAAGATTTGATATGTTTCCTTATCCTGATTGGGTAAGAAATCCCTCAAAATTTGTATTGCTTTCTAGAATTGAAAATGAACACAAGCTATGGCTGCTGCTCTTGTATATTCAGCCCTTGATATGCACTGTTTACAGAAATCTTCAACATTGAAACTCTTATGATCATCTCCACTTTTCCAACCACATCTATTAATTAACTTACTTATCTAATCATTAGTATAGTATTCATAGAAAAAATACTCATTAGATTTTGCTTGACTTTCAGGCTCAAGGTAGATGCCTTCAAGTATAGAGTTATCTTTTTGTTTCAAAGTTAGATTTTAACTTTATATTTATAGGTCCTATTGAGATCGAATGCCTCCAGGTCTGGGTTTCTACATTTGAGTATTATTGGTTAATTATTGCTACTGCTATTATTTGATTTCATCTAGACACAATTGAATATATTGAAAGATGTCAGGATTAGCAAAGTAGCAATCATTTACATCAAATTGAAATCCTTTTGCTAATCTCTCTTAGACTAAATCATGGAAATCCTTTTCATTTTCACCCCCTTAGATTGTATAGATATTCCATTCGTTTTATGTTCTCGTCAATATTTGATCCTTTGAGATGTATTACAAGGAATCCTTATACTAAATCAAATTAAGATAATTGTATAATTCCTAATAAGTGAATTCCTACTCCTCATCCATGTCAATGTTGGTTATGTTATATTAATGCAAAATGTTCTGTAATTCCCCCACAGGTATTTTCTTTTATTTTAACTCTGAGTCCTTGCTTATATTTTAGAGAAGACTTTGCATCCAAAATGGTAAATAAAATAATTATAATATTGAAATGAAGAAATTGAAGATCATTATTTTTATTTAAGCAGGTAATTTATAGTTTCGATAGTGTTTCTATTATAGGTCTGGAATGAAAGTAATTCCTCGTGTTGCAACTAAATTTAATTTTCAATATACTTCATCTATAAAGTCCTGGTTATTCAATAATACTCTTGGCAATGCGTTATCAAATCGAAGTATGAAATATTTGGTAGTCTCACAAACCACATCTCTCAAGTCTTTAAACTAAGTCTATTTAGATTTATTTACTTCTATCTTTCGATCAAAATGCAAATACAAATCTGATTAATCTATGAATTATCTGAATATTTAATTATATTCATGATTTGAATCAAAGAAGCATTTGATTTCCGCTTATTAACTAGCCATCTTTCCATAATCCTCAAATATCTACATTGATTTTGCAATTACTAAATAAATCAGACTCAATGCAGTAATCTTCTCATCTTTCTTGAATCTATAATCAATTAGACAAACGTCAAACAATTAAACAAGTTCTCTGTATCTATAATACGATTCGTTAGATCTTTCCTTTAATGAAACATTCAATTCTTTGTCCACTATGTACTCATCCCATAATTTAGTATAATAGTTCAACCAAAAAATGGGAGTATTTGGATTCATTCTGAAATCTAGACATTTTAATATTGCAACTTCCATCTCCTCAATCTCCTGTATTGTGTATTAATCTTAAATGAGTCTATGAAAATCCTTCAATGTCTTTGGGTAGATTTCTTCGCATTTATGAGCTATGAAAATGGCTGCTACCCCAAGAAGTTAGAATTTAGCTATTAAAACATTTGGCTACCTCAGAAGATATCTTTCGATGTAATTTCTAGATAAATAAAAGGTTTCTCTTTTAAAATGAAATGAATGAGCCACCTCAACCAACCAATCAAATAATATAGCCACCATATGACTTTAAATTTCATTCTAGTTGTTTAAGTAATTTTTTTAATAACTATAAATTTCCTCAAATTTTACTTAATCTCTCATAAACTCATTCAAAGTTTCTTACTCTTCCTCTTAATTATTTTCTAATGAATTATTAAAAGTAAATGAAGATAAATCCTTCCCAAAAGCATCACCTATCAAATTCTCTAACTTAGAGGAATTTTATTATGATTGAATTCTTTTCTCTGAGTTTGGAGTTTCTTCTGTAATTATGGGATAAATAGCATTTTCATTCTTAACTTTCTTTGTTGTAGCTTATCTAACTTAGATAAATATTGAATACACATATTCACATGCCGCCTAATTGGATTTGAATTTAACACTATCACAATTAGTTTTGATTCCTAAATTTCTTTATTTGTGACCTTTTCTAGCCCTACTGTTTTACTTTTTTACATTGTTTTACATTTATATTCTCTTGGTTATGTATTTATGCTATTAATTATTTTTATTACTAATTGTATTGAAATTAAAATATAAAAATATCAAAGAGTTTCTAATTTTTTTCTAGAGAATTTTCAGGATTAAATGAGAGGATATTATAAATCCTTGATTTAATCTAGAAGAATATAATTTGACAAATTTTATATTTTAAAAAAAAACAACTCAAAATCATTATCCTCTCTTATGCTTTTTGAATTTTGCAACAATAGTTTCAATTTCATTTGGTGGAACTGGATCATGTCTTTTGTATTCAAGTGAAAATTCTCCTTGCCCTGATGTAAACCCTCTCAATTCAGTTGCATAACCAAACATTTGAGACAAGGGCACATCGGCATTCAAAACAAACATATCTCCTCGAGATTCTGTATTTGTAACTGACCCTCTTCTCTTGGCAATACCAACCATGGCTTATTAATAAGAAGGAGCAGGAACCATAATTTCAACTGCCATGACTGGTTCCAAGATTTCTGGTCCAGCCTATCTAAAAGTTTAAGCAAATGCATATTTGGTTGCTGTCATAAAAGCATTAGAGGAGGAATCCACAACGTGAGTCTCACCTCCTTCTAAAACAAATCTAACATTAACAACTGGATAACCAGTCAAAGGACCTTTGTCGACTGATTCATAGAACCCTTTTTCAACAGCAGTGATATATTCATTAGGTATACTAGTACCAATAACATGATTTTCAAATTGATTAGAGAATTAGCCTTCTTCCAATTGGAGTGGTTCCATATATCCAATAACTTTGGCATATTGTCCAGCACCTCCTGTTTGCTTTTTGTGTAGATAGTCAAATTGTTATTTTTATGTGATAGTTTCTCTATAATTAACAGTTGGTTGACCCAATTGAACATCAATTTCAAATTCTCTTCTCATACGTTCAGCATAGATTTACAAGTGTAATTCACCCATTCCAGAAATAATGATTTCCTCACTTTCCTTATCCATATCGACATTAAAGGTAGGGTCCTCTCTCTAAAATTTAGATAACGCCTTTTAGAATCGTGCAGAGTATTCCTTCTTAGAAGGTTTAATGGATAATGACATGACTGGTTATGGAACAAACATGCTGGAACATAATACTTGATAATTCATGTCTCCATAGACAAGAGTGTCACCACTTGAACAATCTACTCCAAAGACAGCAAAGATATCTCCAGCTTCAACATCATTGATTTCTTCCATTTAATTTGCATGCATCTTAGCCATACGAGCAACCTTTACTCTCTTCTTTGTTTTCATATTATAAACATAATCTCCCTTCTTTAACTTACCTTAATATACTCTAACATATGTTAATTATCCAAATTTATTCTCTTCTAACTTAAATGCATAACCAACGAATGGTAATTTAGGATCTGTTTTAAATTCAATCTTTTTCTCTTCCTTTTAATCTAAAGATATTTAGAATCCAAAGTTTTATTTCTCTTCTGGAGCAGGTAAATAATCTACCACACCATCCAAAGCCAATTAAACTCCCTTATTTTTATATGCACTTCCCATAAACACCGGGTAAAACTTGTGATCTTAACAATTCTTTCTAATGGATGCTTTTAATTTCTCTTCACTAATTGGTTACTCATTCAAATATAAATCCTCTATCTCTGGATCAATACTTCCCAAAGTCTCAATCAATTCTTATCTCTTCTCCTTTGCTTCCTCCATGTATCTCTCTGGAACTTCGGTTTCCTTTACGTCCTCTCCTTTCAATCCTTCAAAGAAGTAAGCCTTCATTTTAATCAAATCTACTAACCCATTAAATGTTTAATCCTATCCGATGGGTATTTGTACTGCAGCGACTGTTAATGACAATCTCTTTCTGATACTCTATATGGCACTCCATGGATTTGCTCCCATTCTATCCAATTTATTTATGAATATGATTCTTGGCACTTTATATCTTGACATTTATTTATGAACTGTCAATGTTTATGGTTGGACTCCTGCCACTCCACAAATCAGCAATACTCCACCATCAAGCACTCTCAATGCTCTTTCTACTTCTATGGTAAAATCAACATGTCCTGGTGTATCGATCAAATTCACCTAATGTCCTCTCCATTTCAAATGAGTTGCAGCACTTTAAATTGTAATTCCCTTCTCTTTCTCAAGTTCCATAAAGTCCATGGTTGCACCTGCTGAATCTGCTCCCTTGACTTCATGAATTTCATGAATTCTTCCACCATAATAGAGCACTCTCTCTGAAAATGTTGTTTTCCCAGAATCTATATGAGCTGAAACACCAATGTTTCTAATTAACTTGTGGATAGGTTGACTAAACCAAAACATAGGAGTTCGCATAAATGACTTGAATCGGAATATATTATTCATCTCTTTAATTTTTACGAGAATTAAAAATTTAATTTAATTTTATTTTTTTTTTCATTTTCATACTCATCCTCACCCTACTCCCCACACTAAGTCAAATCCACTATTACTTTAATAATCCTTATTTTTATTCATCTAAAATTTATAAATAAAAAAGCCATTAAAAATTATAAATTCTATTATTATCATTATAATAATTGTACTACCTTCTGTTGGTGTTCCTGAGAAATTCACAAATGCAAAAAGAGGCTATCATATATCACTATTGTTGATAAGTGCAACTTTCTCTTCCCCAAAATTCCTGTGGTTCTTAATGTTAAACCGAAGCAGATCGAGATTCTTAAGCAAATCAGAAGTAGGATGATCAAGTGAAAATAGAAATTTAGAATTGCTTGTAATAAATTTGTTAGATGAAAATAATTGGAAGTAATGATCAATTAAATTCTTCCTCTACGGCTTCAGGGGCTTCAAAGTTTATATTATCTAGATTAGCTAACATTGATTTTTCATAAACCTCAGAGTTATATTCTTGTTCTTCTTTGGCTTTTTCATCTAATTAAAATTCTGCATATTGTTCATCTAATATTAGTTAATGTAGTACCAAGAACATTGCATTGCTCTTCGAAATCTTTAATTAAATCATCATATTCTAACTTGGCTCTCAATTCTCTATGGTTCTCAAATGTCTTTAATCTCACTTACTATTATTGCTTCTAAGCATTTAATTCAATTTTCTATGATTAAAAGACACAGATACCAATTTTGTCATCTGCATTGTTTTTTCTTCCATATTTTGTAATAATTTGTTTAAATATTTTTTAAATAAAAAATAAATCCATTATTTTTGCATGGTTCAAGTGAAGAGACAAGACAGAAGAAAAGTTTATGAATACTTGTTATTGGAAGGTGTTATTGTGATTAAGAAGGTAAATGATGAATCAATTGATTATAGGACATGGCACTCCCATTGCATGCTGAAACAGGAGTCAAGAATCTTGAAGTCTGGATGCTCTTGAGAAGCTTAAGAGACAAGAAATTAGTGGATTTAGTATTCTCATGGCAATATTACTATTATTATCTCAAGGCAGAAGGTGTGAAATATGTAAGAGACAAATTGGGTATGTGTTTGAATTTGACATTTTCTTAGGTATTGTCGAAGATGTTATTCCTGCAACATTCAAAAAGGCTGATAAGAAATTTGAAGATGATGCTCCAGAGACAAGACAAAGAGGTGGAAAGGGAGGAAGATCATTTGGCAGAGGAAACAGAGGAGCTCCAAGAAGAAATGAAGAAACAGAATAGCCAGCCTAATGAATATAATTACATAAGTATATTACATTACCCATCTATTATTTTCTACACAGTTGTAAAAATAATATAAATTATTAATATAAATATATTCAAGAACCACAATTCAAGCAAACCTCAACTTCATCACCATCTTCAGTAACAATAATTTGAGGTTTACCCTTCTTAACAGTTTTACCTTCATTAGTAACAATCTTTTTGGATGCACTCTCATCGATTAACTCTTATTTGGATGATTGAATTTTTATTTGTCCCCCTTCTTTTAATAATGCCTCAACATCCACTGTGAATTTAATGGGATCTGCTGCAGGTCTAGTTCTCAGATAATACATTCCTTTAATAGTTATATATAATATGTACCTGTTTTTCACCCCTTTTCTCCCAGCATAGAAATGCATAGAAGTCACTTTAGACATTGTTGGTTCAGCCATGTGGATATTTAAGGACTGACTCTAATCAATAAATGGAGCTCTGGAAGTGGCCAAATTTAGTATTGCTTTTTAGGAGATCTCCCAAACAGTCTTATACAAGGATTTGATATTATTAGGAATTTCTTCGATATTCTAGACAGAACCGTTGTTCATGATTAATTTATTCTTGATTTGAGGTGTCCATAAGTTTAATTCAATCAAATCATCAACTAAATGAGGATTAATGCAAACGAATTCTCCAGCCAACACTCTTCTTGTGTAGATGTTAGTAGTATATGGTTCAAATGATTCATTATTTTACAGAATTTAACTTGTTGATGCTGTTGGCATAGGTGCAATCAATAAAGAATTCCTCATTCCGTGCTTGGCAATATTCTATTTGAGAGTATTCCAATCATATAATTTTGGACTTACACCCCACATATCAAATTGCAATATTCCTTATGAAGCTGGACTGCCGGTAAAGGTTTCATAAGGTCCAAGCTTCTAAGCCAATTCCAAAGATGTTTAGCATGCTCCATAGTAGATAGTTTCAAAGATCTTTGCATTCAATTCTAAGGCATCTTCTGAATCAAATGGGATTTTCATTCTTTGTAATGCATCTGCAAATCCTTAGACTCCAATTCCAATAGGTCTATTTCTTTTATTGCTGTATTCTGCTTATTTAACAGGATAAAAGTTCAAATCAATGACAATATTCAGATTTATTGTGATTATTTTTGTAATCTCTAATAGCTTATCAAAATCGAAGGTTTTATCTTCTTTGATTAACTTTTACAAATTAATACTAGCAAGATTGCAAACAGCAATTTCATCAGGTGATGTATATTATATGATTTCAGTGCATAGATTACTACTTTTGATAGTACCAAGATTCTTTTAATTACTTTTTGAATTACAAGCATCTTTATATAACATATATGGTAATCCAGTTGATATTTGAGCATCAATGATTTCTTACCACAATTGTCTGGCCTTCATTGTTACTCTTCCCATGTTTTTAGACTCATAATCAGTGTACAATTTGTTGAATTCTTAACCATAACAATCTTAGAGACCTGGACACTCATTTGGACACATCAAAGTCCAATCCGAGTCATCCTTCACTCTTTACATAAATAGATCAGGGATCCATAAACCTAAAAACAAATCTCTTGCTCTTTATTCTTCAATCCCATGGTTCTTTCTCAATTATAAGAAACTGATAATATCACTATGCCATGGTTCTAAATAAATAGCGAAGGATCCTTTTCTTTTGCCACCTCCTTAATCTACATATCTTGCTGTATCATTGAACACCTTCAACATAGGAACCAATCCATTGCTGATTCCATTAGTTCCTCTGATATAACTATCTTATGATCTGATCTTTGAAGCACTTAATCCAATTCCTCCAGCAGACTTACTGATTAGAGCACATCTCTTGAGAGTCTCATATATACCTTCAATGGAATCATCTACCATATCCAACAGGAAACATGATGACATTTAAGGATAGGGAGTGCCACTGTTAAATAAGGTTGGTGTGGCATGAGTGAAGTACTTCTAGGACATTAAATGATAAGTTTAAAAGGCAGATTAGAGATCCTCTTTGTGAATACCAATGCTGACTCTCATTAATAACTATTATGGTCTTTCAATTGGCTTTTTCCCTTCCTTTAGTAAATAGCTTCTTTCTAAAGTCTTAAAACCAAAAAAATCATATTGGTAATCTCTGTCATAATTTATCTCATTTTATATGATATCTTTATTTTCCATTATTATTTTATAAACATCATCAGCAATCAATGGGGCTGGTCTACCATATTTATCCTAGAATTTAGAGTAAAAATTTACTGTGAATGAATGTAATTTAGTTGCCACTTCACTAAAGGATTCACTTGTTTCCTTGTGGAGGTTGTTGACTGCTATTCTTGCAGCCAATAATGAATATTGTGGATGAACTAAATTCATGTATGCACATGTTTCTGCCGCCAAATTATCCAATTGCACAGTTGTAATTCCTAAAATAAAATATAGCAATTTAAATTACCCTCATACATCCCTTGAATAACCTTCCACATTATCAAGTTTATATTGATATGTTATAGATTTGATGCTAAATTTTATAATCTCTCTGCTATCTTCTAAATATCGATGTTTTATTTTCCTCCATCTCTTTTTAATACATAAGATATATTTTTTTATTTTGCTAATTCTTATAAATGCTCAAAAGAATAATCATGATCTTGATCCATTTTTTATATATAAATATATTTTTAAACTAGACTTTACTTTAAATTATGCAGTATTTGGCTCCAAAAATCATAGTTTGAAAATTATATATAATATAATCAATAACGCTAACCTGGAGAAGTAAATCCACTACTATAAGTCAATTAAGATTCTGACAAATCCCTTGGTTCTATGTCAACCTCTTGTTAAGGTTTATAAAGAGAGAATTGTGATGATGATCCTGGACTGTAAAATTGCTATTACTTTTAAAATTGTCCTGTGTTATATGCTAATAGGCATAATAATAATTTGTACTTGAATTGTTTTTATTTTCAACTTCTTGATTGATTTAATCTCTTATTTATTAAGTTCTTTTGAATATCTCTTATTCTCTTTCTCTCAACATAGATTACAATTGTTCATCATGTTCTCTTTCTCTTATATTTTGCATCTCGTCTCTTAATTGATTACGCAATTAATTTATCTTTTCTCTTTCATCTTCAACCAACATTGAAGGTGAAAATTGTTGCTATTTCTAACTAGATTGAAAATCGTACAAGGCACTTGATAATTTTTAACTAGTCATTGGTTCTCTGATATCGCCTGAACTTTACTCAAAATTGTTCTAATAATTACTATTTTAATAGTAATTTGGTTAATATTGTTAATTTGAGAAACTCTATGATTTTTTATATTACTCCATTAATTGTTATTCCTGCATTCTCAATTTCTCTTGATGCTATTTGGCCATTCTCTCCATCTCTTGCTCAAATTATTACCTTCTCTATACACTACTTTATCTCTTCTTGTCTTCAACCTATTTCTTGTCTCTCAACTACTACTCTTCTTTGCTGATCTATTCCGAAAACATTTGATCTCTTAGCTTTTTCTCTCTCTCTAACTAAATCATCTTTAAATCCTATTGAAATGAATGTATTCTCTCTTGATATTCAACTTCCTCTATTTATGCTTCATTTTCCAGTTCTTGTAACTGCTGCATCCTTAATTACTTCAATTATTCGACTTTTATTTATTATTGCTAAGAGTCCATTTTCCATTATTCTTACTTGATTTAATCTAATAATTCTTTTTCCTTTGATCTGAACTCTAATTGTGATTGAATCTTCCTCTGATTCTCTTACTTTGTTCTTTATTCCATTTATTGTTGAAACTTACTAAATATCTGATACTCTAAATTTTGTAAGGCCTCCTCCTCTTACAAAGAGACAATCCTAAAATTGTCAGCCAATTAAGTTTTCCTGAATTATTTATTTAAATATTCCTATTCCTATTGTTACAAATCTAATTATTTCTAAACTGCTTGATTCATATTCTTCTCTAAGTTCTCTAATTGCTTGATTCTTTGCGATCTAACCTATTGATCTTATTAAAACTGCTTTTGAGCTCTCATTTCAACTTGATAATCAAACATCTCTTGTCTATCCTTCTCAGCTTACATAGTCAAGAGCTACTTCTCCTAAAACAACTAGTCCAATTACTCCATCTATTGAGCCATTTATTAGAGCCTTGAGATTTGTTGCTGTTTCTATATCAATCTTTATTCGTCTTCTTACAACTACTCTCTCACTCTTGCCTAATACTGCACACTTCCTTTTGGATAAATACTGAAGAGTTGATATTAATCCTTTTGCAAAGGCAATAGAAATTATAAATTAATCTAATACTAATCCATATCTAATGATTTGCTGAGATTAATTGTACTCTCTATAAGTCTGCCAATCTCAACTGTATTGCTTTTAGCAAAGAACAGATCCAATTGATCTTGATCATTCATTCTCATAATGGTATTCTTAAAATAAATAAAGTATTCCACCATGAACAACACGATCATTTATGGTAGATCATTATACAATATCAAATGATCTATTAATTAAATCCATTGATTCTTATTCAATAGATTTGTATATAATTATCGAATGGAAGGCCAGGAGTATTTAATTGGCGAATACCCCAAGTATTGTTTCATATGTTAATACAATTGAGGATCTACTTAATTGAATACTTGATCGTGGAATTGTAACAAGGAAACAGGAGCATTAGGGAAGTTTTCGAAAAATCTTTGGCAATGCTATATTAAAAGGGAGAGTGTGGCTTCAAAAATCAACATTTCCTCTCCTCTTTTAAACAATTTAACAAATGGAAAGACCAATTAGGGTAGATAATCGATTTCAGCAAATAAAGGACAATAGTATGCCAAACAAGATAATGTTCTTTGCAATCTTGAAAACAGAGATTCGCTCTAAAGAGGGTATTGATCAGCTAATTTTTAATAGGCTGGATGAATTCCTTAATTAACTAGATTATTATAGGCTTCCTAATTCATTGGTAGATTGAGTAAGGATCTCCAAATTAAACTTCTTTTATCATCTGGAAAGACATGATATTGAGTTAAGAACTATTATAGTCTTTGATAATTTAAGAGTTCTTTCAATGGATCTTCACTATTCTTATAAATTTTCCCTAAAGTGTGAGAATTGATTGGTTAACTCATACTATTAGATTTGCTGTTCTTCTTACTGACAACTGATTAAGAAAACGACCCTTACATAGTGTTAGTGTTATTTCCAACTTTCTTGATGTCAATATTTGTTGTAGTATTATTAAAATTAAGAGTATCTGCATAATTCTCTTTGATCATAGTGCTCATATTTACACCAATAGTTGAATTAAGATTCTGATTCTACTTGTTTAATTTATTAAGATCATACAAGGCAATTTCCCCTGTATTTAAAATAATGGCAATCTTATTTTGATAAACATCAAAGTGAGTAGGTGTTTTCCCCTATAATATTTCCATGCATTTGATGAGACTACCACTGCTATCTATTTAAATAATCATGAAATTCTTAGTCAACATCAACACCTATTATTTTTTAATAGGTTTAACTAATAATACACCATTGCCATATCCTTGATTTACATCCTAAGTTATTAAATTATTGTTATTATCTAAAATGTAAATTTTATTAGAGTGACAATTAATTATCAATCTTTACCCATCAATTGAGGGGACCATTTGACAGAACTTGATGTTGAATTATTCAGGTAATTAGATTCTGCTTATGATTTCGAATGATGATAAATTCCAAATTGATAATGATCTGTCTGCCATTACAGTTGCTAATTCAGTTGAAGAAGGCAAGAAACTGGCTCCTACGAAGATACTCCCTTTGGAGAACAATGAATGAACTTTTTCAAATGAATCCAAGGAATGTAAAATGCATTAATCTTGACTCACTGAGAGTAGGAGATTTTATGTGTGATTTGTATGCAAACTTAGGATGAGATGTTCATGACCTTTGAGTGTTTTCAAATTTCTTCCATCTTAATTTTTTATTTAGATATATACTTTAGCAGGAGACAATTTGAATAGTTTTATTTTACAATGCAATTGCTAATTAACCTCCTTTGTTATCTATGTATGATATCATTTGAGCTGGACTAATTGTAGGAATGTTGATGTATCTATTTTTATCATGGTAAAAGATGAAGGGATTTCCTGATTAGTCTATGCAAACTAAGAAATCGAAATAGTAAACTATTTTTGGTTGACTCTTCAGTTTAATCAAATCAATCAAACCATTTATTGTTTATCCCTCTGGATTCATCAAGGATCCATTCTTCACTGCCAGGGTGTGTTATTATTGACCTTTATTTTTCATATTAATTTAAAATTTAAAATGTAAGTTATACTCATTAAATTAAACAAATGCATTTTTATTATGAAAAGAAAATTAATTAAATCTCATTCATACCTCAATCTTGATGTTTATATTGCAGTAACTGAATAAACAGGCAGAGTTCGTTGCTTTATAATGAGGCAAGGAGATTTTTGTCGATCTCTTAGTAATTGTAAAGCCTTGGCTCTACTAAATTTATAGGGACTATTTAGTCTAATTTAGGCTTTTTATTTAATTAGATTACACTCTATCAAATCATTAATTTATAAAGACGAATGTGATCTCAATGTATTTTACCTACTACTCTACTTTTCTCTGGTTATCAATCTCTCCCTTGGACTGACATGTTATTTTCGTATTTCTTCACTGTATTCTTCCTTACTTGTGTAAAATAAATTGGTAGCCACCACTTCAAGTTTTTTTTTATTGAAAAGTTGCTTAATAAATGATAAACCTGGTTTTTGTTGTGTTGAATTCTTATTTTTAATTAAATTCATTTATTGTATTGATTTAATTATAAAATGACTTTTTATTATTCAGCATTTATTGTTAAACAAGAGTAACTACTGCTTAATATTGCCATTAAACACCTCACTTTCAAGTCTAAATTCAAGTAATGAGTACTCTCTAAGGTTTTTCCATATTACATAGAGCATTGATTAAAACTTCACAGATATATTTTAAAGTCTAAATTTCCTATTAACATTCTAGTTATTTCATTGATCTTCCTTAACTAATTATTTACTTCTTAAAATAACAACTATCTTTTTGTTTTTCATTTAAAATTCTCTAAAGATCTTAATCAAAATTTATTCACAAAAAAGATAAAGTAAATATTAAATAACCATCAATTAACTTTATTAATATTAATAGTAGAAATTGTATTCATAAGCGAATATTGTTGCTATATAACCTTTTGATAAGCAAAGAATATATTCCATTAAGGAATGTGTTGCATAATGCTCCTATCCTAATCTAACTAAGTGAGAAGACTTATTGGGGGGGAAGACAATCGAATTATATTTAAGTTTAGAGTTTAGGACTTAAAATGAAATAAATAAATAAATAATTTAATTAATAATGCAAAAGGCTAATATCATTTTTTTCTATGGACCACCAGCAACAGCAAAATCTTATGTGGCCTAGTAAGTAGCAAAATAAACAGGATATGTTTATTTCAACTTGGAGGAATTCTATAGCAAGGTGAAAGCATAATCAGAGGTGGAAAAATTGAATAAATTGATGTAAGTGTTCTAGGCTGAACCAAAGAACTATGTTGTTGATGGATTCCTAGATAAAAAGGCTTAAGCTGTTGTATTCTTTGAGCACTATCAAAAACCCAGATATGTAGTATATTTCCAATCTAGCAAAGATGAAGTTGAATAGAATATCAGATTATTGAGTACAGAAGATCAAAAGAAAAGTCGTTTTTAGAGATTTAGCAACTTCCTCTAAAATCGTGATGAACTGCTGGCTTACTTGAAGAAGTTTCAATTCTTTGTAACTGTCGATGCAGTATAAAAAGGATTGTCAAATAATTTTTAATAATCCTCAGATTTGATCATTCAATCTATCATGAGTTTTTTAAAGCCCAAGGTCTTGGTGGCCTTAACATATAACAATGAGGAATTGGCAGAAGTTTACTTGAATAAAGTGGAGACAGAATTGGGATTCAAGCATTTGCATTTGGAAGCACTCTGTGAAGAAGAGTTAGCAAAAGGAACTCCACAAGGAAAATAAATGGGTGCATTCCTCAACTCAGGTTAGGTAGTGCCACCTTAAATGTAAATAGAATTGTTGAGGAAATACTTGTATGATGATCCTCAATAAACTAAATTTATTCTTACAAGCTTCCCTGAAAAGTATTAGGAATTTAGAACTTTTGAAGATAAATTATTCCCCATTACTGGATTGATTAATTTCTTGAAGGAAGGTAAATCAGTGTCATTTTCTGCAAAGATAAATCCAGTATTGCATTATTCAGCAGAAGGCAAGAATTTAATAATTCAAAATGAAGATTTGGGACCATTCCAGTCTTTTTTAACAAAACGAGTAAAATATGGCGTTGTTATTGGTCCTGTAATGTCAGGTAGGTCAACATTTGCTAAGTACATCTCATAAAAATTTGGTTTGAATTTGATTGAATGGGGAGAAACTACAATCAATTTTTTGAAGGAGAAGTCAAGCACAGTTCCTGGAGAACAAGTAGAAGAATTGACTTTGCCTATGATTATCAAATACTATAGGGAATTCTTTAGTAATGTTACAAATGAAAAATATGTTTTCGATGGGTATTGCAATATATTAATTTTAAATTAGATTCCCTCCAGGATGCGAAAAGCCAGAGTAGATTTTGTAGTTTTTAAATTTGGGATAAGCTAGCTGGATATTAAATATTGGAGTTGATTAAACTAATTACTGGATCAGATATAAAATCAAGACAGATCTCGATGCACAAGATATTACAGATGATCAAAAGGAGATACTGATTACTAACTTAAAAGCACATGAGGAAATCCTTAAGTAAGTTTAAGTGTATGTATAATAACAACCTGATTGTAAATTATTTAAATAAGATACAAATTATTCCTTGGAATAGAATTTCAAAGCAATTGACTAGATTTTTGGAAAGAGAGTGTATTTGGCATCAATCTTAGCTAATTTAGATTCAGATATCTATGAAGCCTTGAAATTGATATACGTCAACATTGCTGCAAAACACAGAATGGCATTTGTTGATGTTGAATAATTGATTGCTAAGAACTTTGACAAACTTTCTAATGATTACGAGATGAGATGGACAAAACAAAATTGTAAGAATCCATCCAATTTTACTCCTGAAACTGTGATGAAATTAGTTAAGTAATACATAGATGAGTTACCGATTTAAAGCAGGTAAGAATTCATATTTATTAATATATAGAGATGTATTGTTGTGGGGTTACATATCAGCTGATTAATAGGGGGACAAATAACAACAAGAACAAATATTCCCAAGAGCCACAGATGAATTGATGATGGTCGAGAAGTCTTTGGGATAGATTAAAGTCTTGTATGCAATCACTGAATAACCATTGAATTCAGAAATCAATGATCCTGAATGGGTTTTAGAAAAACCAGAAGTCCCACCTCCTAAATAAGAAGGCGATGGAGGAGATGAAGAACCCAAAGATGGTGGAAATGCGGATGGAGAAGAAAATGTTCCAAAGTTTAATATTTATAATTATTAATGGACTAAAAGTGAAGTTCCTAAAAATATGGCTTAAATCTTCATGAAGGTCAAATAACCCAATCCTGTAAACACTATTTATTCATTTTAGGTCTAACTTGAAGTCAGTGATTATAGCTTTAAATTAATTTATGATAACTTTGATGAGCTTGTCTAATCATTTTAAGAAAATAACAATCTTACATATTATGCTTAGATATAATTACAATAACCAATTATGGATTGAATTATTCATTAAAAATATATATTATTCAATGAGTAAATATATTATGATAATTGGTTTAAGAATTTTCAGATGCATTTGATTAAATCATTTAATGATTTTATATCTTCCATTAAATTTGATTTTTATTTTAAAAATCAAATTGATGTAACAAACTAATCAAATATTATTAAATTCTCTAAGTTTTCACTACTTTCTCAATAAGGCTATGAGGATCAATTTCTTTAATAAATTTGAAAATTAGTAATACTTACATATGATAAATAAGATCAAAAAGTGAAAAATTCAAAATTATTTTAATTGACTTATGGAACGAGAGAAGGAATCAAAAATAGAATAAAAATGAGAGAAATTACTTATGGAAAGGATAGAATTGAATTGATATGAGCTATTTATTGATGATTTTATAAATATAATAAAATAAAATTAATTTAATGGGAAGTTGCTGTTCTCATAGTGAAAATAGGGAGAGTAACCATCATGGAGGCCAAGAGTAATAGAGAATGCCTAGGGCCATTGGTAGATAGTAATAGAATGGGAATGCAATTTAGGATGTTAATGAATAATATAAAATATATTTTGATATTTTGGAATAACAAGTTAGTGGTAAGGGTTTAAAGAGAACCTAAGCATATAAAAGCCATATTGATATTGGCTAGATCGAAAAGTTGAGGAATGTTTTTTGGGGTAAGTAATGAATTATATAATTGATTTAAGAAACCAGAGTTGAGGGAAAACAAGAGATTTGGTAGATCTTAAGGTCGATCATAAATGAAGATGAGGGTATCTGGATTAAATTATATTAGAAACTGCTCGTTTACTAGTACAGGAGGCTGAATTGAAACCAATCAAAGATTCCTTATAACATGTATATGATAAATTGGGACAAAAATACGATGTACCAATATTTTGCATAAATGATCCAATAGAGTACTCAAATGAGAAGTTTGAGGACAGAGGTTTAATTTAAAATTACGGTAATGATTCCGTAAAATTAACGATTCGCAGTGTCAATTTGAATGGTAAGGATATTGTGGTAGAATGCAAGCAGAATTAGAGTGTAGTAGATTTGAAAGAAATAATAAGTGTTGAGTTGCAGAAGGGACATTAAATTTAATTGGAATCCATGAAACTGTTTTACAGAGGAAAAGAAATGTAAGATAATTATCAAGTTGGAAGATACAATTTAAATAAAGAAGCTATAGTTATAGCTTATCTGAAAATACTCCAAAAGGGATGATTAAATATAACATTTATAATCAATATATCATAAAATGTATTGTATGAAAATTTTTAAATTATATGATAGACAATCATATTATAAGTTAATATGTACAAAACAACCATCTAATTAGATTATGAAATCTCAGTGATTTGCCACACAAAATCTTTATTTTATAGCCACAAAGATGATTAATTTCCAAATTTTTAATTATTAATTTTATTAATTTTACTTCAAAGAATTCAGTTAATATTCTCACAATAATATCTCTATTATAGTTGTAACTCTATAATAATATGTTATCCAAAAGTATTGAATGAATTTCTTTTAGTAGTTTCACTTGTAAAATATCCTAGTTTATATTAAATAGTTTAAAACAATAATAAAATAAATCTTTTGTTTTTAATATAAAATAATTATTTGCAATCTGCTAATCATATGGGCATATATTTTAACTGATTTAAACATTGCGAATGATTAAGAAATTTAGGAATGTCTGATTAAAGACAAATATGGTAAGTTTTTGACCAATTAATTATATTTATAAAGACGAACATGCCAATTAGACCAACTCAATAGCAATCAGAATAAAATATTAACCAAAAATTTCTAAATTATTATTTTAATATATTAATTATTTACAAAAAAAAATTAGAATAAGAAGGATTAAATTCTTCAAAAATATCAGAATTTTTTTAGCATTTTCGATTGAACTTATCAATTTAAAGCTATTATTATGCAAACATCAATATTCATTGGAATTGCTCCTTAGACTTCAATTTAGAATATAGAATCAAACATGATGGTTTAATACATAATATGATTTATATCATTTTGTTACATATTCATTTAGCAACAATTCCAAAACTTACATGTTCTTATTAAACTGTTAAAACCTAGGCAATTTCAATTCTACAAAGAAAGCAAGCTTCAGTATTTCCAATACACTAGGCACAAAATTTGCCATGACCACACGGCATGAATATCTTTTCTCCAATTCTATCTTAACAAATAATGCACAAATTGGATTCCTCAGAATTCACTGATTATAGATCATTACTCAGCATGGGAGGTTGACTTGATTACCTTTATCCCATATTGGTGATAATCGGTTTATAATAATTAGTAGAAACTCTTTAGAGGATAGTAGGTTATTCATATGGTTATTGCTTTTCTTCTAAGTCTTTTCCCATTTCTAAGTTAAATATGAAATTTGCATAATATTATTCCAAATCTTTCTTCTTCATGTATGTGAATGATGTTAAAAAAACGAATAGAATAGGAAGGATGATAATCAAAGCAAAGAGATTGAGATATAAAAAAAGATTTGTCAACAATATTGTAGTCTAATACAAAACAAATTACATGTAATAAGCATCTTTATAAGAATATTATATCTTACTCTTCTATTTTTCAGTTTTTTTGATCAAGTCTGGAATTACTTTTATTGCAAAATATAGAACTGAGACAAATGTTATCACACCATTTAAAATTAGTAGAATCAAAAACAACCATAAGACTTGTATCCAATCCCAAGCAACAAAATTATCCAATTTTAGAGTAATCGATAAAGTTTCAACTAATATTACTATCTTCCATAGTACATTAAACTATTATGACATTCTTTATGCTATACGAACTATTAAAATGCAACAAATGCGTAGTATTTTTTTTTATTGCAATAGATAAGCAATCTTAGGATCAACATTAATAATGGAAACAGTATTAACATCAAATAAAACTCAATTTCAAGCACAACAATCAAAATAAAACATAGTTTCATTAAAGCATATATAAATGATTCTAAATAATAATACACCTTTAATTCTGTTTGTAAGCAATAACAAGTTTAAGCACATCGGCCTATTATAAAAGTTACAAATATTACATATATCAATAAAAATCAGGCAAATCACAATCTAGATTATTGATAAAATATTTTCTAAATAAAAGGAAATTAAAAAATAAACATATAGATATAAAAAGATTTCTAAGTATTATTCTCGTACAAATTCTAGTGCTAATTATTTTACTTCTGTTTCTAATTAAAGTTTGACTCGATCAAGTTATTCTTACATATTCAAAAATAAACTTATTAAATTTATTAAGTAAAATCTTTATTAATTATTCCATTAAATATTAGAGATGAATAAAGGCTTTTCGTTTCATAAATAAAAAACAGACACAAATTTATTTAATCTCAACTAAAATTGTATTTAATAGAATAATCTGCTTAATAATTTCAAATCATCTACAAGGGGAATAAAATTAAATTTCACCCACGTCTTTTAATTTTTAAAATTATTTCATTGCTATTCAACTAAAATTAGATGTTGTGATGCAATATACTTTATTTATAAGAATTAAATCAGAAAAATGAGCAAATAAATAATGCTATACAGGTATAAATGGTTAATTAGATCAATCTAATTGTGTTAACTAGGAATTTCTTAAAGAAACAACATTAAAATGTAGGAAATTTTGAAATAAAGTGTTTTCCAATTTAATATTATATAAATGATAATTTTTTATATTAATATTAAAAACGGATTGTATGAGGAAATTAGTTTCTGTACTATTGATTTCTCTCACTTTGGCAAGTCAAATTCAAGGTCCTTTATCGAATCCAATAATGAATGAATTGGAATCAACTCATTTGGGAAAAGCTTTCTTGAAATTACTTAGCCTAAAATCAAAGGCATAACAATTTGATTTCTCTAAATTATATGCAGCACTTGATGACTTACAAAATTCAATCAAATAAAGATTGGCTGATGAATAGCAAGCATATTAATAAGATGAAGTCTAATATTTCACAGACAAGGAATTTTTTTCAGGTCAAATTACTCAATTCCAGAATGAAGTAAACCAATTAGCTTACCTTATTAGATTGCATCATTAGAAATAGATGTTACAGATTTCACTGAAAGCAGAGATTTATTATAAATTGCCTTGAATGGAAAAGTAGATGAATTGAAAGAGGTTTAATCTTTGGCTGATGGATTAGCAGCAAGAGTCAAAAAGGAAGAAGGAATCTTCAAGGATCAATAAAATCAATATACAAATGCCGTTTAAGCTCTTGATTAAGCATTGTAATTGATCGGATAACTCAGAGATGGTTCATTTATTTAGAACAGAAGTGTTTCATTCTTAGAAGAAGGCCTAAAGCAACTCTAACATCAAAGAATCATGTATGGACCTTTGATCACTGCATTCACTTAAATCATGGCTCCAAGTTTCAATGACTCTGAAGCAAGTGCTAAAGTTTAGAAGTTAATCCAAAATTTGAGAGACACTATTGTGAAAAACAAAACTGACTTAGAAAATGCCTATCAATAGGTTAGAGCCATTGATGATCACAATCTCAGCCAGTATAACTAAAGAATAAGCAACTTATCAACAATTGTAATTCCAACCATCTAGGCTGAAATCTAAACAAGAGATGGTAATCATAGTTTATAATTGATAAGCTCAAATTTAAACCAAGTAAAACTTACTCAGAGATGCCTAAACCAATTTCAAGACAGCTTCAGATAACTTAGATAATACTAATAACAGATGGGTTGAAAGGTATTATTACTATGTAATTTTAGAACCAATGAACACAATAAGTTGATGGACTAACTATTAACTTAATAATCCCTATTTCCCAAGATTGTAAGTGAATTGGAAGGAGCAGGAGTTAGAAGAAGATGATTTTCTTAAATTTATCAAAACATAATATTTAATAATATATATTTTAATATGTAAAATTTTAAAAGAGTTGTTATTTTATTATCTAAAACTTCTGGAAGAGACAAAGTAAGTATTGATTTAATTATAATTTGATTAGTCTTGTAGAATTTTACAATATTTTGGTAAATTTTGTGCAGAATAATTGAAGGAGTTGAAATAAGATGAATTATCATTAAAGTGCAAAAATTTAAGCTCTAACATGAGTTTAACTAGGAAAGTCTTAAGATTTGGAAGAACAATAGGAATCATCATTTCAATTATGGAATTATCAAAATAAAAAGGAAATAAAGCAATCATTCTCAATAAAATATTGATGAACATCTCTTGCTTCCTCTATTTTCTAGTTGATCATACTCATTGGTTTTGTAAAGTAAATTCATTATTTAACTTAGATTTAAGTCATACAAAACCCATAACTAGAAGCTAAAGCAGATTATTGGAGTGACGCACTTTGGTGCTTTGAGGCGTTCTTTGATTGCGTGGCATTAATTTTAGAAATTAGAGAAGAAGAAAATAAAAGTTAAGATTCAAAGTCATCCCAACGTCTTTTCAATCTCAGATTGGACCTATTAAGAGCCTTTATGGACTTGCTGGTATATATATATATTCTAACTATGAGAGTGCTTATGGATTTATCAGTAATGGAAAAATGCCAGGCAAGTGGATTGGTTTCTTTGGAACAATTAGCTCAATTATTGGACTTAAATAACAATGGGATGCAGCTAAGTGAATTATAATAATTTCAGAAATGTATTTAATAACAATAAATCATTCGGTTTGTTAAATAATTTAGAGCAATAATGCTTCATTTTTCATAATATTCAATTTTGGTTTTGAAAATATTACGAACACTGACGTTAGGATTATAACATTAGGTACTTCCAACTCCAAAAACCTTTTATATTCTACTTTATGTTTTGCACACAACTTTTCGTAAAACAAGAAGATAATTCTCTTCATTCTTTGTTTAGATATAAGAATTTATGGGGATCGTTATCTGATATTTTAAATCATTTGTTCCATCTAAAGATAGAACTTATTTCTCTGTGCAATATAAAACTATTAAATTTGTCTAACTTTTAGGTAAAAATTCATAAAAGATTGCTATAATTATGCTTGCGTTTTTATGAAAAATGTATCATTTAGAGTTATCAAGATAAGATCCGATATTTATCTTGAAATTTTGTCAGATAATTTGTTTGAGAAGATCGATAGAGTTAGATTGGCTTGCATTAAAACTCTCAAATTGAGAGAGGTGGTTTTTTCATGAACGTATTTCCATCTTTGTGCATAATGTTTTGGAGAATTATTCATGCATCTTAATATTTTATTAATTTTAAAATGAGCATAGAGGGTATCAATATACTTTAAAAAATTTAGAACAATTATCCATTAATTTATGTATTTTTTCATCATTCTTTATTGATTTAATTATTTATAAGATTGTACTAACATTCTTTGGTATTTTTAAATTACATTTTAAGATAATAATTAAAGTTTTTTCTGTTAAGCTAATAGTATTTTATTTTTTAATGAAACCTAATCACATCTTTGTTTTACCGAATTGATTCTACGATTATCACTAAATACTCTAATTGGAGGGACACTTTCATTAATTAGAGATTTTCCAACACTTTACATATTAAAGGAAATATTTTTGTTTGTATTAAAGGATTCATCTTCTGTATTATTGTTATTTTAAGAACCACTTCGCATTCTTAGTTATTCCCTTCCATCGTAACACAGAAAATAACTCCTGTCATATTGGGATGCTATTATTTTGAAAATAAATATTTATACTTTAAAACCATGCTTTAAGTTTGATTGAAGTACTATAATCTGATAAGAGAGAGAAAAATAAATAATTCTTATGTTCTTCTGGTTTCTTAATTACAATTATTTTTTATTATTTTATAACAACATGTTTCTGATGATTCTTTTGGGAAGGCTAAGAGGTTAAAAATGAAAAATATATATTGCATTTAAAAGCCCCTACATTGAAAAATATTTTCAAGGGAAAATAATCTTGAATTCTTATTTTAATATATTATGGAAAGCCTTTCATAATTGATGTGCTTGCCCATTAATCATTTTCCAATTCTAAACAGTCATACTGATAATCAAGTTGATCCGAAAAAAGTAAGTAATTCCTCTATAATATAATATTATACTATACTGTTTCTCTTCAATTAGTAAGGCTGGTAAAAACTTGAATCCATAAAATTATTTATTTTAAATTTGGTATATATATAATAACTTCTTTTTCTTAGAATTATGCATTCTTAAGAATAGTTTACAACCTTTTCAATTTAGATAAGTCTAAGATTGCTCAAATTATTTTTGTTCAATTCTTTCAGCATTAACTTACTTCATTTTTAATAATCTTTAATCAGTTATGATCAACCTACAAATATTGGGATTATCATGATATTTATATTAATCTTTATCTTTAAATTCTTCTCTTTTTAACTTTAATTAATAATATTTGTATTTTTCAAATTATCTTTCATAGACTTTTTTGAATTCTTGAAATCAATCATTTGTAATTTTTCCATCTAAATATTAAAATATTTTCAAATTCCACTATTAGATATTTGTGTGAACTCCGCTTAAAAATTACTTAAGGATTTATTTTAATAATTTTATTCATTATAAGTCTAATTTAAGAAATTTAATTATCTATTTAAATATTTATAAGGAAACCCACATATTTAAAGTACAAGACTATAATTAATTTAATTTATACACATGTTTAAGTTATTGATTCAAAAATAATAGGGTAGGAAATTTAAATTATTAATTTATTTTAAATTAATGATTTATAATTATTTAATCATTTACACAAAAAGCCTAGGAGGAGCTTTTCTTTTATGATAATTATAGAGTGATATTAACAGATGATTATTAAGTTTAAACATCTAAATAAAGGGATTTATAATAACAATATTATTTATGAATATAGCTGTTGACAAAAATATTGAATAAAACATAAAATAATTGGCCCAAATATAGAAAAGCATTTAAGAGTGACTGTTATTTTGTATATATTAATATTAAATCTCTTAAATTATCTCAAAACTTTAATAAAATTCTTGGATTAATTAATTATAATAATAGCTTTGATTGTGTCTTTTAAGATTGTATATAATATAAAGGACATTAGAACTCGCCATATTTATTTTCAACTCTGGGCTAGGAGTAGCAAATCTTGAGCCAAAATTAAATGAAGAAAATGTAAATTGTAAAATATCAATCAGTTCTGGAGATTCTTTGATAGTTAGCATAGTCAGCAATAATTAGAAACAGATAATAGAGGAATTTAAGTAATAATCTTAACATTTAAGATTAAAAATTTAGATTGATTTTGATATATTAAGTTAATATTTATATGATTCAATATAGAAATATATCACACAGAAGGGGGCTTTTAGAGTAGCATTAGCTACTATTAGATAAAATAATACTACAAGATCTATTCTTACAATTTTTATTAGAGTAGGATTGAAAAAGAATTAATTGGTGCGTATGATTATTATTATTATTATAATTATTACTATTATTATTAGTAATATTATTAATATTAAGTTCTATTTTAATTGAGTTCTTCTTCAACCTTGACTAGTTTTTAAACTTTATCATAGTTTTCCATTTCTCGAATGTTATTGAGTTTTTCCATTCTCTTTGATTATTCTTATTTTTCTTCCTCGAAGTTTTTAGTTGGTAATTTATCAAGATATTTTGTAAATGCAGATTTTCTTTCTGAATGAGTTAATATTTTAGGAAGTTGTTATTGAATAGGTTGTTCAGTTTGAATAGATTGTTATTGTTATTATTATTATTATTCTTCTTCTATATTCATATCTTATTATTATTCCTATTATTATTCTTATTCTTATTATTATTTCACGGATTAGTTGAATTGATCTTATGAATATTGATTCATTAATTCTTATAGTTATGGATAGATTGATGAATAATCATCTGATGAAAATTCGAGCTTCTTAAATTAGGTTTCATCAAGATATTTTCTTTCAACAACGGATATCATACTTTGGCCAAAAAGTTGAGTTAAGGATTCCTCAATCTGAAATTAATAATAAAGATTACCTTCTTTCTAATTCTATTGTTATTGGATTAAAAGACGATGGTGTATTGAGATTATTGATATTTTGACATTAATTGTTTTTAAAACTCAATTAGATAATTATCAGTTTCTAAATTATTTTAATAGTAGATATTTAAACATCTGGAGAACTTGAGTGCCATAAATAAGGGATGTTTTATCTAAAATAGATTAGAGTTTATACTTTATTTCTAATATTTGGGGCTGTTAAATAATTGTGTAATCCATTTTCATTATTTTCAATTGGAGCGTCAACTACATCGTTAAAATGTTTTTCTTTTTTGCAGAAGTTGCGTTCTAGATAACTAGGTTCGAAAGGTTGGATATATTAGATTTGTCTGTGTTCATCGCGAGCACTCTTTCTACTGTCGACAAAAACTGGTGGTGATTATAACCCTAGAATGATGTTCTCTCTCTCTTTCACTAATATTAATAACTGAAATCTATGTCCTTAGTGATTGTAAGTTGTGCTATTAAATTTTACGCCCTACGATTGTTAATAATAAATACCGAAAAGAAGGCTTTACCATCTATAATGTCGTATTATGTTGTTCCTTCTAATCCTACTTCTTCAAAGAGATCATTCTATAACATCTTCACTGCCAGTAATTAAACCTAAAATTAGAATTAAATAAGATACCTAGCAATTGATCCATTATGTGCATTCTTCATTCTATAATGAAATTTTTACAGAAATGTTTGGAATATTCCAGCTCTTATGCCAATTCCATCCTAGATCATTTGTATATTTCAATTCTCTCTCGGTATCAATCTTCAATAAAACTGGTCCTTGATTAGGAGTCACAGTTTGTCTTAAATTGATGAAGGTAGTTTTTGTTTTCAAAGTACTCTTACATTATGTCCATGTAAAGCCTTTATGAAATTAAGCCATTTGATTAAGAAGAATTTAAAATTATTTCAAGATTTTGTTTATTTCGAAATCCACTAATAAATACGCATATATCATCAAATAAATTTATACTCTCAATTTGCATGTTTTACAAACATCTGCCAATCAATATGTATTGAATTCCATTTTTTCATACAAAAGACGCCGACAACAAGATATAATCCAAAATATAAAAAACACTCATTAAAAGCTTAGAAATAATTATAATGTAAACGATTAATTAAGATGAATACAAAGCGAGTAAAACTACTAAATTACTTATTGGAGAACACAGAGCAAATAAGGAAATTATAATTTTTGAATATTTAAATCATTAGAATGGAAACTCTTATTTCTGTTAATAAATACTATCTAATTTTGAATTCTACACAAAATTATATAATTTCTAATTAAAATTGTAAAACTAATTTTAGAATACATTCAAGATTGCTCTGTCAATTTGGTAACTTCATAATAACACTTCTAGAATTTGTTTCAACAAGAACAAAATGTACAATTTTTAGAATGAAAATGTATTATTTATAAAATAAATATATCGATTTATTGCAAATTATATATCATTTGCTAATTATCATATTAAATACAATAATACGCATCAATAATGAGTGAAAATGTTCTTGAGAAGCATTGGCTGAGTAAAGTTGCTGATACTTTGTAACCATTTGGAATAGGTGGTTTATCTGGATGTGTGGCTACGTGTTTTATTTAACCGGTTGACTTAGTCAAAGTTAGAATCCAGCTAAAATCAGAAAAATTGGGTCCTAATGCAGGTAGCGAGATCAGTCCATTTCGTGTCTTCTCTGAAATCTTAAAAGAAGGAGGTGTGTTGAGTTTTTGGAAAGGAATTGACTCAGCATTAGCTAGATAAGTATTTTACACTACCACTCGTATGGGAATTTATAAGACAATGTATTAAAGATCAAAGCAAGCAAACAATGGAAAAGAGCCTTCATTTTTAGCTAAATCTTGGTGTTCAATTGTAGCAGGTTTCATTGGCTCATTAGCAGGTAATCCAGCAGATTTAGCTTTGGTCAGAATCTAGGCAGATAGCACGCTGCCTGTTGAAGAGAGAAGAGGATATAAAAATGTTTTTGATGCATTTTATAAAATTGTGAAAGATGAAGGAATAGCAGCATTATGGAGAGGATCGACTCCAACAGTTATTAGAGCAGTTGTAATTAACGTGGCAATGTTGGGACCTTATGATGAGATAAAGGAACATTTAAATCACTATTTTGGAACCAAAGATACTCAATAAACTCGATTATTGTATATTGTTAAAATATATTTCTAATAGAGCATCTGCAGCAGCTGGGTTTTTGAGTTCTTTTTGTGCTTTACCTTTTGATAATGCGAAAACAAAAATGTAGAAAATGAAAAAGGATGCAGCAGGTGTATATCCTTATTCATCTATTTTTGATGCAATTGGAAAAGTAAGAAACATGACTATTCATAGACAGCTAAAAGAGAAGGAGTTGTGGGACTTTGGGTAGGATTTCCAACATTTTATTTCAGAATTGCACCACACACTATGATTACTCTTTTAACTCAAGACTGGTTAACAGACAAGGTCAATTCATGGAGAAAAAAGAAACATTGAATAATTATCATTCAATACAATAATTATAAATTATATTATTATTATTAATATTCATAATAATAATAATTTACATAATATGAAAACTTCTTAATCAGTAAATATCATTAATTATTCATAATGATGTATTCACATATATCTATTCACTTATAGTTTTTTTAAGATTGCACAATTTATTATACCAATATAGAAATAAAAAGATGCAATTAAAATATCGTAATTAATAAATAAAAGATAATCTTAAATTTGATTTGAATATTACACCTTCGAACTTTGGATTTTAGAATAATAATAAATAGTTAACTATTTCAATATTCAAAGCCTTTATTATTCTTAATTACTAAAAGAATAAAAATATAAATATTCTTATAAACAGTTCATTTAGTATATTATTTTAATTAAATTCATTTGCTGCTTACTTTCTATAACCTTTTAAAAGTATAATATCAATTATAAGGTGATTTGTAAAACAAATACAAACTAATTTAGAGGTAATACTGACTAAATTAGTTTCTTTATATTTTAATTCTTACAAACTACTGAATTTTATTGATATTCGTTGTGCAAGTAGTTTAGTTTACACTTAGTGTATGCCCTTTCACTACAAAATAGCAAATTCATCTTTTTTTATTTTATTTCATATTCCTTCTATGGTTTTGTTAATAAACATGAATTTTAGACGCAAATAAGAAATTATTGATTATGATATCAGATACTTAATATAAATAATGATCAGAAATTGAAATATTGCTTTTTCATAAAATTTTGTTTTCCATCAAATATTTTTATTATGATATGCTAAGATTAAAAGAAATTAGCTCTTGATTAGCTTCTCGGTTCCATAATTGGAGGTGGTTAATATTTTATAGGACTAAGTAATTGAGATGTCAATTCTTTTGATTTCCAATTACTTAGAGTGAGAGTTTTCAATTTGACAAATTATGAACTCTTTTTTTTAACAGGTATCTACTCTTTAAACAGGAGCTGACACTTTTTTTGAGGTAATCCTTACATTTGAATAATTGTGAATTAAATATAATTAATTATTATTATATTCAAGCAAAATATATTAAGTTAATTTATCTGAAATTATCCGTTATCTATTATTATAAGGATTTATGCTTGTAATTTTGGGAATTCAAGCAATAAGCATGACTTAGAATTAAAAAATAAGTATAATTGATATAGACATTCATCAACATTTGTAAGGAGAACTTAAATTTAACTAAATGCTTTTTATATTGAATTATAGAATAGACATTTTTTTTTATTAAATCCAAAAATTATAATTATCATTGTGAACTCTTTTCAAAATTTACTATAAGAGCTTATCATATTTAATTAAAACACCAAGAAGCAGTCCGACATAAAGAAAATGAAATTTTCTCCTTATTATTTGTGAGTATAAGCACATTCTTCACTTTACAGTTTATAAATGGTGAAAATATTAAGAATCAATCTAATTATATTATGCATTTTATTCTTTCTATGAATTCATTTTATTTTCAAACTTTGATGTCATAGGTATATATTATATTGTATGAAATATTCAAAAGATAACTTCAAACTATATGATCTATCATTGAATCAAATGTTTGAAAGTATAAGTTCTGTAATTTTTTTAAGATTCTAAGGTTAACTTAAAAGAATAAGGTATCCTTAAATAAAATAAATAAGCTAACTAATCTTTAATAAGAAAGAAATTAAATCATATTTTAAGGTTTAACATTCTTTTAACAACCTTTTAAATTCTTAAAACATTCATAAAATTTTATTATATTTTTTGGGCCATCAGATGCAAAAGCAATCTTAAGAAATATGCTCAAATTGAGAATATTAGTATTGGCTTAATTAGGCCTAAGCTGAGTTTTCATTAGAAAAATATAATGTTGAATGAATAGCTCGCTTAAACTTAATTAACCAATCTGATATTAGAAAAAATTACTTCTTTCTTGATTGAGTTCTATCTTAATAAAAGTATGCTTGCATTATTCTTATCTTTTATCTGGCTGATAAACCCAGTTGATTTGATTTCACTAGCTACTAAGTTGAATCTAGAAATTCTTTAAAATTGGAATTATAATATTACCAATAAAATATTTTCTTTATTTAATTTTACAATACATCAAACATCTGATCGTTCAATACGCAAATATATTCATTCCCATCGAAATATAACAAGCTTTGCATCATACTCTCATAATTTGGTTTATTTGTTAACTAATAATTTGTATAAATACAAATAAAATGGAAATTGTAATAAAACTTAGCCAACTGTTTAATTTTAAACCTAGATTTTTAACTTTTAATAGACGTATTGTCGATAATAAATATGGGATGATATGTATAGTAACTGTAATGGATGTTTAGTTTTATATTTAAACATAAATAAACTTTATGACGTAGTGAATTTATTAAATAATTTACAGAGTATTTTATAATAATAAAGCTATAACATCAGATATTTGATAAATTTTATTCAAGAATATATACATCAATAAATTATCAATTATCAGTTTAGGTAATACTAGGCTATCCAAATGCTATCAACCTATTATATTTAACATTCATTATAATAGTATAGAAAGTGTCTTCATTATGAATGGGATATGTGTCCATTACAGTAAAAACTCCGAATTCATTCCTTAGATTAGCTTATAATTAGCCTAGCAAGATCTCTGCAATAGTTCTTCTTTAATCACTCTAGGGATCAGGTAACCAATGATCATAATTTGTTTACACCAAGTATTAATAATTGGTTTAACCAAGAATCGAAGTATTCAAACTTATGGTTGGATTCATATCAAATGGATCTTTGGAGATGACTACTCCCTAATTTCTGCTTGTTCCTCCAATAACATTATAAATAGGACAAGCTACTTGATTTTACTCTAAGTATTGGACAACCCTATCAAAAGTACTCAAATTATCATTAACTAACACATGTCTATATTCCCAAGCTAGAGAGGGTACTCCTAATTGAATGAAAGCAAGGAGCTGATCCTTACTGATGGGATCACTAAATTTCCAATTTTAATCAAGGGATGCAACATTGTATTTAAGTAAGGTAGAGAATCCTAGTTTGAACCATTACCAGTCGACTGATTCACCAAGGTACTTGTCGTCCTTCTTTATGATTAGATGTAAGACTATATTTCTAGCCTAGAGAGGGGCTTAATCCATGTTTCTTCCATGTATAATTTAATCACCCACTGAGAGTAGAACACCTGTGCTTTCGATCATTTCACCTGAGATATGAGTGATTTCGTGAAAATATGCCCAAGCAGATAAATATTCAAATGTAATTTCACTTCTATTGAACTCTTCCACAATGCCATCCAATTCCAATGAATACTCAGGATAATGGGTTCTAATTGAGTTTGCTATTGTTGAATAGTCGTCTGTATTCAAGATATAGAAAGTATTTTTATTATGGAATTCAAAGACTGGACCAAAAGAATTGTCATATCCATGCAAGTCAAGAATAGTTCTGACTGCTTATTTCCACCTTTATTTTGGGGTAGCACTTAAGTCAATCTCAATTTCAGGCAAATAGTTGAAACATGTCACTGTTGACAAAAACATAAATATTATTCCGTATTGCATTATAATTAATATTATTTTGTAATAATTCGATAGTTAAATAACATTTCCTGATGACTTCATTTATTTAATTAATTAATTTACATTTAATAGATTATATCATTTCTAATTTTATATTTATTTTATAATTCTGTTTAAATTTAGTCAATTCTTTAATTAATACATTTCAACCTTAAATTTTATATATGTTATTTAAACATTAAATTAAAATATTAAAAATGGGTTGCTGCTTCACGAAAAAGAAGAACCAACTCAAACCCACTAAGGCATATGAATACATCAATAAAAATAATCAAAATGACAAACAATAAGAGCTTGAATAATCATTTATTTAAGATGTGGAAGTTATAATAATTGATAATAAGGAAGAGGAATTGGAGAGACACTCACTCAAATCGACTTCAGAGTATTATTTATTGAATATCATGAATAGTATTCACAATTGGGAATAAGGGGAAGTACTTGGATAAGGTGCTTTTGGGAAGGTAGTGATGGGACTCTAGAAGAATGGATAAATAATGGCTGTGAAATAAGTTTTCATTTAAAATCAAATTGACGATGTATTATACATGAATATTGTAGAAAGTGAGACAATTGTAAAAAGAAATTGAAATGCTGAGTAAATTATAGCATCCAAATATTGTCCGCTATATGGGTTGCGAATAGAAAAACCAATTCATAAATATATTTCTGGAATATGTCAGTGGAGGCTCAGTCTCAACTTTGCTAGAAAGATTTGGATGTTTTAGAGAGAGACTTATCAAAACATATTTGAAATAAATACTGTTAGGATTAAGTTATTTACATGCAAAGAATGTCATCCATAGAGATATCAAAGGAGGAAACATCCTAATAGATAATTCTGGTCGCTGTAAACTAGCAGGTAATATCAATCTAATTTTAGATTTTGGCAGCAGTAAGTAATTGAACGATATAACACATGATAGTATAGGATCCATCTGCGGAACTCCCAATTTCATGGCTCCGGAAGTAATTAATCAGGAATAGTATGGTAAAAAGGCAGATATATGGAGTCTTGGTTGTACCGTAATCGAAATGGCTACTGGATAACCACCTTACTCTGAGTATAAGGATGCCATTGCAATCATGGTGAAAATAGGCAAATCAACCAAACCACCTCCAATCCCAGATTAATTACAATCTACAGAAGCTAAAGATTTCCTATCTAAATGTTTATAAATAGATCCTAAAAAAAGAGCTACGGCTGATGAACTCTTAAAGCATCCGTTCCTAGAAGAGCCTAAATAAAATTCTTTGTTGAAAAAGACTCCCTCCTATACCATTAATTAGAAGTAACCACAATCATATAAATATCAACCTAAAAATTCATTTTTGTTGGATGCTGAAAGTCAAGATCAACAAATCGAACCCGTCTCACCATAATTTCAAGGACAACAAGGCTAATCTTCTACTGAAACTAACTAAATTAAGGTCAAAAAGAAGAAGGAAAAACCTCAATATCAATTAGTAATAGAACCAGAATAAAATGATTGCATCCTAACAGGATAGGAAACTAATATAGTGGATAATCGAGATAAGTTCCAATTCTCAGAGTTTAATGAGCTCAATCCTAAAGAGACCTACATAAAACCATTTAATAAAGAGAACTAAGATAATTTGTAAAAAGAGTTGGACCTAATCCTAGGTTAATACATAGGTTGAGATCTCAACAAATTGATTATAATTTCTCTCTTAATTAATATGGTATTATTATAGAATAATCATAATAAGCTTTGCAAAATGATCACCAGCCAGGGAATTCCTCTTTTGTTAAATCTGTAATTTATTTCTGACTCTATTATAATAAATGCAAAATCTACATCTAAAAATAAAAATACTTGCTTTTATGACTGCTGAATTTCTCAACATCCTACTTGTTTCTGCACAAGAGATGAAATTGGAGTGTTTGCCTTTCCTATTTTTAATATAGCTAAATCAAACCAAATCAGCAATAATATTATTTTTCTAAATTTAATTACATTTGTTGCTCAAATATATTCTCCTATCTCTGAATAAGAATCCTTTTGGTATCTATTAGTATTATTTAGAAAATCAAAATCTCCTTCAATTCTCTTTTTAATAACCTATTTTAAAGGAAATTTCAATAATGTTGCTTTTTTCTTTGATATCATTTTCAGCCTAATTTTAATGTTAGGATCAAATATTATTATACAATTCTTGATAATATTTAAGATATGATTGTAAATTTTACAAATAAGACTCTAGGAAGCCATATTGATTTTAAGGATATTATTCAATTTATGCCTACCTTTTCAATGCATTAATTTAGCTTTTTATTGTAATGCTCAAATGAATACTTGAAACAACTAATTTTGGCATTTCTATTTATTTAAAAATGAAATTAATAAAAAACATCAAATAAATTGAGTAGAGACATAAAATAGATGATGAATGAATAGAGTAAACTTATTTTTTAAACATTAGCTTTTATTGGAGTCTTAATAATTAAATTTCAATTGTAATAATTCAAATTATAATAAAGGATGAATATGAATTATAGAAATAATGTATAAATATTATCAAGATTGGCATTCAAAACACTTTCTAATGATCATGCCTACTTGCTATTGAAACTGCTTTATTTAAGAGTCTCTTTATTAAATTTTTTAAATTAGTTTCATCTAAAAAATAGTTTGATTGGTCAACTAGTTCAATTAATCTAAAATATATGGATTGCTTTCTGATTTGGTTTCAACATTCTTAAGAAATGATTAGATTTATGTATAATTTATTTAAAATGGTACTTCATTTTCATTTTCAATTTTATTATAATTATTAGTTTAATTACTATTGTTATTATTACAATTATTATTAATATTAATATTATTATTATTAATATTAATTTGATTGTTTTGCTTAATGTTTTCTTTAGTGGTTTTCTTGTTAAATGCAATTTAGCCTTCTCTAATTTTGGAAGTCACTAAATGCAAGCCCATATTTAATCCTCTTAAGATATTATCAGGGGCACGCTCATCATTTTATGTTTAACTCTATTGGGACTGTAAATGGTAGCAACTAGTCTGGAATTCGCCTAATTGCTGAGTAACTTCTTAAACAACCTTCTTTTAGATGTTGAATTCCTCATTCACACTTAGTTCTTTGTCCTCTGTATATAACTAATTAATGTATGAATTTGATGGCATACTTTTGAATATTTGGCATTTTCGTAAGTTTAATGCTTATTTCCGGAAGGGTCCAAAATAACAATTCTAATTTTCGATTCAATTTCAACTCTTTCTCTTCTAGAAGTTTTCTTCTCGCTTCTCCCCTCTAATTCATAAGTAAGCAGAATGGCTTTGCATGTGCAAGGTTTAGTTTGGAACTTTTAAGCCACCTAAGTTTGATTCAAATTGCTACTTCGGAAAGAGGGATTTTCTCCACAGTTAATGCATGCAAAATTTATGCACGCAATTCTGAAGAAATTTTGTTGTAAGGCCGCTTAGTCCTTGCAGTATCATCAGTAGTCTACAGAGATTATATGACAGCTCCTTTGAGATCCTATTCCATTATGTTTATTTAATAAATGAGAAAAGATGGAGACATTTTGGAATGGGCTAATTTCCTCAGAACATCTATGGACCCCCTTCTAAGAATAAAAAAAATATTCTTGTGGTATAAATGTTTCAAATTAATAAAATTTAAGGATTTATCATTTTATCAATATTTTACATAATTTGAATATTACACAGTCATATTGATTTCAACTGAGGATCATCTATATTTATGGAACCGACTTCATTAATAATTCGTATCATCTCTTGAAATTATTCGATATTAAAGAGCCCTGAGAGTGTATTTTAATTGAATATCAATACTTTAACTATAGTTAATTGTAAATGTTAACAAAATGAGTTAAATCCCTATGATTTAAAAATTTTATTACAAAATTTAATATGAAAACCTAAGAAGACCTAGCTGAGTAATAAAATTGATAGGAACTATCTTAAACATTCAAAATACTCCTTTATAATAAGAATCAATAAATTACATAGGCAATAAAAGACATGAAATTTGTTTACAACAATCAAAAACACTTGATGAACAAAGGGATTAAGTTGAGTATGTTTAATAAGGAAAGCTAATATCTAATGCACTTGCTTTCTCTTAGAAATAAAATGATTCTGAATTAAAATAAGGACGCAATACAAAAACACATTACCTAAAATGATTTCGAGATGAAACCTTAGAAATTTTATTTGAAAGCTATCAACTTAAAGAATTTAGTGAATGAGAACTAATAATAGGTGTGTTTAACTAAGGAATATTCAAAATGGAAATCTTATGTATTAAAATAAATCAAAGTTGTTAAAATTGATTAATTTTTATGCATGAATAACCCATTTAATTAAATCACTCTATTTCAAGATAAAGCACAACAAAAGTATGATCTGACTTAACATAAATTATTTTTAAACATTAACTAAATTAGGAACAAAAAATTTTGTATTAAACTAAAGAAGAATCAATTTTGAGATTTAAATTTAGTAGTTGTGATCAGATTATGTGAATAGAATATAAAACATTTCATATTGTAACAAAGATAATCGAAATAATGTTGTTAGAACATGTCCTATTTGCAGAACGACATATATAATAGAAGTCAATTAAAATAAGTTAATTAATTTCAATAATTATAAATTTGCTGTATGGCTATAATCTTGATTATTGAATATCTATTGTTGAGATGCGATTTATAAGTCAAGACTAAATTAGTAAATATAAAAAGGGATTTTTTTCTATATTAGTGCAAAATATATATATATTTATATTATAAATAATAGTTTTCGAAATAATAATTGATGTTGAATTTACTATTCATTTTAGTGATCTCTACTTGTAGTGCAGCTAATAATTCGTCTGTGTGTTTAGATAAACTCAAAGAATTGATTGAATTACCTTTTGATGAATTCCTTGAAACCATCTTACCTTATTATTAATTATCAGGGGATTGGGTAGGCAAGTTTGGATACTATGATAGATGCTATAGAAAGGACCACTCTTATACGTCAGTCGAAATTGATTAGCAACTCTACAAATAATATTATGGATTTTGTCATTCTAATAAGTGTTCAGCCAAAGACTTTAATTCCAAGGATGGATAAGAAAATATAAAAAAAATATTGAATGACAGTGGAATTGCAAACCTAATCAATGTAAATTAATACTCTCAATGTAGATTGATCCAGATACAATAACATTAAACTTCTATGATCCTTAAACTTATTTTCCAAATATAGGTTGGGAAACCTATGTTACGTCAGGAATATTATTAATCCTATTTATCATGATAATTATTGATCCAATCTTGAGGTTTATAACAGCATGTTAAAACAAGCATACTCCAGATGTTAGAGATCGAAGATCTTCTAGTTTGCAGAGTCCATACGGACTTCGAGAAGGTTTACAGGATAAGAGTCAATATTAACCAACATCTATCATTAAAGATTTCTCAATCATTATGAATTACAATAAAATAATCAATCTAAAAACAATAGATCCTAATCTAACCATTTTTAATGGGATCAGAGCTATTTCATTTATGATGGTTGCTTATGGGCATGTTAATGAAATGACTGCAATTTCAACATATATTACTGAGGCTAATTTGCAATATAAGTCCTGGGTTATTATCTTACTATATGATATGATGTATGCCGTAGATATCTTCTTTTGGGTTGGTGGATTCTTTCTAGGTTATGTGATGTGTGAGGAACGAAAAGCAAAAACACTACACTAAAAACCATTATCAATATTCTTAAGTATTACTCATCGATTAATGAGAATTTGGCCATGTTATTTATTATGTATTGCAATAAATTCATACATAATCCCATATTTGGGAAGTGGGCCTCGATGGTTTTTAGAAGAGAGAGCAACATAATGTCCAGGAGGAGCATGGAAGAATGCCTTATTTATAGATAATTTTTATGAAGATTGGCAACTATGTTTCAGTTGGGGTTGGTATTTAACATGTGATTTTCAATTATTTTTAACATGTCTAATACCAATCCTAATATATTGCTTTGATTACAAGGTTTTTTCAAAAATACTAATTATGTTGATGATTATTGGTACTTTAGGATGGGCTTATTATCTTAGTGTTAATTATGATTTTCTAATACCAGGTCGAAATACTTATAATCCAAATTATTATTACAAATTCTATGTTAGTTCTTATGCTAGAGCACCTCCTTACTTTTTAGGTTTGTTGATTGGGATACTTTATAGAGAATTCAAGCAATCAAAAAAAAGTGGATAAGCTACATATTTGCAGTAATTTAGAGATTATGCTCAAAGAAATGGATAGAGATTGATAATGCAATTGTGCTGTTATGGATTGGGATTCGGGATAATGTCATATCTGTTTTTTGGATGGAAAAAAGAGTTCAATCAGATTGAAATGAGTTGGCCAAAATGGTACTAGCATATTTATCATGCTTTTTGTAGATTTTTATTTACTTTCGGATTGACATTGATTGTTCTACCCAATTTAGTTGGGGCATATGATTTGTATATATAATATTCTTATTGTAGATTAAATTCTAAATTTATGAATAACACTTTATTTAAATTTATGGCCAAAATCTCTTTTACTATGTATTTGGTGCATCTAATGATAATTTTAATTTTGACTGAGACATTCTATGAGACTCCGTCCTTTGCCCAATTAGATTTATTAACTTGTTTTGTTTGTGCAGTGGTTCTTTCGATTGTTTTTGGATTGTTTTTATCGCTTATGGTGGAGTTGCCATTTGGGAATCTGGACACGAGATTAATAAAAATTATGATGAGACCAAAAAGGAAGGTGGATACTTTATTAGATTGATTTATTTTTGATGAATATATTTATTAATATTGAAAAATTTATTGCGTTAATTTTTTTATATAAAATGAGATTGAAAAAAATCAAAAAAATCAGAGTGGTCTTTTTATTTTTGATTTTGATAATGATCATATTGGAGTCCTTAATGGATACGATATGCGTAATTAGGGAGGAGGCTCATTTAACATTATATATTCTCGATATTGTTCTATATGTGCTCATTGTTTTTGTAGAAGCACTGCAAATAGATTACTTAGTATAGGTAATAAAAAAGTAGAAACATCCACACATAAGAGGGAACATAAAATTATATGAAGCCTTTGTGTCTTTATCGATGCTATTTCTATTAAATCACATATGTTTCCAAAGTTATTTTATGTATATTAATCGTGGAATATAAGAATGTTACTATCTATCCTCGGAAGGAGATAGAAAATGGTTGATATTTTTGTTTACTTTATTCATTGAATTATTAGTCTTCATAGATTTGCTAATAGTTTGTATTTAAGTTTGTAGAATAATTAAAAAGGATACAATTAGAAGTTCCAGTTTTTTGGTGCTCCATAAGTACCTAGAGGATTATTTGGCATAGGAGCGAGGATCAAAATAACCTATCAGCTATTCGGTTGAATCCTTGGGAAACTTCTGAATGTTTTTGTATTTATATATTTTATACAAATAATCAAATTTTCTATGGTCGCTTTCCACAAGAATGATAATTGGAATTAATAGGTTGAATTGCAGAGAGATTTCACAGAATTGGTAATGAAATTGAGTTTCCAAAAAAAACGGAACTTGTTTATATTAAATTAGTCTTTATTATTTATTATTATTATTTATTGATTCAAATGAAGAAGTTATCAGTTTACTTCTTATTGATATTGATGATTGCCATGACATGTAATAGTTGTTTAACCAAATTAGTTTAAGAGCAAATTAAACTTGGAAGCTATGTTCAAATGCATGATCTAGAAAAAGTGGGTTCAATGGAGTTCACCAATCTAAATTGTGACTAAGACTTACTTAAATTGCAGCAATCCTTACAAACTTGGATAGAAATATTAAAAAATAAAGATTATTTAGAGGATGATGTGAATAATCTATCAGCATTGAAACTCGTTATTGCAAATATAAAAAACAATCAGAATCCAGAATTGCCAAGTATATAATACCTAATAATACAGAACTCTTCTAATACAAGCAATCCTATGTTGAACTAGTAAATTCAATCGGTTCAACTGAACAAACAGCATTTGATTAATGGAGACAAGAAGGACCATACAAGCTAATTCAATCAATCAATCTCATTGAACAAGCTGAGTCATCCTAAGATATCCTGGAGTATTGCACTCAACTTGATTCGATGATCAATCTTCTCATTAATGAGAGAGAAGAATTAAAGCAACAAATTAACACATCACAAGTAACAATTATACAATTCACCATAGTTGGTAGTTGACTAACTGGAGCAAAAGTCAAAGGAAGTGTAACAAGCACTTGAGCAATGCAAATTACAATCATAATAAAAGCCATAAGTCAATCAGCCAGAAATCTAGTAGCCAATTAAAATTGAAGACAACGGATTAATACATGAGTCATCTGTGGATCAGGAGAAACCAGTATTTGAAAACACTATAGAAAAAGAGTAAGAGTTCATAGAATATGGGTATGGATATTGGTCAAGATTTTTGACTCTCTATCCAAAACGATTAGAAAATGGAAAGGATGCACCTTGGTATTTTTTAAGTAGATTAACTTCAAATAAAAATTATTAAAATATTGCTATGAATGACAGACTATTGGCAATATGGTTAGGCTAGGGATTCTATCATTTCACTACATGTGATGAAATATAGAATCAACCCAATGTAGTTTAAAATATCAATCATCATGATGACATTGAAGGGTAATGGACTTATATTTATTATTCATACAATTCTGTTTCAAAATAAGCAGTTGCAATTATTCAATATGGTCAAGAATAACCATAATAAATTACTCACAATGTTCTACATACAAAGTCTAAATACTTAAGATTCCTAGTTGGTGGTAAAGACAATAATTAATATCCTGGATTCAATGGGTAATTTTCATCAATATTCTTATCAACAAATCCTGGTGTCTTTATTTCTACTATTGCTAAATTTAACGAATCATTCAAGTCAGTGAAATTACCAACTCAAGATTTTGAATCCATATTTAGAGTTTAATTGATAGATTAAGAAGTCACTAGAAATCCTTCCCTTGAAGGAGATTACATGGCAGTTGGAGGAGGAACAAAGAAGTTTCCTCTTGAGTATTCAATTAGTGGTTGGTTCAAATGGGAAGAGATTGTTTAATAAGTGTGGCATTCAGTCTTTAGAGTGCAAATAAACAAACCATCAACCGATAAGTTTCTTGGAGACAGAACATTGTGTATGTTCATAGGAACAGCATAAGGAGGAATATTCCATTTTCCTACTTATTCATATTAAAACATGAAGGGAGAGGGAACTTCCAATTTAGTCAATAACATTCATCACAACAACAAACATCTGGATTGGTTTTTTGTGTATTTTGGCTATTCAAAGAAACTAAAAAAGGCATTTGTATAAGTAAGATTGTCAACTGGAATCGAAACCTTAGAATACAATGATGTTAACCATTATTATACACCTCAATTCCATACTTATGTCGGAAAAGATGAGCATTTTCCAGGCTTCAATGGTAAAATAGCATATGTAAATTTTGTTCTTGGGTCTGGCTCTTATAGAAATAAACCAGATTTCATTATAAAGGATGACTTATTTGGTTATGAAGTTGGAGACACTAATCTCATAAAAAAAGTCTAGAAAGTGAATGAATAGAAAATACCAGCTGATGATGTTAAATTAGAAGAGCCCATCAAACCTGAAGAAGTGAAACCAGCATTCTATGATAACGAAGATAGGGAAGTATCTTTTGAATCTACGGCACCTGTGCTTGAAAAAGAATATGAAGATTGTCCCTAAGTTTATGGGTATGGATTTTGGCTTAGATTTATGCATGCTTATCCTAAGAGGCTACTGTAGGGTAAGAACGCCCCTTGGTATTTCATTTCTCGATTGACATCTAATAGAAAATATGATAATGTGTAAATGGGAGATAGACTACTAGCTATATGGTTGGGACAATCATTCTATCATTTCACCACTTGTGATACACAAAAGAACGAAGCCAATATAATATCAAATATTGATTATCCAGCAGATATTGAGGGTGTTTGGACCTATATACATTATTCATATAGTAAATAAACTCAGATGGCTAATTCATTTATAAGATATTCATAATCTGATATTTAATCCTCAAGTGTCTAAGTTTAACATCCTGACGTTGATTATTTGAAGTTCATTTTTGGAGGAAATGATTAAAATAGATATCCAGGATTCAATGGATTCATATCTAAAATTATGATTACCATTTCTAAAGATAACTTTCTTTCAACCAAAGACGAATTCATAACATTTGTTTCTAAATTAGAACAACCTAAGATTGGTCTCACTGATTTCACTACCTATTAATTGATTGAGAATGAAACTCAGCGATAAGATTCTGATGAATCTCTTGTTAAAACCTTAAATGATAACAAATAGAGATTCCCTCAGGAATATGCCATGAGTGGTTGGTTTAAATGGATTGGACCTTAGAGAACTCCATGGCATAATATTTTTAGAGTCTAAATCCAAACACCTTCTACAGATATTTATTTGGGAGATAGGACTTTAAGCATGTGGCTCGGTTCAATTGAAGGAGGGGTCTTACACTTCCCAACTTATACATATGATAATACTAATTCCAAGGGCAATCCTAACTATTATAAAAATATCAAACACAATCAAAGACATTTGGAATGGTTTTATGTGTATTTTGGATACTAGAAGTCAACTAAACTAGCATATGTTTAAGTAGCTTGGCCTAAAGACACTCAAGATATATTGTATTAAAATATCAACCATTATTTGACTCCTTCCTTTTACATTTTCGTGGGAAAAGATAACTTTTACCCAGGACTATCAGGCAAGTTAGCATATGTCTATTTCAGCCTTGGTAATGGATCATTTAAAATGAAAAATGAAATTACAGATGTCGTTGAGTCTTATTTGAAAGGAAATGTGGTTATAAAACCATAGATTTCTAATTCTTAAAAAAAAGAATAAGAACAATCTACTTAAGAAATTAAATAGGTTAATTCAGATATTAAAGTAGTTAATCAAGAAGTTAAATAAGTTAATTAAGAAATTAAACAAACTAATTAAGAAGAGAAATAAACTACTTAAGAAACTAAATCAGTTAATCAAGAAATTAGATAAAATAATTCAGAAACTCAACAAATTAATTAAGAAACTAAATCAGTTATTTCAGAAACTAAATCAACTAATCAAGAAACTCAGTAAGTTAATCAAGAAACTAAATAAACTAATTAAGAAGTGAAATAAACTACTTAAGAGACTAAGTAGATTAATTAAGAAACGAAATAAACTAATCAAGAAACTAGAGAAGTTAGTTAAGAAACTAAATAAGTAAATTAAGAGATCAAATAAACTACTTAAGAAAATAAGCAAGTTAATCAAGAAGTTAAATAAGAAACATAATAAGTCAATTAACAAACTAAATAAGTGAGTTAAGAGACATAACAAACCAATTAAGAAACTAGATAAACTACTTAAGAAGTTAAATAAACTAACTAAGAATCTAAATAAGTTAATTAAGAAGTGAAATAAACGACTTAGGAAACTAAATAAACTAATGAATAAACTAAATAAACTAATGAATAAATTAAATAATCTAATGAATAAATTAAATAAGCTACTTAAGAAACGAAATAAATTACCTAAGAAATTAAATAAGTTGATTAGAAATAATAAACAGCTGTTCCTTATGATCATGATACTATTAAAGAAGGCTATTCAGATACACCAGGATTAAAACCTGGAAAGATTGATCAATCAGAATAGTAAGAATGTTAAGAATAAACAAATGACAAAGATACTCCCCTTGATCGACCAATTGAAAAGAAGTCTGTAAGTCGTACAGTTTAACAGTAAGAATAAACGTCAGAAGAAGCTTAAGCAATCATTATAGATTCCAAAGTTGATTAAAGTTTAAGTAATTCTGAATAAAACTAAGAAATAATTAAGAAAGTAGATTAAAAAGTTGAGTCAAGTCAAAATAATGCTTAAGAAACTGAATAAGTTACTTCAAAGGTAACTGAAACTACTTCCTAAACTAACTCAATAACTTAGTAAACAAATGATTAATCTTCTATTACAAATAAATAAACCTAATAAACCAATGAGACTATTTAATAAAATAATAAAACAATATAGGAAACAAATGAATCCATTTCTTAAAATAATAAAACAGTTTAAGAAACAAATGAAACCACTTAATAAAACAATAAGACAATTTAAGAAACAAATGAGACTGTGTAATAAGTTAATAAAGCATAATAAGAAACAAGTTAATCTACTTAATAAACTACTTAATAAACAACTTAATAAACTACTTAATAAACAACTTAATAATCTACTTAATCAACACAATAATCCAATTCATAAACAACTGAATCAACATCAACTTAAACAAACTAAGAAATCAATTAGACTTCTTAATAAACTGATAAAACTACCTCAGAAATAAACGAATAATCATAAGAATAACATGATTTCAAAATTATTGATCATAAAAACGAAGAAACAATTGATTAATAAACTATAGATATGCCAACATAAGAGGATGACTATTGTGTTTAAGATTAAGATGATGAATTAGAGGATGTTAAGGAAATTAAGATTATTCCAGGATAAACCTATGAAAATTAAATATCAAATGACAAAGAAGGAAAAAATCCCATAGTTGACTAAGGAATAACTGTGGCAAATAATTATCAAGAATATGGTTATGGTTTTTGGATGAGATTCTTAACATTATACCCTAAAGAGCTAATCAAAGGAAAGGATGCTCCTTGGTACTTCATAAGTAGATTGACAAGAAATAAAAATTACGAAAATATTAAGTTGGGTGATAGAGTATTAGCAATATGGTAAGGAGCAGGATTTTACCATTTCACTACTTATGATACTGATGGATTAAAGCCTAATGTTCTATTAAATATTGATTATCCAAATGATATTGAGGGTGTGTGGACGTACATTTATTATTCGTACAGTACAGAACTTGAATAGGCTGTTGGACATATAAAATTTGGAAATTAAAAATTCACCACTATAAAGTAAAATGTGAAGCATGCTCCAACCACCTATTTGAGATTCATTTTAGGAGGTAACGACTAGAATAGATTTCCAAGTTTCAACGGAATTTTCACTAAAATAACTTTTGGCATAAAAAAGGGAACTTTTCTTCAGACATCAGAGTAGCTAATAATGAAATTAAATATTCATGAAGTGCCTTAGTAAATTGGGGAAGTAGCATAGAGTGTGAGGATAGTAGAAAACTAGGAAGCAAGAACTTCAGAGAATATGTATGAATATAAGGAAATAAAGAATAAGAAAGTTAAGTTTCCCTCAGAATATGCGTTGAGTGGATGGTTCAAATGGTCTACATTGATGGAAAAGGAATGGCATAACTTATTCAGAATATAGATTAGAAAGGAATCCACGGATAGTTTCTTGGGAGACAGAACATTATCATGTTGGATTGGAAAGACATAAGGTGGTGTGTATCAATTTCCCACTTACACGTACACGAATATGATTGGTAACGGAAATGCAAACTTATATAAAAATATCAATTTAAAGGATAGACATACAAAATGGCATTTCATCTATTTTGGATATTCAAAGATCAAGAGTTAGGCCAACGCTTATGTAAAATGGTAAGAGGATGAAGATTAAATATTGTATGAGAATGTGAATCATTATTATGTCAAAAGATTATATGCATATGTTGGAAAGGATAAGTTTTACCCAGGGTTGAATGGTAAGATGGCATATGTGGTTGTGAATTTTGGATTGGGTGCTTATAAGAATCAGAGGTAATTTGATGAAGAGATTTTCAATTTCAATTTGGGAGTGAGAGAATTGATTAAACGTACTTAGGATGTGTAATTTTAACCATCAATAAGCTAAGAAAAAATGGAGTAGAGTGGATTTGATTCAGATTAGGCTAGTTTTGAACAGGAGGAAAATGGTGAGAGACCATTTATGTAATATGGTTATGGTTATTGGATGAGATTTTTGACACTCTATCCAAAGAAACTATTGAATGGTAAGACTGCACCTTGGTATTTTGTGTCAAGAATGACATGGAATAAGAATTACAATGATATAAATATGGGGGATAGAGCTTTGGCAGTATTCTTGGGAAAAGGATTCTATTAGTTTTCTACTTGTAATTTGATTACTAAGAACACAAATCAAGAGTAGAGAATTACTCACCCAGATGATATCGAAGGAGTCTGGACATTTGTCTATTATTCATATAATAAGGAATTAGGGAAGGCTGTTGGATTTATGAGATTTGGAAATGGCAAGTTTTAATAGATTTAGCATACACAGGTTACACATTAAGATACTAAATATTTAAAATTAATTGTAGGTGGAACTGATAAAAGAAGATATCCTGGATTCAATGGTCAATTTGCTAAGATATCATTCTCATCAAAAGAAGGATCTTTTGTGGATTAGGAGAAGGTTCTGAAATCTTATACACTTGAGAAAAGAGTACAGAAAATTGTAACAATGAATGTGTTGGGAGATTAATAGTAGAGGAAAACAGGGGATGAAGGAGTTTTTGCTCAAAGTGATAAAGTGGATTTGCCAACCGAATATGCTATTAGTGGTTGGTTCAAATGGCTATAGGTGGATAAATAGGAACCTTAGCATAGCATGTTCAAAGTGACAATCAGAAATCCTTCAGATGATCACTTAGGAGATAAAACCTTAGTGGGTTATGTAGGAACAAATGAGATTTAGTTTTCTACTTATAGTTTCGAGAACATGGATGGAAGTGGTAATAAAGATCTACAAAGAAGGATCGAGCATAAGAATAGGCATTACAGATGGTTCTTTGTTTATTTTGGATATTAACATGAGACATCAACATGTCATGTCCATATTTAATGGTCGGATGAGATGTCTTAGTAGGGATTCGTACACATTAATCATTATTTGACAAATCAATTTTACATCTATGTTGGTAAAGAACCTCTTGTTGCTGGGTTCAATGGATTGATTACATAGGTCAAATTCAATATGGGTGAAGGAGCATTCAAATAAAGTACTGATTATAAGGATCAGGACAATATATTTGGTTTTGATTTATAAACAATTAGGAAGGAAGTTAAAACATTTGATATCACTAAATCTAAGGAGAAAATTATGATAGACTCAAATAGTGATGAGGAATCTAATTATCTGAAAGTGTTCAATAAAGATGAGTTGGATGAGGTCTTTGAATATGGATATGGGTTTTGGTTAAGATATCTAAGGAATTATCCAAAAGTGTAAATTGAAGGATTAAAGTAGGATTGGAGTTTCATCAGTAGATTGACTAAGAATGATGTTTTGCAAGATCTTACATTAGGAGACAGAACACTGGCAATTTGGTTGGGCAAAGGGTTCTATCATTTTACTACTTACAATTAGTAAATCTCTAATATCTTCACCAATGTGAATCACCCTGCAGATATCGAAGGTTTATGGACATTCATTCATTACTCACACAATCTTAATAAGGAATAGAGTGTATCTTTCATTTAATTTGGTAATGATAAGCCAGTAAGGTCAGTGTAATAGAGTGTTCAAGTGATACCAACTATTTTGAAGTTCTATTTGGGAGGTCGACACTTGACTTACAAGGGATTTAATGGATAGATAAGTGGGGCCTATGTTAGTGTGAATAAAGGCATTTATATTGATAATGAGGAGAAGTTCCAAGATTTATTAAAATCTATTCCTCAACCTACAACATACAGAGCAGAACTGATTCAAAACTTGTTGGTGGAGAAAAGCACAAGATTTGAGATGAATTCAGAAGCGAAGCAATTTGAGTTTGAGAATTAGAAATTCAGTGGAGAATACTCTTGGAGTGGTTGGTTCAAATGGTCGAGTGTCATTTAAAATGCATGGCATTTGGCTGTTAGGTTGTCTACACTTGAGAATTATGAAAATAAAAATAGTTTGGGAGACAGAACATTATGTTTATGGATAGGATAGTAAGCAGGTGGAATCCTTTATTTCTCTACTTACACTTACACAGATTTATATGGATCGGGAAATCCAAACAGTGTTTAAAATGTTCAATACAAGGATGATATTGCAAAATGGCATTTTATTTATTTTGGATATTCAAGAGTTTAATAGTTGGCTTATGGTAAAGTTGAGTTTGGGTATAGAAAAGAATAAGTCAATTTTGAGCATCACCATCATTATTTACCAAACAAATTCTTTTTGTCAGTAGGCAAAGACAAATGGCATGATCCTTATTTAGGCAATATAGCTTATTTGAGATTCCAATCAGGATAAGGAGCATTTTATTAAGGAGAATTCAAAGAAGTCAAAGATGACTTATTTGGTAATAAATTAGGATCAATGGAATTATTGAAATCTAAGATTAAATTCGATATTGATAAGGATGCTATCACTAAAATGTTTGCATCTCCATAAGTGGACTAAAAGGAACCAATATTCTCTAAAATATTTAATGAAGAAGAATTGGACAATGTATCTGAATATGGATATGGATTTTGGTGTAGATTTTTAACTAGATATCCAACCTAACTTATTGAGGGATTAAAAGCAGATTGGTCATTCATATCAAGATTGACTAAAAATTAAAATAAAGGGGACATGAATTATGGCGATAGAACTTTGGCCATTTGGTTGGGTAAGGGATTCTATCATTTCACAACTTACTCCCACAAATATGCAAATGTAGTTCATAATATTGATCATCCTGCAGATATTGAAGGATTATGGACATTTATCTATTTTTCACATAATCTATACAAAAAAGAAAGTGTAGCCATGATTAAATTTGGAGAAGGCAAAGTAATCAAGGGAGTGATTCCAGCTATTCATTAAGCTCCAGCCTTCTTGTAATTATATGTAGGTGGTAATAATATGAAATATGCTGCCTATAATGGGTAATTTGCAGGTATACTGTTTTCGATTGGAGAAGGAATCTTCTTGTCTGATGAGTCAGATTTGATAAAAATTATTAGATAAATTGAAAAAAGCCAAATGATTATAGTTTGGAAGTTGACTACTAAAGATATGATTGCAAAACCCAAGTAATCCTTTGTTGCTTAGGAGACAGTATTTGATGATGTTCCATTGGTTGGACAATATTCTTGGAGTGGTTGGTTTAAATGGAAATAGATGGGATAGCAATTCCCTTGGTATCTAATGGTTAGATTAGCAATAATTAGGAATACTAGTGACATCAAATTATTGGGAGATAGAACCTTAATGGCATTTATGGGTCAAGGATACATTCACTTTACAACTTACACCTATAAAAATATATATGGAGATGGTACACCAAATATTTGGTAGAACATAAATCACGACGGAGAACACGTTTAGTGGCATTTTGTATATTTTGGTTATTCAAGAGCGTAAAAATTGGCTTACGGAAAAATCTATTTTGATGATAGGGTTGAGTCTGTTTCATTCAAGGATACTAATCATTTCGTTCCAAATTTGTTTGCTTTAACAATAGGAAAGGATAAATGGTTTAATTAATATAATGGAGATATCGGATACTTTAGATTCAATGCAGGAGAAGGTGCTTTCTAAATGGAAAATCACGACAAAGCTTAGAATGATGTATTTGCTTTCAAAATTGGAAGAATTTCAACTATCAATCCAAATAAGCCTCCTCCTGAGGAAGTCAGAAAGCAAGAGTATTTTGACAATTCTTTGGATAGCGAAACAGTCTATACATTTGAGATATCAAAAGATATTTATGAGTAAGGTTCATATTCACATGTTCCTGAAATAATTGGAGGAAGGGGAGAGATTACTAAGAATGACGAGTAAATTGAGGAGGAGAAAAAAGCAATTGAGAGATAAGAGTAGTAATTGAAGAAAGAAGCCGAGAAGTTTTAGAATGAAAAATCAGTTGGAATCATTGAAAATCATTATTAGTTCCCAGATTAGGATAAATAAAGAGTGATATCAGATGAGGCAGTCGATATTGTTAAAACTAATTCAGAATATCCAAAGAAAGATGGAGATCCATCAAATAAATCATAATAGTAGTAGCAGGAATACAAATCAGATTGGGATGGATTAAGGTTCTATGGATATGGATTCTATTTGAGATATCTTACTATGTATCCTCAATAATTGAGAGATGGTAAAAATGCTCCTTATTATTTCGTATCACGATTAACTTGGAATCCTTAGCCTCAAGATATTGGTATGGGAGATAGAGTGCTAAGCATATTCTAAGGATAAGGATCTTACAGTTTCCATACTCTAGACAGACCATCCAATAATCCTAACTTAAGAACAATTATTCCATATGGTGATATAGATGGAGTTTGGACATTTGTCTATTTCAGTTACTCTCAAGTCGATAAGAAGGCTGTGGCATTTATCAAGTATGACGACAGTGCTGAAATATACAGAAGGGACATTGTTTGTAATCATGGGGATGTTGAATATTTAAAGCTGATACTTGGAGGAAAACAAGGGATATATTAAGGATTCAATGGTTAAATTGCCAATTATGCATTTAAGTATGGCAAGGGAGCGTATATAAATGATTTTGAGTTGTACAAAAGGATTCTATCAAATCGAATTCCTCATCCTGTGGCTGATGATTATAAATTCAATCAAATCAAAATTATTGAAACTTAAGCTGGTTTCAAAGGAGATGAATAAACTGATAGTATTAAAGAAATAGAGAGTCACTTCTAAAACGAATATGCCATAAGTGGATGGTTGAGATGGGATTAACCAATTGGAGTCCCATACTTTGCTCTTTTTAGGTTGAGTGGATTTAAAGTAGAAGATAACAACGATTCTAAATTAGGAGATAGAGACATGATGCTATTCAAACATACCTAATATTACATATTCTAGTCTTACAATTATCATAATTTGAATGGAGGAGGAGACTTTGCTATTAGTTGGCAAGTGAATCATCAAGAATGGGAGTAATTCTGGCACTTTTTCTATATTGGCTATAAACGAGAGAGCAAACAACTCTATTATTATGTCTCATTCATTGATGACGAATTCGATCAAGTGCATAATAACATCCATCATTACATCGTTCATAAACACTATCTCCAATTCGGTAGAGACTACAGTAAATTCTACAGCAAACATAGAGGATTCACAGGATAAGCAACTCAAGTCTTATTGAGTTATGGCAAAGGATCTTTCCAAACCAAACCCTTTAATAATGATATCTTCATGTATCTGAAAGGAGTCAAAGAACTCTTCTCCTCTCTAGAATTAATCACAAGAGAGAGTGATCGAAATAAATTGTTGATTGGTGATGCCAACAAGCAAGGCACTCTAATGGATCTAGAAATTAATGATGGTACTGATTATAACATTAGAGGATTGAATGAGTATGGATGGGCCTTATGGTGCCGATGGTCTAGGACATTAACTCGCCCTATTCAATATAAAGATGCTTGGTACTCACTTGCTAGAATTGCCAACAGGAAAGGACATCAAGATCTATAAGTCCCAGGAGATAGAACCTTAGCCACATGGATAGGCATGGGATTCTATCTCTTCAGTACCTACACCAGAGGAGTCTTACAATTGACTGAATCAATTCCTTATGGAAAATTTGAAGGATAATGGAATTTTATTGTGTTTTCCTATCGTAAAAATTTGGCCAAGGCTAGTGTTTTGTTTGGACAAGACTCCACCATTGTAGAGAAAGAGTTTAAGGTCAAGCACAACATGATTAAGGATTATTTAAGGTTCGTTGTGGGTTCAGAGTTTGGCTATAAATTCTTTAATGGCCATGTAGTAAATATCTAACTTAGAATGGGTAGCGGAGCTTATCTAAGCAAGGAAGAAATAGTGATCATTGCTAATGGAGAGTTGGGATTACCTGCAGAATCCAAATATGATTAGACTAGAAAATCTATTGAAATTGTGAAGGATCGAATTCCTAATTCTGGGCAAGGCAGAGAATTCGATATTAAAGAAGATGTTGCTTAAGGGAAATTGGAGTATTCAATATCTGGATGGGCCAAATGGGTGGATATCCCAGCCATTTAACCTTTGTATATGTTATATCGTGTGGCATATTATGATTACAATGAGTTGTTGAATTTGCAAATCCCAGGATCAAGAGTCTTTTAGTGTCATAAGGCTTATGGATACTATCATTTTAATACATATACAGTGGATTAGGAGAATGGAGGAGCATGGTAAATCGTGAAGAATGTTGATTACGACATAACGTAACATAAAAATTGGGTATTTTTCTATCAAGGCTATTCTCATTAAAAGCAGTAGGTTCATCTTTATATAAAATTCCCAGGATTCGAAGAACATTATACCTTTATTAACATTAATCATTTTATTCCTCAGAGATTTAAGGTTCATTTTCTATTGGATAGATGGAATCCAGGATTTAATGGGTTCCTTGAGAGTTGGTACTTTAATGTGGGTTCTGGATCTTATAAGGAAAGTGGATATGGCATAGGTGAAAATACAGAAACTACATTCGGATTTGGATTGCATAAACCAGCTCAACCCAAGAATTGGCAATTTAATGATAATTATGCTTGTGGATTTACATAATAAAATGTAGGTTAAGAAGTGGAATATAAGGATGATCTACAAATAGATGGATTAGTTGAATATGGCTATGGTATGTGGACTAGGTTTGCCTGGAACACTCCAATTAAGATGATCAATAAACCAACATGGACGGCATTATCAAGATTGACAGTTAACCCAAATTATTAAGGAGATGCTGGTTAATTGGGAGACAGAGCTTTGGCTATATGGGTTGGACCTGGATACTATCATTTTACAACTTCAACTAGAGGAAATTACAATGTAGTACATAACATAGAATATAATCAAATGTTGGATGGATAATGGAATTACATTTGGTTTGGATATAAACGAATAAATGATAAGTTGGGCACTGCCATTGGATATGTTGCTTTTGATGGTCATTTAATTAGAAAGACTAATTTGGGTAATATTCTTTAGTAACCATTAAATGACTACTTATATTTAGCAGTAGGAAGCTCAGGAAGATACTTTTTAGATAGGTATCATCAATTTAATGGTCACATTTAAAAAGTCTCTTTGATATTGGGACCTGGAGGTTTCTTTGAAAATGAAGATCTATTGAGAAAGTAGATCCCATCTAAACCAGAATTTTTGAGAAATCAAAAGCAATTTTCTAAAATAGTAATAGATGAGATGAAAAATATGAAAAGAGAAGAATGGGTACCTGCACCTGTTGAATTCGCTGAAGAGTTCGACGGGGCTTATGAATATTCAGTGTCACTGTGGTTCAAATGGACTAAAACGTATAGAGTGGCATGGGAAAACATATTCTCTGTGTCTTATAATGAATAAAACATTAGAGCTAATCATGCTAAACCAGGAGACAGAGTCTTATCTATGTTCTAATATGCAGATCACAGAATATTCTTTAGTACATATACAACACCTGGTAATCATGATTAATTTGCTCATTTATACACTGAATGTCCAGTAGATATCCCATCATAATCTGAATGGGTCTATGGCTATTATGGTTATAGCAGGGATCAAAATAAAGTGATATCCTATTTACAAACTAAAACATAGAAATGCTTAAAGGCCTTATCTTGTATGCATAGAGTACCTAAATATATGGGATTATATGTAGGCAAAGATGGAATTCATACTCCTTACAATGGTAAATTCAGCAAATTGTATTTTATGGGTCATGCTGGATCCTACATTGAAGGAAATTTCTAATCTTTTGGACCTTTTGCTGCTGGTGGAATATCAATAACAAAGCCAGCCTATTTCTGGAGTGACTGGAAGGAAAGATTTGAGATTGCTTATGATTAAAATAAAGTAATTGAATTAAAAGCAGAAGAAGTTGATGAATAAACTTCATATAGCATAGGCATGTGGACGAAATATTTCACTGCTATTCCAAAAAGATTGCTTCAAAAACCAGATTGGCTTCATCTTGCTAGATTAACAATCAATCCTAATCATAAAAATTATGAAAATGTTGGAGATAGAACTTTGGCCCTTTTTATTGGAAGATCATACTATGGGTTCTTTACTTATAACTCTGCTAATAACAATCCGAATATTGTGTAAAATATTAGATACGATGATAATTTTGAGGGTGAATGGAACTTCATCTATTTCTCTTATAATTCTGAATTACAGTTGGCAACTGGCTTTGTAAAATTCAGTAAACTCGATAAGATTTAAAGAATTCAATTCAGAGACATTTAACATAAACCTATTGATAACTATGCAAAATTGGTGATTGGAAGTGAGTTCTAATATCAAGGATTTAATGGATAAATAGCCAGTCTATAGCTAGGATTTGGCAAGAAATTCTATGTTCATGATTCAGATGCACTAAATAAAATAATTCTGGAATTCTTCAAGCCTCCTGGAGAAGATGAGGACGATAACAGAAAAGTCAATATTGTAGAGGAGGTGAAAGAAAGAGCATTCAATAATGGACCTGAATACAGAGAAATCTTAGATTAGAAAGGTGCAGAGGAGTATGCCATGTATGGATGGTTTAGATATACAAGCACAGCATTGAAGACACCCAATAATTGTATAATGAGATTAACAAATAATGAATAAGGTTATAGAGGTGAAATAAGTAGAGTTGGAGATAGAACATTATTAGTAATGTTGTAGCCAGGTGAATATGTATTTGCAACTTATTCACTTGGTAATATTGATAACGGGTAAATTGTGAATATTCGAAAGCCAACTCCCTATAAAACTAATCTAGGTCTTTGGACTTACATTTACTTTGGTTATCACTTTTAAAAAAGAAAAGCATCAGGAATCATCAAATATCCAAGTGGTTATGCTTTAGTTCCATACGATAATGTATTACACATGGTTCCAAATTATTTATTATTCTTCTTCGGTGGAGATGGAATGCTTGGAGGATGGCACGGTTAGATGCAGAAGGTGAACTTGTTATTTGGCAGAGGATCTTTCGTTGATTCTACTAAAGGAAACTTTGCAGAGAAATTGCCAAATCTCTAGGGAGTGGAATCTAAGCCTTTGATTTGGGATGGAATAGACAATAAAATAATAGAAGTGCCATTACCTGACAGACCAGCATTAGATATTGTATTTAATAAAGAGGTAAATGGATTCATCGAATATGGATATGGATTGTGGACTAGATGGTTGACTACTATTCCAAAGAGAATTGTAGAAAAAGCTCCATTTCACTAATTGATTAGATTATGCAGTACAGAGTAATACGAGGATGCTGCATAATTTGGAAATAGAGTTTTGGCTATTTGGGTGGGTAAAGGTTATTATCACTTTACAACTTACAATAAGATTGGAAATAAGATCTCCACTTCTTAGAATATCAATTATGATGACAATTTAGAAGGAGAATGGAATTACATTTACTACTCTTTCTCTAATAAGTAATAAGCAAGAGCTGTTGGATTTGTATATTTCAGTGAGTAATCAGGTACAGCTATCTCTCGAGTTGAGTTTTTAAATTTAGAACATGTGGCTCTTAATGGTTATGCTAGGGTTGTGGCTGCAAATAAGGAGTTTGGTTATTAGCCATTCAATGGAATGATTGCAGATTTGCAAATTCATTTAGGAAATGGATTTATAGGTTCTAGAGAGTAATTGATCAAAGAAATCATTCAACTTAATCCAAAGCCATCAATGAATATTTAATCTAAAATGGATGTTAATTTGATTAATACTGAAGTCATCATAAAACCAGAAGAAAAGAAAGAGATGAAATACAAATATGATTAATACAAAGGAGTAAATGAATATGCAGTATCTGGTTGGTTGTAATCTAAAGTAATGGGTTTGACAGATGCTTATAGAAATGTATTTAGATTGACTATCAATCCCCCAGAATTCTAGAAAGATAAATAAAATGCAGGAGATCGAACTCTATCCTTGTTCTAAAGTAAGACTAAGCTAGCATTTTCAACTTACACATATGGTATATTTGATACATAAGGAGATGATAGCAATGAATTTAATCGAATCATCAATTCTGGAAATAGTAATGGTGAATGGGTATTTGTTTACTTTGGATACTAATTCAAATCGAAAGAGGCCTTTGCATATACCCTTTTCTTAAATCGATAGGATAGTGCTCAATTTAATAACATAAAACACTTTGTTCCTAATTAATTCTTCTTCTATTTAAGTAATGATGGATATTATCCAATTTTCGATGGTAGCTTATTTGATTGGAATCTTTACTTTGGAGAAGGTGCATTCAATAAGAAACCGAAACAGATCATTAATCAATGGCCTATTGAACCTATTGGCGAATTTGAAGGTGTCATATCAGCACTCTTATCAAATTAAGGTTTGAATTCTATGAAAATAATAAGACCTGAAAAAAAGGAAAATGAAGAAATTGTCTTTAAAAATAATTTCCCTAAATCTGGAACGATATCTGGAAATCCAGCTCCTCGTTCTGGTTAACCATAAGTTGAGAATAAAGAGGCAAAGGCAATATCTTAAACTATTGTTAAATAACCTTAATCAGGATAGTTTGATACTGAAAAAATAACAATAATAATAATAATAATAATAACAATTAATAACAATAAAAATAAGCTAGAAAACCATTATCTGGAATAGCAGATCAAAAATGAAAAAATTGTATTATAGTGCTATTCATATTTTAAAATATTATTATAACTAATATTAAATAATTATTCACATTTTCTAATTTTTATCATCCAAAGAAGTAGATTGAAATTAATTAGATTTAATTCTAATATCAGCTAGACAATTGAATTTAATGATCGATACCCTATAAATTAATTTAAATATATAAATATATACTAGAATATATAAGCTTAATATTATCAAAATTTATATATTGTTTTAAATAGTTCCATATTAATAAATTATAGAAATTATATGATTGACCTAATATTTAAGTAATGAATCATGCGACTTACAATAAAATTGTAAAATCAACTATATTAACTGAATGTAGCTACAAATTAAAAATTTATATGTATGAATTGAGATATATCTTTGAATAGATTCTAAGATCCCTCATTATTATCTCAATTTATGATTTGCTGTGAAAATTAAATTATATTATTTATAAATAATTATTATTTTGGATATTAATTATAATTTTATCAATATATAATTAATTATATAAATTGATTAAGAACAACAGAATTCCCTTTATAAATTAAAATAAGTTAATATGTAAAACAATTACGACCAACTATTAGAAGAAACCAAAACAAAGATCCTTGCTATGGTTGAACTTAAACCAGAAAACCAATGGACTTTAGAGTCTAACAAAGATGGCTATGTAATTTAGACCAAAACCAATCCTGAAAATGGTCTAAAAATCAACAGAACTGAAACTAATGCTGATGTAAATCCAGAAGAGTTTGTAAACTTTGTAATTGATATGACCAGAAAACATGAGTACGATTCACATTTATAAGAGGTATTATCTTATCTTATTGTTTAATAGGGAAAATTAATAGAAAAAGTGGATCAAAACACTTTCATATTTTATGCAAAGGGAAAACCTCCCGCAATCTTAGTAGATGCTAGGGACTTCTGTATGGTGAGTCGAGTATACAAATTAGGTGAACATCATTTTATGACTATATGTAAATATATTAAAGACTTTATTAGCTAAGTCAATCGAGCATCCTTAAGCACCATTAGTCAAAGGAATTCAAAGAGGAGAGGTTGTATTCTAATCTTGGATTGTAAAGAAATTACCTAATGGACAAACAAATCTTATTAGTATAGCTAACATGAATCCAAAGGGTGATATTCCTAAGGCTCTGATTAATCAAGGTGCTTAAAAATAAGCAGAAGGAGTCAAGAAATCAATTGAATATTGGATAAAGAATATAAAAAAATGATTTATATATAAAATTAGTATTCAACAAAATAATCATTAAAATAATATCGGGGTTAGAATTCAATAATATCCATTAAATTAAAATTTTTTAAATTTGATAAATTAATTTTATGGCATTTCTTCTCACATTGCTATTGATTAGGACTCAAATGACAGTTCAATTTCAATTTGAAGTTTAAAAATTTCAGTCTTGAAAATATAAATTAAAAAGTCTCGATTTATTCTAATAATCAAAAAATTTCAATTTTTCTGCTATCATACTCATTGTAGCATTTCAAATGCTACGAATAGTATAATCAACACATAACCGTGCTTCAAGATAATTAATATTTACTTTGATAAAAAATGCTTGAAATTACTATCATATGTATTACTTGTATTTTTAAATTTTTATGAATTTAAAAATATAGAAGAATCCAAATTTTTCTCCCATCATCGATTAAAGGATATGAAGCATAAATAAAATTTCTATTTATTCTTCTAAGAAAAGAAAGTGACATATAATAATAAATGGAATTACATATACAATTGTATTTTGTTAAGATATTTTATTATGAATAGATTCACTATCGCATGATATCTACAATCTTTAATTTGTATAAAATCAACTATCTGTTATAAGAGTTTAGAAATTTTATTTTATAGTAAATATTATTTAATTCTTAAATTCAAAGATTTTCAAATCCTATGAAATATTTAATTTCAAGAGATCTAGATGAGATATATAAATAAGAAATAGGATTCTTAAATTTAATTGAAATTAAACTAAAGGATATTTATTATAATTATATATATAAAATGTATGTAAATGAATAGTATTTAAAATGACAAATATTATTGATATTAATATAATAATTCTTGTTCATATAATTTTTTACACGACTTATCTAAACACAAGGCCAGCGAATAAATTCTTTTTATTTAATATTTTATCCATAATTCTCCGTAATAGTTACTATTTGTTAACAATTTTACTAACTTTGGTAATATTGTTATGGGGGTAATAGAATTCATATTCTTAGACTTTGTCAATATGAAAGTCATTTTATTTATCATCTTGAGGAAGACTCTAATGAGAAATTGAAGGTAAATGTTCATTATATTATGAAAAACTCTGTCTTCTTGCTTGTGGAGATTAAAATTTATCATCTTCTTCATCACTCTCATGTTGTTGCTCATAACCTGGATATCCAATTTTATTTAAGAATGCTTAATCAACTTGCACTCCTAATTGAGTTCTCATCTTAATTATATGATCATAAGCTCCATTGAGAATACCAGTTCTTTACTATTTGTATTTAGTTTTTTTCCTAGCAAATGTTTGCCTATTCTAATAGTCATTGGTATGATAAGCAGCCAACACTTTACCGTTATTTTTTTTAAAGAAAATAAGAGGACAATTTTTGAATTAATGATGAGATTGGCAAGCCTCACAAATGATTAAGTTTGTATTTTGACCAAAAACAGTATTGTCTATGGCATACCGATATTGTTCAAAACTGGATCGATGATTTTGAATGATAGATTAAAATTCAGAAAGATTCAAGTAAGCTACTTAAACAAAGGAAGATGCAACAATATTGTATTGCATGACATCTTGATAAAAGAATTCTCTTTCGCAGAGTAGATTTCCTTATTGATATCTTTTGATAGACTTTTCCAATATTAGAGATTTAACTTATCCTGCCAACACTATATATAATTAATTTGGCAATTCGTCTTTTCTAAATGAATAAACATATTGATTACTTAATAATAACTTCTTCAGGAGCAAATGTTTTCTCGTGAATACAGAAACATAGCTTTTTGATTATATCGTCTGCAAAGTTGGTTCCAACTAATTTCGAATGTTTTAGATAACGATAATACATTGCAATTTACACTTCCTGTTTGAGTTTTGGATTGAGTTGTCCCATAAGTTCATCCAAATCTAATTCCTCGTCCTGTTTAAATTATAAATAATATTCTATGTATTTCCTAACTCTAAATTACAATTGAGTATTCAATCCTCTCTACTTAATGTGATTACTCACTAATCTCAATCTCGAATTGTTTAAATTTGTTTACTCTGCCATTTTATAAAAAATACTTTATATCATTCCTAGTGCATAACCAAAGACACCTGTAACCAAGAAAGTAATGACAGTGACTAATATTTTTTCAGGAGTTGTAACTGGAACAATATCACCATATCCAACAGTCATTGATGTGATAGTAATCCAATAGAGTGAATTGAAATATTTAGTGTACAAATCTTCATCAAATATATTCTATTGATGCAGCCAAGTGTGAGTGTAGCCTTAGTCTACTTCATAAAGGGCAAAGTAGTGGAATAGACAAGCACAAAAGTGAGAAATCAAAAGTAGTGAATAGATTAAACAAAATAACTAATAAATGATTGCACTCTTCTCCTTGAAATTGGATATCTCTTCAATTACTATCATAGTTCTTCTTACTCTTGTCATTCGAATCAACATCAGATAGTTTGCAGCTGAATATCCCATCCATGATAAAATGAAAGGCAAAACTATAGCCAAATCTAAAGCAAAGTCTCCTTTGATGTAATGCCAAAATATCTTTGCTTTATTCCTTTATAATATCCCTCTATCATAATATCCTTTAAAAAACGTAAGGATAAGGTCAATCAAAAAAATACAGCTTGGTAATGTACTAAAAAGAGTAAAGACACTACCCATATTGTCTTCATTGAGATTAAATGACAGCTGCAAAGGAACATAGAAGATATTCACGATAGTTACTAACATCATCAAGAGATCCCATAAAAAAAGGAATTTATCTGCAGGTAATAGAACTGTTTCATCACTTTTTATGAAACACCAAAAACGCCACCATAATGGATTGTTAGCGTGAGCTTCATATTTTATTTGTATCCACTAAGTTATAGGAATTTATTACTCTTGATGGTTTCTAAAATAGCATAAAATTATATAGATAAAATTGGAATGAAGAAGCCTTATCTCTGATTAGTAGAAAGATGTTTTTCTTTAACAATTTAAATCTGTAAGTAGTTGAATTATGTTTAAGTCGAGTAATGAAAATTGTTATTTTCTATATGATCCTTAAAGGTTTGGATTTCCACGCTCTTGAAATATTATTAATTTATATTTACGAGTTATTTTCTAGCATTTCCAATTACTTATCAACTTTATTGAGAGCATCCAATTCAATCTCTTAATCTTCCATCCTCTCTTGTTCTTCTTTCCTAAATCTGATCCCTTGGAGTTTGGGTATCATTAAAAATAAAAATAATGCTTTTATTTTATGAACTTATTAATCATGCATAAATAAAAAATTACATTAATCATTCTACTCATAACTATTCCACAGCAGATCATTAGAGCATATCCCAGAAGAAACCTCAACTCTCATACTCAATCTTTTCCCCTCCAATCAAAATAGCAGGATCCAACTATAAAGAGATAACGCTCTTTTATTCCAAATTTAATTTAGATATAACCTTAATCCATCTATCCATAATTGTTTTTCTTATTCAACAGAAGCATGAATATTTATTTAAATAGTGATTAAACAGAAGTATATGTAGGAATTAAATAACAAATTGTAAAATTCAACATGCTAACATAAAACCCACAGATATATTTAAAATATTAAAAATAAAGTACATTAAATTAAAAAATTTAACCTCATTTTTCTAATGATTAAATTCTAACCTTTTTTTTAGGCTGAATCACTATAATAAGCTATGTGCTTTGAGAATATATGAATTTGCTTTATTACAAAATCCAATTTTTATTAAGAAAAGGAATTGAATTTTAATAAAATCGCAGAAATAAAGTTAGAGTAACTGAAAAAATATTTAAAATATGAAATCATTCATATCACTTATGTTTGTAGTAAATAAATTTCGATCTTCTGCAGTCCAAACAATACCATTTACTACTGGGAACATTAAATTCTAATTGGGCTGGATCACAAAAAGTGTGGCAAAATGCATCATTACATCTATCACATATCAACATTAAATAAGGAGTGTGTGAACATTAACAAACTTAACATCTCTCTTCATCATCATATTCACTTTGATCTTCGTAAAATTGATCTTCTTCTTAATTCCATTTTGGTAAATTTAAATTTAATTATATTGGGATGTTTTCTCTTTTTCCTTCTTTTATTGGATAGATGTAATTGAATTTTGCTCGACAACAAGGACATTGTGTTTTATATTTTTCTGCCCATTCTTTAATACAAGTTGAACATATCTAATGTTTGCAAACATCAATCTCACAAACATTTTATACATCATCTAAATTCTACATACAAATAGGACATTCCTCCTGTGTCTATTATTTTAATCTTGCCTTCTTCTTTGGTCCTGAAATAAAGTGCTTAGGCAATTTACTTGAACTAGGTATTTTTTATTGCTTAATTAAGAACAATATCTTACTTGCTTTGGTAGAATAGTAACAGTCTCTTTCGTATCCGGACTGTCGAGAATCAACTTCTTTTTTCTTTACTTTTCATTAGACCATGCGATCTACTTATTTTGCACTTGATTAGACTGTTTGGACATTTTTTACTTTATATATTATTTAATCAATGTTTAATTAAAGTACTATAAACTCCATCATAAACAATAAGATCAGGGTTTCTTTATAATATAATCAGAATCTCATCAGATAATTCATTATATTCTAGAAAATGATAAATGTTCGCTTTTAGAAATAAAAGACCAATCTCATGCTTTATTGAATAATTTATCTAAGAACAACTATCAATTAGCAGTCTCTTTTCATTCATCTGTTTCAAACTCTTTTAATCTAAGTTATTAATTTAATCTTCTTGGTATAATTCTACAATTAATCTATTTATTGCTCTTTTTAAACTTTTAATCTTTTTCCCTGTTTCTTCTTTTATCTTTTAGTAATACATTTATAAACTTTTATTTCAACTCTATGTTATTCATCAATTAACAATTCAAAATCCTAGATTAAATCATTAATTATTTATACCTCTTGAGGTTTAAATTTAGACCTCCTTAATAAATAGTAAATTAAGAATTTAACTTTTATATCCTCCTTTATACAAATGTTATGATTTAACTGCTTGCATTAGAAAGTAAATCATTATTATTTCAAGAGATTAAGTAATTGGAATTATAGGCTCAAATCTTTAATATTTTTTTAGATCGACTATTCATTTAACTATTTGAATTTCTTTCTTCTGACCTATTTCATTTTCTACATCCGCTTTGCTTTGCCTTGATTTAGATGTATTTAGTATGATTCAAAGTTAAATATAAATAAATTCTACTTCTGTAATATTCTGAAAGTGCTATTAAATGTTATTTCTCTTAGAAAATTTAACAATGATTTTTATTAATTTTAGGGTTATAGCATTTTTTTCATTAATTTTATTTAAAAATATATATATATATATTCACTTTCCATTGAACAGATGTACTTGTCCTATAGCCTATGCTTCAAACATTTCTCTCCCACTTATTGAATTTGGTTTCTTTAATAAAGGATCATCAGCTTAATTAGCCACAAACACGATAGTTTTTTCATCAAACCATTCCTCGCATAATGGCAACTCGGCTCCTGGAGGTATAGTCGAAATGATCAAATCAAATTTATGAGTCTTTTCAGCCTGTCTCATAAATTCGACCTTTTACTACTTGGCTAAGGTTTCTACTTTTTAAGGATCTCTCCCATATAGATAAACTTATAGTAAAAATAATTTTGCAGCAACAAAAATAGCAGTCTTTGCAGTACCACCATTCCCCAAAATTAAACATTTTTGCATATTCTTTGGAAATCTTTTAAATATTGGCCAAAACATCCCCCACCAATCAGTATTAAATCCAATCACTTAATTCTCATATTTTATAATACAATTCACAGCTCCAATAATCTGAGCTTCTATTGATTATTCTGTCAAGTATTATTGAATCTAATAATAATATTTAATTTTACTTCTTCCTTAAATGGCATTGTAATTGAGGCTCCTTAGAAATTAATATCATTAATATACGATTTTGCCTATTCAATTTTCTTGATGGAGACTTTAGTATAGAATTTGTTGTGTTATTGATTTAGTTGGTCAAAATTTCGTTAATGAAGCAAATCGCTTCTGGATAAGGATAAATCATCACCAAAGATATGATAGTTTTGAGTTATCACAAAATCGGCTAAGCTTCTGATGGATCTTAATTGCTGTATAGTGCCTTGACCAACTGCAGTAGGAGTCAAACAAGACAAAGGAACCATAAATTTGTTTAGAGTTCTGTACAATTATGAATTTGGTCCCATTGATACAACTAAGTAGGGAATAACAAATTTCATTCCCATGAATAGCTTAGAAATTTCTTAATAGGTAAGTTCTGATGGATAAGCATCCTAATTAATTGCCAGCTTTAACAAGCAAATTGTATTAGGATTGTGCTCTGAGATGTATTTCATCCTCTCTATAAATTCAATGATCTACAGTTTTTCTGTTTTCTCAAATAAATGTTACGATAGAATGATAGAATTGTAATAATGTTATGTAATCATAACATTATTATATTAATCCATCTCTATATCAAAATAATCTCCAATAAAGCTATTTTACCATTACTCTATTAACTTAACATATGATGTTCCAGTATAGAATCCACCTTGTGCTTTTGTTCTCAAAGTAAATATTATTGGAATTTCAAGGTAAAATTTGATGTTATAAATTTATTGTCTAATTTTATCAAATTACTCTTAAATGTTATCTATCTTATCCATCCTTACCTCCAATAAATTGTGATTTCTATTTATAAAATGAATCTTCTGATGATCTACAATAGTTAATTCCTCGTAAAAAATGCAAGCAAAATTAGTGTCTTGAACATATATTTTATTCCTTGGAAAATTCAAATGTTATATGCCTTTGATAAAATTCAAATATAACTCATTTATTCTTTGATAATACCTAGTAATATCATAATTGGATGTTATCTATTAAATATATTTCCTACTTGGTAATGTAAAAATGTATTTACTGACTCTCTAATAGATTGGTTTTCTCCTATTATAAATCTCCATGATATTTCCAATTGATGGTCTATTTTAAGATTGTAAATCTTCAATTAATTCATTGATATCCTTTTCAATCCATATGACATTTTTGCCAATCAATAATTACTATATTTGTTCATCCTCAATGATTCCACCTCCACAATCAACCACTACATTCTTCTAATATTTCAATAATATCTGTATAAATTATTCCTTTTCACATTTTCTAAATTGTTCCCATCCAAACTTTGTGATGAATTCATTGACATTATTAGATATCATATTATCAATGCTAATGTAATCGAACCCTAATTATTAGCATATGTATTAAGACAGAGTGCTTTTACCTGCTCCTCTCATGCCAATTATGTACAATGGTTCCTTATAATATTGGTAATTGTATAAGAATTCTTATTCTTAGTTATAAGTCAAGGCCTATTAATTCAAACCTAAACTTTGAATATGATTATAGAAATCAGGGAATGTCTTCCTTACACAATCCTTATTATCTATTATAATTCTATATTAATATTGCACTTTTTCAAAATGTCCTCCTAAAATACTAAAAGCCATTGCAATCCTATGATCATTGTATGTATTGATTATAACATCCTTTCTATAGCCATTGTACTTTTGATATCTTTTGCCTCTGATTAAAATCTCATTATTTTGTGATAAACAAACCACACCAACCTTAACTAGATTTTCAGTGACAGCCTTAATTCTATCACATTCCTTCACTCTTTAATTTTCAATTCCTTTGATAATACATTAACCTTCAATAGAGGACATTAACAAGGCTAAAGAAATAAAAGTGTCGCTAAAATTGATGCAATCGACATCTTGAGGTTTTAGGTCTTAATTCTTTATTATTTTGTAAAATCCTTATTCTCTCACTACTTACATGCCCATCTACTCTATAACATCTAAGAATTGTGCATCTCCCTATAATTTGGATATCTTTTTGGTTTCGATTGATCCACCATTTAGTCCGATATGTAATAAATCATAACTCAATGCTGTTGCATCTGGTTCAATATCGTATGTTTGGGCTTTATATATTCCCTTTTTGACTAAAAACTTGGTTTTTGAGATTCTCTCTACCTTTACTCCATAAATATTCATAAGTTGTATAGTCATTTCAATATAGGATTCACTAACGATGGTTTCATTCTCTTTGCAATCAATAATTTCAATCAGGGTTTCATCATTTGGGAAGTAAGGAGCAGCCATCAAGATTCCAGAAACAAATTGACTACTAAGTTAAGACTTGATTTTGATGTGTTTACCAAGTTTACCATCGATAACTTTAAAAGGTAATTGGCCTTCCTTTTCTAAATATTTGACATTTAAATTAAGTGCTTCCACCATCTCTTAAATTGGTCTTTCATAAATTCTTTGAGCACCTATGATGGTCACATTCCCAATTAAGGCTGCAATAGGAAGTAGAAATCTGGCACAAGTACCACTTTCCTTGACATTTATGGTGTATTCCTTTTAATAAAATTGCCCCTAGCATCCTTCGAGAATGAGATTATGTTTAGAATGTGTTTGAATTTCGCACAATCTTAATTCTTACAAGGAATTCAACATAGCCTTTGTATCATCAGAATCATAGAAATTATTCAATGAGCTTATACCTTCTGATAGGGAACTTAACAAGAGCACTCTATTAGTGATACTTTTCGATCCATGTATGGGTTTGCTAGGTCTGATGTCTGAACATTTTATAACACAGGATTTAACAAGTATTTTTTTAATGATATCCATATTGACAGGTGTAGTATTAAATTTATGTTTGCCAATTTCTTATATAAATACAAAGTTGATTTCATGTTTGAATACTTTTTTATCAAACTATAAATATTTTAGCACATCTTATATATTGACATACTCTGGGATTTCAATAGGTAATTCGTATTTCAAAAGAACATTCCTGATTCTATTCTCATAGGATGAGGTGTCAATCCCATGCTCTTTAGCCAATATATTTGCCAAAACCATGCCAATAGAGACACATTCACCATGCAATAATTTGCCTTGACTTGCAAATTCAACTGCATGACCAATGGTGTGACCATAATTTAAAATTTTGCGAATATTTTGCTCATATTTATCTTCTGTTACAATACTTAACTTTAGATTGATTCCATATTTAATGATATCCAATAGACTGGATTAGTTATTTGGGTCCATCAAGTAATTGTAATCATAACATTCCAATCTCTCAAATAATTTTCGATCAAAACAAGCTGCTATTTTGATGATCTCTGCCAAACCATTCAGAAAATTTCTTTTATCTAATGATTGCAAAAATTAGCTACACACTTTGATTCTATAAGGATCATTTATCACTCCTAGTTGATTCTTACCGTAGATGTTGTTGATACCTGTCTTTCCTCCAACACTAGCATCTGCCATTCCCAACAACGATGTGGGAATCAAAATGAATTTAATTCTGTTGAATAGTTAAATATACCAAACCCTCTCATATATATGCTAGACACGAATCCAACCAAATCAGTCACCACTCCTCCTCCAATTGCGATCACTAAATCTTATCTACAAAATCTTTTGCTAAACAAATATTCTGCCAATTCATTCGCAAAATGTAGATTTTTAGCTCCTTCTCCTCCTGGTAATGTGAATGTTATTGCTTATGGAAATTTTTAGCATATCTACTACAAGTAGAGTTGTGCAATATTAGTGTCTGAAACCTAATGTAGAAAATGTGGTTACAAAACAGATTTAGGGGTTTTGGAGGACTTGAATAGTATTTGCTAAGGAATCAAGGGTTTCGTTGATTGTGTTATGGTAGTCGATTAGTGAGTTATCTTGATCAAGTTATTCTAGGTTAATGAAACTCATAAATTAAAAACGTATTATATATATATTACTATCAAAAACGGGTAATAAGTGTAAATCACATGAGCATGATTGGATGCATAATAAATAATTAAAAAAATGGCTAGATCACTAACAATATTGGCTATTTGTTATTGCAGTTGCTACAGCACGATTGACATAAGACAGAAAGTCCCAAAGAAATTTTGGCCCAAGTCAACAAGGATTCATTTGGTAATTCCATCCTTTCAGTTCTCCAACTCTAATTGGCCACTGGTGGACCCGTCGGAGAGATCTAAATCCTCTTAAATAACATTGCTTCTTAATTGAATGGAGATTAAAAGAAGGCTGACAAAGTTCACGAAAGTGACACTGTTGCATTTGAGAAGATCATTGCTGACTTAGAATAAGAAATTGCTTATCATTAAACCTAAATTGTTGCCCTCTCTAACTTGAGAGATTCAACAACTGAGGCCTTGGGTGAAGCTGAAGTTGAAGTCAGAGTTGTCACATCCGATATTGCCAATAACGAAAAAAGCTTTGCTGACGAATCAGCCACCAGATAATCATAACACGATACATGGGTTAGAAAAGATGCAGAACATGTTGATTAAATTGATGCCATCGATGAAGCCTCAAAGATTGTCCAACATTTATAAGCTGGTGTTGCCTTTGCTTAACTCAAGAGCAGATTCGAAAAAGTCTAAGCCAAATTGATGGAAAGCAAGCATGCTCTCTTCAAAGTATATTTCATTTGCTATTATTTAACAGCCACTCATCAATGCCTTGACCTAATTAGCCTCCAAGGTTGATAACAAGAGCATCATCAAAATCTTAGAACTCTTGGCCTAAATCAGATAATAATTGGTTGCCAGCAGAGCCTCCCTCCTCGCCACCGAAGAAAAATAAGCTGCCAACTGGGAAGTCTAAAAGTGGTCACTTATAAGAAGAACACAAGAGATTAGTTGAAAGAAAGGCCTTCTTAGAAAACTCAATTGTCTAATTCAAGGTCACCATCTAAGAAGCTGTTGAAGACTTAGAAGATTAAACTGTAAGATAGTCCCACTATTCTAGTTATTCCTTGAAGATGCTGAAGATTCATTGGCTATCCAAGAGAGATGGGCTGCTGAATAAGAATCCCAATATGAAGCCTAAACCTTCGAAAGAGAATAATAATTGGAAGTCGTCGAAAGATTATAAGAAGTCTTAACCTAAAAATTAAGTGCAGCTTCAGAATTCCTCCAAATTAGAGAAGAAGTATTTTGATTTATCATAATAATCAAGATTTAAAATATTATTTCCCTAAATTTAATTTATCCTTTTTATTATATAAAATAACAGTATCACATAATATGATGTATATATAGTTCATTATTGTTTGATGCATAAATAACATCTGGATTATTTGCGAAACTTATAGTTTCTAAGAAATTATCTTACTTTGCTTCATCAACCAATATCCATTAATCATCTTGGTTCTTCTACCATATTTAAAGAGCATTAGTTTCTCCTCCAATTGCCAATACTGACGCATCATTGTTAAATTCGATTGCTCTAATTTTACCTTTTATATTGAAGATCTTTTGATATTCTTTATATTCTCTCTATTTTGAGTTGTTAAAACAATAAACTAAACCATCCTTTGTGCAAATCAACAAATCTTAATCATTTTAACTAAATAATATTCTTTTTGGATTATTTTGCAATCTCAATTATTAAATTAATATTAACTTAGCATCTTCAATTCTCCATAAACTGATTTTTTAATCATAAGCTCCAACAGCTAATATTCTCCCATCATTTGAAATCTATAAATTTGTAATTATTTCACTTGATTTTTGTTCTTAAAACTTAAATACATACTTCTATCCTTATAATTCTAATAAAGCAAATTTGTTTCCTTCTGAATAATAAATCTGCTTCTCAGATTTACTCAAAAGAACTTAACTAATTTCTTGAAAATCCATGTCCATTTTGAACGACTGGTTTATATATTTGTTTCTCTATCCAAGTATACCCTTCTTATTTCCAAATCTTAATTGAATTATTATTCTAACTAAGGTTAGAGACATAGGCAGGATTTTATCTAGAATCTTCTCCACATGTTACAAAGGCATTTTCTAATTTGCTCATTTTAAAATCTATCAAACTCTGAATATAACATTAAAGTTAAGTCGAAAAATTCCATTTTTTTTTTTCAGGGTCATACTTCCAAATACTAAGATAGTTATTTGGCTCCATAAACCTAATATAAAGCATTGATTAATCAAAATTTAATTGTATATCAGCTATTGATTAATTTTCTTTCAAAAGCATGATTTCGCTTTTCTGAATTTCATATATTCTCTGTGCTTTATAATATTTCTATTGTTATTGTATGATTTAACCATTCAGTTAATTAACTTATTATGCAAATATATTTTCAACATTTTTAATATCATTCTCCTATTTAAAGTTTAAAATTTATTATTTTAAATTTTGTGTAAATTCGAAATATTAATTTGATTCCGCTAGTTATTGATCATCAATATCTTTAAATTTTAGAGTATAATTATAGTTTTATTAATTGAGAATGGTATTCTTTGACAATACTTCTGCTAACTCTTAGAATTATTTAATTCCAAATTTCTTTAGGATTTGATCTTGTTATGTGTTCATGAAAGCGCCTAATTTTTCATTACTTTATTTCTTTATACAATTAACAAAACTGTTTAATAATTCCAAGCAATTGCTAGTAGGTCTCTGAGTACTTGAAATCCTTATTAATTTATTGTTTAATTATTGAAGTAAACCTTATATTTCTTCTATTTCTTTTTAAAATTTCTTTAAAACGGTTCGCGCTACTTAAAAATTATTTTAGTCAATGTTTTAATAGATGTTTTCACATAAATTACCAAATATATCAAAAGGAATACAATTTAGATCTAACTAACATTCGGAACACTTCATTCTATATTCCCTTTCACACATCTATGATAGATCTATAAAAGTAAATGGTTGCTTGTGTTTATTGCAAGAAAATTGGTTGATTTCAAAGTTGCTATTTTGTTGGATGTAGAGTTTTTGTGGATTAAACATTTATATATATAATATTTAAAGATTCAACATTTCATAAATTGCTTAAATTCTAAAATTTGTCTCAGTATTAAACAGAATAGATACTATAGTAACATTAAATTTATGAATTCTTATTCTTCTTTGAAATTCAATTTGCCATTTATCTATTACAAAATATTGAAATTCCATATAAATCAATTGCATTAATCCAACAAAAGTAAAAATTATTGAGTTTAGAATTTGATTAGAAATAAACCATTATTACAATTCTAACTGAGTTGAATATTAAACAAGTTCTCTATAAATCTTCCCATTTTTTATTGTAATTTTACTCAACTTCGAGATAATTATTTTAGTAAATAAATAAATATATTACCAGAATTAATTACATAATATAAGCTTATGTATTAAATTTTCAGAACTATGAAAATGATGAAATAGATTATAAGGCCAATTAGAATGTGTACTCCAATAATAGCAACAAATAATTATTTGAACATTTACAATTTGAATTAATTCTTTTTACGGATGTCATTGGAAAATAATGATGACGATCTGGAACCCCTTAAAGTAAAAGAAGAACAAAATATTCGTAGGTTAATTAAGAATCTGATATGAGGTGCCCTCAGATGATTGTTTGATTTATTCATAAAATCACAGAATTTAATACACAATCTTATCATACTTTGAATTTTAACTTAGCTGATTATATACTAATCTAATATGAAGAAGTATTTAAAATATTCTCAGCATTTGTTTCTTATATTTCATATTAAAATAGCTCTAATCTAAATTATATATTATTTATTAGATAAAATATTTTTTCCAGAATTTTGCGCAAAATTTAATCAAATACATATATACCTTTTGATCCAATTCAATATAGTTTAATATTTATCATTCATTAAATTAAATGTATAATTAAAAATAAAATTATAACTTTCTATTTATGATACAATTTTAACTTATTAGATTCCCTATAGTAACTTGATATAATTGTCAAATTTTTGCTGTTTATTATCAAGATTTATGTTATTTCTTAAGTGATTATCATTAGTAAAAGAATAGTTTATTAAAAAGATAGTAATTTTATTTATTAATATAGAATAAAGAGAAGAAGATAGTACAATTCTAGCTTGCTCTTCAAGTAGAATTAATTGTGATTTTAAATCAACATACTCAAGGTTAATTAATGAACATAGAAAAATGTAAAATGGGGTATTGTTGATTTAATTAATAATACATCTAGAAGACTATTTTCTATAGTTTCAAATACTAAAATTATATTTTTTGATGCAATTTTGATGCATATAGGCTTTTGTTTACATTTTCATATAAACCATTGAACAACAATATGATCTTTATGCCTTTAACCACACTTAGATATTTGGTTGATCTATAAATGAAAACAATAATTTATCAAATCATAAGAGTAATGGTGATCTTTTGTTGTACAATCTCTTAATATACCAAATCTGCCATATTGTAACTAAAACTATAAATATAGTTTCAATAACTGTAAAAACATAGATTTTCTTATTGGCTTCTTTTACTTATTGAGTAGATGATTCATATCTGATTTATTAAAATTTATGATCATAATATAATTCTTAGAGTCCATTATAAATATAATCGATGTCTAATTCTAAAGGGTCAATATCTGTTGATTTGATTTTATCATCCTTATCTTTAACCACATCAACAGCATAGGTAAGTAATTAATTAGCCTTTTTTTTATTGTTGAATATTATTGAATATAATCCAATCTCAGTTGCTTAAACAGTGAAATTTCCTTTGTTTGTTGCTAACTTTGAATATACTGTTCTTCCAGCAGGGGTTTTTACTGAAAAGTCAATAACATCTTTGTGATGATTGACTTAATATGCTCCTTTTATTAAGGTTGGTTCTGTTATATTCTCTAATAAAACATCCTCTTAATTTGCTTGTAAAGTGAAGGTTATAATGTCATCAGGAATAAAATCATAAAAACATTATACACTAACCAAAAACGTGGCATAAATAAATAAGTATTTCATTATAAAATAATTAATTAATTATCTCATACAAATTCATTCATTTTGTTAAACATCTTAGGCATTGTCTTATATTCTAATCCAATCTATTTCTTTTGAATTTTTTTCATTGAATGTCTTCTAATCAGAAAACCTACTAATATAACCAATAAAATAATAGCAAATATTCCTAAGTAAATATAATACCTATAATCTTGAGGAACGACAGCTGTTTTGGTTTCTTCATCATTTAAATAATCTTGTTGCCTTTTATTTCTTAAGATTTCTTTTTGAATTATTAATTTTATTAAATTTCTTTCTTCATCACTTAAATCATTAACACCATTCTTACTCAGATAATCATCAACTTCTTTCTGAATTTCATCTTCTGTTTTACCTTCCTTTAATAGTTCTCGAATTAATTCTCTAACTTTTTATCTGTATTATTTCATTTATTCTGTTGGTTGAATTTGCTCTTCCTATTGCTTCACATCATTGATCATTTCATCTAAATTGTTGCCATTTGAATCTATTAATGTGGAATTAGAAAAGAAGTAATCTATAAATTCTGTTATCTTTTCTCGAATTTTCTCCATAGACAAGCCCTAATCTAAAAATTCTTATATCTAATATTCTATTTCTTCCAATTCCTATTCATTCTTCTCTTAAATCTATTTATATTCTTATATATCCCATGTTGCTTTGGTACTACGATCAGGATTACTTTAGAAATTTTCAATTTCTTTATTGATGATTTATAAAACTACTTTACTATTGAATTCTTTCTTAGAATCCATTAGAGTTTAATCTAGATTTTGAGAAATCTTTGTCAATACAATATTCTTATCTGTTATATTTAGCTGGCTAAAATATTCTACATCCTTTTCAAGTCTTAGATGATCTTATTCAGTCTCCTTTTCAAGTTCATCAACCATTCCAATTAGAGCAAGGAAAATCTTTTATTTTTCATCGTAAGTAGCATTAGTATAATATTTGAAGCCTTCATTGAATATATAGCCTTCAATTAATTCTAATTCATCCCCTTGTTATTAAGTGAGATTGGTTGATATATGTTCGAAAATTTAATCTAATGCTTAATTAGTTTGGTTCCACTTCTCTCCCTTTTATAATGGATTTCCTCCTTATTACAAATTTCTTCCATATGCTTAAATAGCAAGAATCAAAAAACTTATCATATTTATGATTAATATATTTCTGAAATTAAAAATTACTCTTTAGAACATACATTATATATAATGTACTATTACTAGGTTAGATAATTTTTGTAAGGAAGAATTTTTCACTCTCTAGTCTTTTGATTATAAATATATTAGGTATTATTTTAAAAATACAATGATAATGATTATGATAATTTAATTATATATTTAATTTTAATCGTTAAACTGTTTTTACTATGACAAGTGAACTTAGTGAGGATAGTAGCTTTTATGATCTCAAGTTTCCAAGATCTCTAACTACAAGTGTTAGAAAACAAGGTTAAGAGGACTATTTTTTTGAGTTGAAGGAGAAACAAAAGCAAATTGAGGATTTGACTTATTAGGTTAAATTGATGGCTGCCAATAATTAAACTGTAAATCTCTAGAACTAGATGCAATAAAGCGAGATAGAAAGGTTACTTAGATTTATAAATGAGTAATAGAATGAAATGAAAAAAATGGCTTAAAGAGATAATAAAAAACAAATAAATACTAGATCAATCAAAATGCAATTAATCAATAAAATGTGTCAATGGGCCAAATAATTTCCATTAGATTAATAAATTTAGTTTGAATAAATAGTTTAAATGATTATATGAAAATATTTCTAATTCAAAATTTTGTCACTAAAAATTATTTTATTAGAAAATGAATTTCTGCCATCATTTCAGTAAATGGCTTCTCTTGTTTTACTGAATTTGCTATTTGTTTCTCTAAATTCTCGAATCCCTGAAACTAAAGTTATTGAAAGTTCAAAAATTATCTATGAATTGAATCCTCATCTTCAGCTAAAATATCGATTAAATCGAACATAGATTCCTTGATCTACCTTATCAAAAGTATAACTTACTGGTTTTTTATATCTATTTTTAATACGATCCTTTAACCATGCCGAATTTGAAATGGATCTATCCTCGTTCAAGGTGTATTTCATATTTGGATGACAAAATATCTATTATATAATAGCAATTTACTTGGTTCTTAATATCGAAATACCTCTACACAAATATCATCTCTATATTGCAAAGTGTTTGGGTACCAATTATGATGCGATTACTTTTATTGTCATTTTATAGACTTGATTTTTGTTATTCATTAAAAACAGATGCTAATGCATTTGCCATAGAAGGTACTAATGGAGGTTTCTATTCATTCAAATAAAATTGATTAGAATTGTTGAATTAAAAGCTTGGTACAGAGATGCCTTAAAAGAATCCTGGAATTTGCATATTCTCTTTAAAAAGCGAATCATCTTTATAGAACATCACATAATACTTGAATTTTTTATTTGTAATTACGGAATTTGAGAGTTATTATACTCCATCAATGAAGTAGATGGGAAATTATACACTAAGTATGGATATTAGGAAGGTATGTTTTGTTGGTCTTTTTGTTGCGTCTAAATATCAATTGAATCATTAAACATAATTAATATATAAAATATATGATAAGAAAGTGTACAATGCAGAAAATTGAATAGATATAAACAAATTCTATATTCATTACACCTTCAGTCACATCTCTTGCTTGACAACTCTATATGACAATCATCTATCATGTTATCTAATTAAATTTTGATTTGTAATCCGATTGAAGAATTTGTGAAATTGAAATTGAACAAAGAATAACGAGTAATGTGTAATAAAAAATTTGTTGACTCTCGCATAATATAAAAGTGCCTTAAAATTTCTGTAAAATTGGCAGAATATAAAATTATTAATCCATGCAATCATGATTTATTAATCAATTTATGTAGGATTTGTATTGAAATGAAGCATTTGATTCTCATATATAATATTTTGACATACAATTATATTGATTCAATCAGCTTTCTAATTTGAAATTATACCCTATCCCAAATACTCACATATAACATCAAATTTATCTGCTGCTGCATATAGTTTTTCTTTGAATGGTTTTGTTTCCTTCGATGCTTCAATAAATTCTTATTTTCTTTTGAAAAACATCTATGTGTCTTATGGACAAAGGAGACAGGCTCTTTCACTAAGAAGATATAATAAACATTTATCTTACGTATGAATGCAATGTTCGTGATAGGAATGGCCACAAAGAAAATGATAAGAAGGTAAACTCAAAATGGCATCGCAACAATTACATTTAGTTGATTAGAATACTTTAGCTTGTGTCTTTAATTTCTTGTATTCTGCTCTCAAATCGGCTGCTTTCTTCATTTTCTCCTTTACAACTTTTTAATAGTCATCAATTTGTTTTTTATCTTTTGATATTTTATTAGTGAAATAGTTCTTGACTAATTTAAAATTAACATTTTTATTTTTAGACAAGATGTTTAAAATAAGCAAAGGTGAAAGATTTTCTAAACTACTCACTAACACTAGAACCTTTTCAATGTAATTCTCAGCACTATTCTCTGGCTTAGCAAAATACTTCAATGCTTATATCCACAGATTTGTCTCTTCTCTTCCATATTCACTGCATAAATTAATGATTTAATCATTCTCCTTCAGACTAATGTAAAAGTTTAATAACTCTTCTCTCATTTGTAACTTTTTCAATAGGAAAATAATGCCTGGAACAAAATTGTACATTTTAAACAATACTAATAAGTGATTCTTATCATATTTCTTTTCATTTTCTTGGTTTTCCAACAATTTCATAATACCTTATTCTTTGCTCTACAATTAGTTATCTCTAATCCCTATCTTACTCTCATCTTTATAAAATAATTGATATTTCTCTAAATGGTATTCAAAGTATCGATGGAATATGGCTTTTTCATTTGGTAATGTTTTGCAATTTTCAATTAAGAATTTCAAATAGCTTTCTAAATATTCATCGTTAACCACAAATAAGTGTAAGAATTCATCTGGTTTACCAAATGTTATAGAAAATACCTTTTTGATCTCCTCATCTGATAAATTGAAATATCTCCATACTTTCAATTCCTCAGGAGTCAAAATACTAATTGATTCAATTCCTTTTTGTGAGTCTACCCTTTTTTTCAAATTTTACACCATACTAATAAGTAAAACTAAATTTTGGATAATTTCAAGACATAATTCTGGCTCAGCCTTCATTAATTATTGTCCAAATTCTTTCAAATATTAAGCCTAATCAATTGGTAATTATTATTACTTTTTCATCCAATTAGATTTCTTCTCTTATATACATCAAAGCACTCTTACAATCTTACCTATTCTATTCCTTATTATTCTAATCTTTGTTTGTCTCAATGAGGATACTCAGATAAGCTTCATTTTTTTATCTAGACTTAGCTAATCTGAGAGCCAAATCTATATGGCCTAATTATCTGCATTCTTTGATAGCAGTATCAATATCAAATAGATCTGAATCGAAACTAGATTCCTTAAGAAATTCTTCGAGTTTAGTGATCTATTTCTGTTTGACATAACAATTCAACAATAAGGCTGTATGATTTTTGTCTGCTTACTTTTCGTGATGCAATGCTGCTAAATACTAAATCAAGAAATCAACATGTGAAACATCTAAAAACTTCCCAATTACATACGAGGGTTCTAGAATGCCTGCAGTATTGATGTATTATTTGATTGCACCTTGAAAATCATGTTAATCATATAAATGATCACCATGCAATCTACTGATTTCGGCTAATAGAGTCTTATCCGATGATTAGTTGCTAGCGAATCTATACATAACATCAAAATAATTATTTTTAAAAAAGATCTCAATTTTATGAGTATTTTCTTTTTCTGTTAACCTTATCAAGTTTTTCTCACCTCTATTATTTTGTGTAATAACATAGAGATAATCGCCAACTGGAATAAATCTTTGAATCTTATCAAATTTCTTATAATATGCAATATAATTGTTTAGAAGGTCAAAGATAGTTAATTACACAGATTAATCAACCTATTCTTTGTCTTATCTTGGTGAGATCAACATAATTAAGTAATTTTATTTGAAAAATCTAACTTCGATTTTATCACCATCTACATTCCAAGTAGCTTCCTTTTTAGTATCACTATATTCAACTATGGTAGATGTATCATCTTTCGGACATCCGATTAGAGTTCCTTTAGCTGTCAAATCAAATAGAGCTCCAGCAGGGATAGAGAATTTCTTTCTATTTTGCATATTTTGAAAGCAGATGATGTTAGAGTCAGTAGTACAAAACAAATTGAGATTTTGATCTTGCCTACTGAGATGGACAGATTTTATTGGTTCTTAATCAGTTTAAATGATTTAATCTTTGAATTCCATAGTCATTAGATTTTATGTTTTGGCCTTGAAGATCAAGATTTAGCCATCTTGCAAACCAAAGGCCATAGCACTTAAGTCCTTAGCTATACAAAAGCAATTGAAATTCTATAATGGTTAGCCGACCTTATTAACCAAGATAACTTTAATAGGTTCTAGGAATTTATTATAATAAATTTACTTATATTTTGATAGTCGGTTGTGTTTGGATCCCAAAATTTGACATAGCTGCTTTTTTAGTTGTTTTCGCTATCAATACCGAAGGTGACTAGCTTTCCCTATTAAAAACATGAATTATTGTTTATTACATCTCTATTTTCTTTAGTGCATTTCATAACTCTGAAGGATTCATTGTGAGGTTGGAAGTATCCTTGAATGGAATTGGCTTCATACACGTAAATAAGATTTTTGGACTGAGATGAGAGGAATAGTTTGGTGCCAATTCCACATCCATCAGATATGCCAATGTCATTTAAGGTTGGGGCTGTAGGGTCTCCACTAAAATAAATTGATGAATGTTGGGTACTTAGCTCTTTGATCTTGAATGTTTTCTTAATTAAAAAATTAAAATTTCTTGACCTATTCAACTTCTGTCTATCTCATTCTAATTAATTTAATATTTATTATTTAGTATTATTTTGCAAGAGAAAATGCATTCTATAAATAAGAATGATTATTAAAAAAATCAAGATTTCTGTAATAAAAAATATATTAATAAAATATGTTTGAATCATTACTTGAAAAAGTATTGAATTCCGTATTGGGATAATTCATAGAAGGATTTGATGCCTAAAATCTCCACATCGGTATTTGGAGTGGAGAGGTGATCATATCCAACGTTTCGCTAAAAGCAGACATCATCAAAATGCTGGAATTGCCAATCAGACTTTGTTTTAGTCACATCGGAAAATTGAAACTAAATGTAATTCTAACTACAAAAACTATATATAGGTGCCATGGAAGTCATTAACCAGTTCACCTGTGGAAGTGATGTTAACAGATTTATACCTGATCTTATCAGCAGATCATCCTGATTTATGGTAATATATGAATTATGCTGGCTTTAAAAAGAAGATGGAGATCCTAGATAAACTCAAGGATTCCATCATTCAAAATATTAATGATAAATCTAAATCAAAAGATGACAAAGAGGATGGATATGTGAAAAAACTTGTCTTGAAGATTATCGATAACTTATAACTGAGCATATCAAATATCCATATTAGATTTGAAGATACAATCAAGAATGAATTTGCATGGGGATTTTCAATCAAAGCTATTGAAACCTTCACTTGCAATTCTGAATGGAAAAAATAATATTTCGATCGAACCAAAGAAGAAAACGTATACTAAATTATTATTTATTTCTTAGAAAAAAGTTCCTCTGCAAAAACTATTAACGTTGGTCAATATTGGAGCCTATTGGAATTAACATGAGAAAAGGTTTTTGAATTCATAGGATAAAGAAGTAATTCTTAGAGAAATGGATGAGATGATCATATCTACCCAAGATCCCAAGTCTCATCCAAAATACGGTTAATTTGTCTTACTGTTAAATGCCTAAGGGAGATTATTTTAGAATACTTCTGGAAAGTTCGATTCTCCAGAGTTTTCCTTATCTATTGAATTGAGTGGCATCGATGTAGCCTTAGAAAATTTATAACTCCAATAAATAATAAGAATGGCTGAACTCTTTTCGTTGTATCAAAATAGATTGAACAAATAAAAGAAGTAGAGATTATAACTATCAAACTAATAAATTGAAGATTAAAAGTTATTATTTATTGGTTTATATGAAAAAATACTCAGGTCTCCTGATTAGAGTATTAAAGCCTTGAGTAAAGACGAAAACGAACTGTTTGAATAATCAGTAAGTAATTTAAGCATAGAAATATTATGTGAGACCGCCAAGGAAATGATTAAGGTGGTTCAGAAAGAATTAGCTATTAAAGAAGCTGAGGAGAAGAAAAAGAAATCAGGAGGATGGTTTAGTTGGGGCAAGAAAAAGGAATCGGATTTGTTGGATCAAAAGGAGAAGGATGAATTAACTTCCTTTATTGATCAATTGGCAGACTTCTAGGACATTAAAGATATAAGAAGACCACCCGATTATGTTTGGCTGTCTGTCATATTTTCTTTGAAAACAGGATCTGTGCATATTCTCAAACAGTTTGATACTAAGAGGGAAGGTATCTAATTGACATATTCTGGATTTGATGGAAGTTTTGAAATGAAGGATAGTGGAATGCTTATGAAAATGGGATTATAATTTATTGGAATCGATATAGTGACAGAACCAATTTAATAGGGAATTGTGTTTTACAGTGAATAAAAGAGAATAGCATTTTTAGAATAAATAAACAACTAGAAGTTTATAGATTTCACATTTGAGACAAATCCATCTCATCATAAAGGAGTTGATAAATACATCAAGTTGGAAACAGGAGCATTGAAATTGATATTCAACCCAATAGTGATGGTCAGAATACAGTAATTTACAGATTTCTAGGTGAGAGATGAAACTCTGAAAAATGCTGCTTGGGATCAAATGGAAATAGCCTAAGATTTGGCTGCCTAATAGATGGCATAATCATAATTGTCTCCATCTATTTTATTTATTGATATGAAAATCAAATCCACAATTGTTTTGGTGCCACTTCCAAATACTCAAGAAAATTGGTTACTCAATATCGGTGATGTTTCCATTATTACACCAAGAATAGATGAATTACATTATGATAATTTTGAGATTTCATTGCAAGATTTCACATTCAAACATTACAATTAGATTGATTAATGTCATCGATCCATTTAATAAGGAATTTTTCTGGAGAATGTGGACGGATCATACAGCATCATTTAGAACATAAGAGTAGTAATAAGAGCTTAAATTTTGAGAGGTAGTTCTAAGCCTCCAAAAGAATTGCCTTCAATTATTATTGATGGAGAATTACCTTAATTAGATGTTTTTATAAATCCAAGTATCTATACTAGAATCTTAAAAATTGGAGAATGCTTTGTTGAACCAATAAGGGAAACCGAAGAAGTCATAAGAAAATAAACTAAATTATCAATAGAAAATGTTTAGACGGAAAGAACTGCATTGATGGAATCAGCAACTAAAGTAGGAAAGATTTGGAAAAGAGGTTAATTATTAACATGGAGTTAATATACAGGAGTGTTGAGTGGTGGATACATTTATTTATTTGCTAAACCTAAAGATCAGTTGCCTGAATTTCATTTCTGGATTAGAAATAGTGATTTCATTGATGTTAGTGAATAGGAAGTAGGAATGAATAATGCTTTCTACATTAAGAATAAGTATGGGGATACCCTTGTTGCATTTGATAAACCAAAGATGGCCAATGATTGGAAGGAGGCAATTGAACTCTTAAGGACTATGCCTAGAGTTGAGAAAGAAAAAGAGAATGATGAAGTAGCAAAAGTATAAAGTGAGAAAACCTAAGAAAGTAGACCAATGAATTTTAAATTTGTATTAAAGGGTTTTGGGGCACACTTGCAAGATGAGAAATAATAAGATTGGTTTAATGTTGTGATCAGTGGATTGAATGCTGGTGCTAATCTATTTGATGGATCCATAAATCTTGATTTGAAATTAAGAGACTTGTATGTCACTGATAGTGTGTAGAAGTACATGAACCCATTGCTTAAGTACATAGTTAAATCTGATCCTGATCCAGAATCTAACGAATTAATTAACATTAATGTGCAATAGATTAGTAATAAGGACAAACGATATAATAAGAAGAACCTGATTATAGGTGTAACATTTGGATCATTGTCAGTTATTGCCAAACCTCTAGTTGTAGCTAAGTTATTAGTCTTTATAACTCCTACTGATAATTAGGCAGAGGATATGCAGACTTATTAAGGAAAAGACGTTGAGAAATAGTAATAGGACTAAGCTAAAAAAGAATTGGAAAATAATTCACAACATTAGAATGTGAATTTCGATAACATGCAGGATATTATCCTCATGGATGTCAGTGTAAAAATTAGGAGTATTAATGCTATCTTGGTTCATAGATTCACAACTCTACCATTGGCAGAGGCTAAAATTGAAAATACTGAAATTGGGTTAATCAAGTATGTAGATGAAATGTAATTGAATGGATCTCTTGGTAATCTGCAATTGTTTGATCTTACAAATTATCCAAATACTTTAAGCAAAGAGTCTGAATACACTCTGATTAATCCGAAATAAATGATTGGAGTTAAGCATCAACAACAGTCCTTATTGAAGGTTAAATTAAATTTATTTAGTGAAGGATCCAAAAAGATTATCAACAATGTTAATATAATAATCAATGTAGATATGAGTTAATTAATCATTCACGTAATGATGTAACCCGTATTAAGATTGCTCGATTACACTTTATAACAACTATTGTTTGCCTTATCCAATCCAAAGTAAACCATAAATCCAATTGTAAAACAGAAGGAAGTAGAACTTGATCAAGAAATTGATTAATATCATTAAACTAGAGCTTAAACAAAAAAAGCATAGACAATTTTATTGTCAGAAGATGAAACGGCTTATTTGAATAAGCAATTGTAAAATCCACCTGCAATGCAACTAAATGTAGTCATTAATAATCCTCAAGTTATTTTAAAACCAAATCAGGAAAGTAATGCTGCAATGGTAATCGATCTTGGCACAATACTTGTATCAAATTAAAGAAGGAAGGTCACAAACAGAATTGTAACAAAAGACTAACAATTTCCTGTATGGGTTGATGTGTTTATATTGAATATGAAAGACATATAATTATATCAATAGAATGGATAAAATAAAAGGGAATTTAGTTTGCCTTTTGATTTCAATATTAGTGTTGAGATTTTTGGAATGTTATAACAATATTAACTATTCTATCCAAAAATAAAATTTGATGAGAAATTAATTATCAATTGCTTCATTGCCCCAATGATTTTGTAAATGACACATTCAGATTATATGTTTTTGATGAAATGTTTATTTCACAACATCGCTTATGATGATGGATTTGATAATATGATCAGAAACAATCACCCCTAATATTTCCAAGCTTTCTTTGAATAACAGAAGCAGTAAGAGATTAAACTCAAGGAGATGCTCCTAACTAAAAATAGTGATGCCTAACTATCATTCTAATTGGATTTAGAGAATTTTAGCATATTTCTATTAAAGGATATCCAACCTAAACCCACGCCCTTTCTGAGAATGATGCTCATAATGATGAGGGTTTCATTTTAGAAGTGTAATAATGGATCTGCCATAGTGGACCTTAAGATAAGAGATTTGGAAGGCTCCAATTTTGTTTTGGAGAAAACTGGATTATTTAATGAGTTGCCTTTTATTGGTAGTATGAATATTCAATAGACATATTCTTATGAACAAGTTACTAATTTAAATGGATTGGTAAGAGGTAGATAAGGGACCTTGAGTAATGCAAATTAGATTTTGAATATGGCATCACGCGGATTGTTAAGTTAAGGACAATAAAGACAATTGATATTCAAGTTCGAAGATGCCTATCAACAGATTGAAGATAAACCACAATATAAATTAGAATTTAACCTTTAAATGAAAATAACTGGTGATAAAGTGATCGAAATTGAATTATCAGATTTCAAGTTATAATTACATGCTGGCCCACTTTTTGAAGTCTTGGCACTGATAGCTATGGATGATCCTGAATTGACACCAAGTCCTGGAAAATATGTAGTTGCTTAATAATAAATATAATAAGGTATTTAACAATAGCAGGATTAAATATAACCGGCTTAGGAGCCATAATAAGGTAGTTTGTAGATCACTGTCAACTTAAAAAATGTAATTACTTGCATACCAACTTAAATAGAATAGAATGTGTTGACTATAAGAGGAATTTTTGAAATAAAAATGAAGATGGCTCCTCAAAGATCACTTAAAGATATAGAAAAGGAAATCAAATAAAATGATATTCCTGAAAATCGTTGGCATGAGTTAAATGAAACTATGAGAATTGAAGCTAATTTAAAAAGATTGGAGATCTTTCTTTGTAAGAGCTATGATTTAAGTAAGAAGGATGACTTTAAGTAGGTGAAGAAGAGAGAAATCTTAAATCCAATTGATTTAGAAGTTATTTTGAGCAAATCATCAGTGATATTATAAAACTTTTAAGGTTTTGCTGAATTGACTGATTTGAGGGGAAGTATAACTCCAATAAATTTAAAGGTTTCCTTCTAAGATCTTTATACTATCAAGGAAGGCTTAAATTACTAATTGAGTCAAATGCCTAAATAACCTGAATAATAATAACAATTGTAACAATAAGGTATAAATTAAGAAAAGAAAAACGAGGAAATTTCTTAATTGGATGCTTCTCACTTAAATAAAATGTAATTGAGTGCAGTCAAAATTGACTTGGATATAGAAAAAACAAAAATAATTGTCTTGAATGATATGGGTAATTGCTATTCACCATTATTTGATTATGAGATGGATACAATTAAAGTGACACTAGACAAAAATAATCTATTTCTCAAAATTTCAATTACATTGCCATTTAAATTGAGTAATTTCAATCCTTTGTGTTCAAAATGGGAGCCTATCATTGAAAACACTGGATTTTAAATAGAAATATTTTAAAGTTATATCTAAGGTTTGGGAGGAGATATAAGCAACTTGATCACCATTGAGTAAATGAAAGATTTTGATAAATTTAATTTGACTCTATCTACAGTTTGCATCTAAACAGTATTAAGAGCTTTGAAAATAATGGAAAAAATATTTAATAAATAGCAACAAGAAGTACATCAGAGTTTTGTAAAATCATTCGGAGGGGGTACAGATGACGATTCATCTCATTCAGAAGATAATATAATTTAGGTATCACCTTATTCCATAAAAAATCTAACAGGTTATCCTATAGTTGTTGAATTTATTGACAATTTGAGATTACCCTCTCTCAATTTACATATCAATCAACAATAAAATCTCATTTTTGATGATGAAATAGAGAGGGCTAGCTCTGGACAAAGAAGAGTAAATGTAACTATAAAAGCAGATAAAGTGCCTTTTCCAATTAAATTAATTGATTTGGATAAAATATCGGCTAAATTATTTGAATAAGACAATCTTCAAGCCTTTGCCAGTGTAAAATTGGATTAGTTGACAAACCAAAAGATTTTGAGTTTGTATGCTCCAGTTGTAATAGTGAATAAAACCAGCAAATCTATCATAATATCAATTAGTGATGACAAACATTAGCAGACTATGAAACTAAGTTAATAAAAAATAGATCAAGAATTGAGTCATATGGCTCCAATTCCTTTGGGATTTGTGAATCCTAAAATAGCAATAAGATTTAGTGAATGCTAAGACTACACTGAAGATATTCTTGTGGATTCTTTGATAAAATAACAGGATAAGAACATTGAAATAGAGACTAGAGATGGACAATATATATTGGTTAAGGTGAGTAAGGACAATGACAACTAAGGAAAGTTTGAGTTAGAACTACAAACTCCATTCAGAATAACTAATTCATTACCTTTAGATATTTTTATCTAAATGATGAACCACAATAAAGAAACAACATTTACAAAAAAGATTTGTCAATAATAAACGATAGAGGACTATTAACATGGTCATTATAAATGCAGCTATCTTAGAGTATATATAGAGGGATATTATTGGTCTGATGAGTTTAAGTTGTAAGCTGCAGAAGAATTATAGTAAAAAAATGATGATTGTATTTCCAAATTAAGTTTGAATGATTCAAATAATAATCCAACTACATTATTAATATTTGAGTCTTAAAAATAATAGGATTATGCTAAATTGACAAGAGAATATGTAATTCATTGTTCTGGCTACATTATCAATAAATCAGGAATCCCATTGAAATATTTTACTAATAATAATAAAAATGATTTGACTCCATTAGGAGGCATGGAATCAATAAATACTGGAGATCCTTTGAATAGATAAATAGTACTTTTGGGAACAGAATCTGGTAACATCTTATCATTGAGTCATACTTCAACCAACTAAAAAATATCTTAATTCCCTATATAGATTTCAACAATAGGTGAACCTGAAATAGATGTAATCATCAGTAATGAGGAAGATACAAATTAATTACTATAAACCTTTTTGGGTGCTAAATTGGAATTAGGAAGATGCAACAAAAAATACACTTTATTCAACAAAATAATTACACTTGAACCCAGATTCATCATTATCAATAATTGTAATTAGGATATAGTTATTGCTTCAGATGAGGATCTCTTTTCTTAAAGTGTTCCCTCCAATTAAAGAATAATATTCTAATCTCATTATAATTCAAAAACTAAAATTAGAAATCCCTGTTAGTTCATCAGTATGAATTTAAGCAATAATGATTATTAAAGCAGCAGTAGATTAAATATCAGTGCTATTGGCATTCTTTATTATTAACTTAGAAGAAAAGATTAACCTAAAGAAAGATTATACTTTAGTTGTGATATTCGCTAAGAAGGATGCAGTCTTTATATTATATTCAATTAATTGCCTCAAGATCAAGCACCATACAAAATTGAATTGCCAGTTGAAAATCTAGAATTGGAAATCCCAGAGTTAGATGTGATACTCAACTCAAACAATTAAGTTACTTATTTTGCATGGGATGATCCATAAAGACTATAAAAAGCATTGAATGTTGAGTTGAGAATTAGGGATGATCCTAATGGAGATTACAAGCCTCTCAAATATACCTTATATCCAGATCATATTGGACTATTTCAAGTGTATACCTTTAGGCCTCCAAAAGGATCGAAAGCAGCATTAATCTCAGTTGCATTATCAATTCTCCCTAAAGGTTGTTAAAAGTAAATTCAAATTACTACAGCCACTTAAGAACAAGTCAAAATGTCTAAACTTAAACCAAAACAAGATTTCTTAAGACAGTTAAAATAACAGAATAGTTTAGATAATGAAGATGAGGATGAATCAAGAGCTCAATCGGTCTCTTTACAATCAAGATAGTCTAGCTCTGAGAATAGTGACAAAATTGAAAATAGAATCAATCTTAAACTCAATTCATTTTCTTTATCCATAGTTCATAATTCAGATGTTAAAAGAAGACCTGCTGAATTTTTCCATTTCACTTGTACTAATATAGAGTTTGTAACTATTTCAACCGTTTTGAATACAGTAGTCTAATTAAGAGTGTAATATATCAATTTTGATCACAATGCTGAATTCTTTGTACAATACCCAGTTGTAATTACACCATAAAAATATGCCTTATATCATGTTGCACCCAAACAATAACAACAATAATAACAATAATAATAGTAATAATAATAGCAATAGTAATAATAGAGTGATAAGTATTTCTTTAATGTCATGATTATTAAAGATAATAGAGTGTCTGACATTAAATTATTCTAAAATATCACTTTCGAAGTAGATCCTTTTGAAATTAGGGTTGAATAGTTGTTTATAAGTAACCTCCTAGAATTCATTTGGGCCATTACATCATTCTAAGGTTAAATCTATGAATTAGATAAGAATTAATCTGGAAGCTTTGTCATGGAGAAATAATATCAAGTATTGAAATAAGAAGAAGAAAAGGAAATAGAATATAACAATTAAAAAAATATGCAATCTTTCGTTTAATTTGATGAAGAGTGGAGAACAAAGAAATTACCTGATCCATAATTGCCGACTTACATTAGTGAAATTGTCATATCACCTATTAAATTGAACTTAACAGTTTAGATGTCTGGCAAAGGTGATTTAAATATGGGTAAACTTGCTATCTTTGCTTCAGTTGCTCAAGCTGTTGGAGTAGTTCTATCAGATATTAGTGAAGCCCCAATCTTCTTTTAAGGATGGAAAATAGAGAATTGCTTTGATACTGGCTCAGGTATAACGAATAAAATGATTCAATTTTATAAATAGGAAGGAATCAAACAAATCGGATCTGTTATTGGAAGTTTGTCAATCATAGGTAATCCAATTGGTTTATTGAATAATATCTCCACTGGATTCAAAGACTTAGTTGATAAACCAGCAGCTGGTTTGACTCAAGGACCCTTAGAGGCTGGATTAGGATTAGCCTAGGGAGCTACTTCATTAGTATCACATACAATTGCAGGAGCATTCAGTTCAGTTAATAAGATTACAGGTAGTGTTGGAAGTGGTCTCGCTAACTTGACAATGGATGAAGATTATTTAAGAAAGAGAGAGAAGTAAAAAATGCACAAACCAAAACATATTGGCGATGGACTTGGATAAGGAGCTAAATCAATTATGACTGGAATTACTGATGGAATCACAGGAGTATTCTTAAAGCCAATTAAAGGAGCAAAGGAATAAGGCATTAAAGGAGTATTCACTGGAACTGCTTAAGGACTTGCTGGTTTAATCATAAAACCAATAACAGGAGTACTAGATGGTATGTCTCAAGCAGCTGCTGGAATATAAAATACTGTTTCATATTTCGATGATAAACCAAATAATAACAGATCAAGAAATATTAGACCTGTCTATGGATTAGAAGGTTATATTTAAGACTTTAATTCAATTGATGCAGAAGGATTTACAATGATCCACTTTTTGAAGGGGGGAATTTTGTAAAATGACCGATTTGTAGCAGCTTACCTAATTGTTCCTGATGTCAAAGAACCAGAAAATAAATTCATGTTGGTTATTACATTTGAACATTTTATTTATATGTCATTCAAGACCAAGAAAAAAGTAAAGATATTACTAGCTATTTTTTTAGGTTTGGATTCTTGAGACCAATGAAGTGACTCATTTAGAAATAGTTCCATCTGGAATAAAGATTTAAGTCAACAAGCCTCAAAAATAATTAAAGGTATTATTATATAATAGTATTTAGAATAAATATGTGACCCAAATTCAATTATTAAAGGAGGAATAATTAGAAGTCTTCAAAACAATGTAAGGTGTTAGGGAAGCTTAAGGAGCAATTTAAAAATGAGTTAAATTTTTATGAATGCTATTTATTTATTAATAAGATTAATAAAGCCAAAACTTATTATATTCTAGAAATTTATTCTTGGTTTTAAATCTTTGATTTTTTTGATAAAAATACTTCGATTATAATTATTAATCCAATAATGAGTAAGTAGTTATCTTTCTATATTTATGTTACAATGTTGGGTATTAAAATAATCTTTGGAAAAATATTAACTAAAAAATCAAATTATAATTAATTAATTAGAATATATAAATTATTCTTGATTTCAATTTTCATCAAGCTTGATTAATACTCTTCTTCCATATCTCTAAATTTGTTAATCATTTGTAGAAGCCTTAAATAATTTATTACAATTTTTACTAATGATTGCTCGATAATTTATCTGATTTCCAATTCTTCAAATTTTCTCTTGCATTCAGGATATTAGCATAGATTTCCTATCGAAAATAAGGAGATTCTAGTTGTCTGATCAGATTTCACTAATTCTAATAACTAATTTAATGCTCCATGTTTGATAAAGTCTTTTATTAGCAAATTTGAATTCCTAACTAAATTTCCGAGTGCCCCGGCTGCATTAGATCTTGTTTTTTCCTAATTATATTATTTATGTAATTTAATACTTCTTAATCTTTGAGTAGTTCAACTAACTAGGGTATTACCGGCCTTAAATTATCATATAATCTATCACTATGGAATCCTGCATTTCCAACTGCAAAACAAGCAAATTTTCTTGTGTTCTTATCAGGATCCGAACAACATTTGATACATAGATTTATTAAATCATATTTCAAAAGTTGTTCATAAAAATAAGAGGAATGTCTACAGAGATTTCCAATTAAATTGCATACTTTTGATCTCAAGTTATAATCTGGAGATTGAATCTATTATTTCAATTCAATGTATAAGTTCATCTGGTGGATATTAGGGTAATAATCAGCACTAATTCTGGCTAGCTATGATAAAATATTAATTGAATCAACACTCATAACTGAATACTTTTACAAAATTGCAAGTCCATTATTTTGAATAAAGCTCTATGCGAAATACTTATCCTCTTCATTATTCCATACCAACTTGGATATAAAGGAAATGATTAAATTAATTTGTTCCTTCTGTGAATTTTTTACAAGGTTTAAAACGAGAGCCACGACATCCTAACTGTTTAGTTCTTTAAAGATATGAGAATTATTTTGATCTTACAATGCTAGAATAAATAATTTAATAATCTATTCTCCTATTTTATTGACACAACCTATGCCACCGCCAAGAGAAGATGGCCATTCTTAAATATTTTATAATTGGACATCTTTCAAAAATAAACACAAAGTTCTAATTGAATTGTCTTAAAACATTAATTAACCTAGTGCTTTAAAGTTCGAATATATGGAATCATGAATTAATATCAACAAAAAAACAAATCCTTTTGGAGATACATCATTTCTACTTGTTATGTTTTTGAAGATCGAAAATATTAGTTGATGAATTTCATATTTTTCTAATAATATAAATAAATCTGTTAATTTCTTTTGTTCTTTATTATATCGAAACAATAATTTAGATATTAATGTTATTACTCCATCAACAAATCCATAACTAGGGATTCCAAAGCTACTACCTTCTAGCTTTCTAATTTCATCTAATCTATTGCTTTTTTTAGTCGGATTTACCAATTCTACAAGTAGTTTATATGGATGTTATTAAGTGAAGTAATTGAGTAATTAGTTTATAAAGCTAGTTTCCGATTGTAACAACTCTGCTATTAATTAAACTGCTGCTAATGAAACGATTGGATTAATTTAAATATTGTTCTCAAAAGTGCTTATCACTTATTAAAAAGTAATTTAATATTCATAGTTTTTATTTCTATATTGTTAAACTAGAATTAATAAGGCAGTTCCTTAAAGTAAAGATTCTTGTGAATTGAGTGATTAATTTATGATTTCTTTAGAAATTTGAATATCCTTCTTTATCCTTATCATTTAAAGTAGAATTCTTAAAACAGATATTCGTATCAAATTTTATTATTCATCCTAATAATTACAAATCTTTAAATGATCAACATCTGCATAAGATGTTATAATCTAATTTCTTAAAGACTCGAATAAAGGTAAAGATTCATTGAAATTTTGCACTTATGTTGAATAACCCTTCTTCCATGGAAAATGGATGATTTCCCCATTTATTGGATGAATCAGTACACTAATTACCTATGTGGCTAATTTATGGATGATTAAATTATTTTTAGTAAGTTTAGCAATTTCATTAACTAAATTATTATCAACTAACTCCTTATAGAATAAAACCGATCTAAGAGGATTCAAACTTGCTTAATTGGCAAAAAGTCCTATGGTCTTAATAGTATTGATTAATTCATTATTCTAGCCTACCCTGAGTATTTAGGCAGTCATGCCAACAAATTTAATAAAAATGTTGTCAATTCCTATATTCTTATCAAAAGTAGCCTAAGCCAATAATCCAATAGTTTTAATCAATTCTGATAATAACTCTAAATTTCCTTGCCTTATAAAGTTCCTAATATGAGTAATCAATTGTATAGGAATTTGTTAATTTTTGACAACATCCAACCCTTCCTATTGATTTCCTTTGGTTATTACTAATCCAAACACTTTTAAAGCACTGTATAATGCTGGCTTTTTAGGTGGAGTCAAAACCTATAGCAATTTATCCAAGAATCCAGGATCACATCTCAATTAAGTTGCACCTTAAACATCATTAGCAATTTGTTCACATCTAACCCAAAATTCATCATTGCATGGCATTCTTTTTGGAGATACATCTCGATTATCTTTTATTTAATCATAAATAATGATCTCACGAGTTGGTGTCAAAGATCTTTTTCTTTTATCTACCACTTCATCCTCAACTCCTGCCCACTGGTTGTATTATTATAATCTCCTCTTTCTATCGCATTTTTCTTAATCTGTTTCAGCAATAAAGGGATGATTTAACAGTTCTGGCCAACCTAACCTTTATGAAGGTGTTTTGTTGAGTAGTCCTTTCAAAAAACTCATAAATTATGAACTCATGTTATCAGGATACTTTACTGGATCCTTAATAATCAGCTGTATTAGAGAGTAGATTTAATTTGTATAAAAGGGAGGCTGTCCGACAAAAAGTTCGTATAATATGACCCCTAAGGACCACAAATCAACAGTGTGATCATACGGCTATTCTTAGACTAGTTCTGGGGCCATATAGAGAGGAGTTCCCTTGATTGAATGCAGAACTTAAGTGTTTGTCGACATAGCTCTAGCAAACCCAAAATCTATTAATTTGACCACTCCATCTGCAGAAATTAAAATGTTCTATGGTTTCATGTCTCTATGAATTATTCTATTCGAATGCAGGTAATGCAATGCTCTAACTAATTATTAAGCTATGATTCTAACTTCACTCTCTGATATTTTTCGATCATCCTCCAAAATTTCAAATAATACACCTTGTCCAAACTAAACAATATTCTATCAAAAAGATTACTTCTGTTACTAAACAAAATTCACCTGCTGTTTCAAAGGCATCTAATAATAATATGATATTTTCATGCTTCAATCTCCTTAATATTTCAATTTCCTATCTCAAATTTGCCAAATCTTTTTCTGACTTCCCTCTCTTGCTAATAAATTTCAAAGCAGCAATCTGATTACTCTTTTTTAATCTTCCTTTATAAACCTTCCCGAAAGACCCTTCTCCTATTAAATGTAATATGTGATAATTTTCCATTTGATTTTAACTTTATTATTAGAATAAAATTAGAATAGAGTTAACATTATTAATAATTCTAAAATTAACAAATATATACATGGTTTAAATTGTAAATCTACTTATAATGTAATAGACTGAAGTAATTAAGTAAATTGAGGGATAATTGAGTAGGACTAGGTCGTAATTGTTTGATCCAATTTATGTTGAGTGATAGGTGAGTATTTTTGGATTAAAATATAAAATTTGATATAAAAATTAGTCTATTCAATTTTAGAGAAAGGGAAATAAATAAATAAAATATATTAAATTCACAAATTTGATAAAATTTATTAACTGGCAAATCCTATCTTGAATTGCAAATTTAATTGATAGAAGTGATTGTCTTTTTTAATATTTTAATTTGAGTTAAAGTTTCTTTGGCTTAATTACGTATAACAATGAGTTGTACTTTGTTGTGATGAAGGCCTGTCGGTTTATATTAATAATTAAAATGAGAACTCGTTTCATAAAAAACGGATAATAATCCCTATTCTTATATTTAGTGATCACTTTTAGAATTCATTTATTATTTTACATTATTATGAAGAAATCTTCATTAATATTGCTTTTGTTTTTGATATGTTCGCTACAAGGTAAAAGTGGTTAAAATATATTTTTAGCGTAACAGTTTGTTGAACTTTAAAGCGGAATTAAATTACAATCGCTTGAAGAATTGAATAATTTGGATACAGGTAGTCTAGATTGTTCTCCAGGCCTGGAATAGGTGAGCAAGTCTATGGAAGCTTGGCAGGAGATTCTCGCTGACCCTGATCAGATAGATAATGATATTGATAATTTGCAGAAACTTAAAATTGCTGTGTCTGATTATAGGTAATCAGAAGGGGAGAAAACAAGTATCTAAAAATATAACATTTAGCATTGTTGCAATATCACAGTACAAAGGGTTCTTTTGCATTTGTTCAATTAAGATAGGAAGATAGAGATACCTTATTACAATAATGGAGACAATATGGTCAAGATATATTAGATGGTTAATTAAATTTATTGGATGAGGCAGCCTCAAAAGAAGATGCCGATTAGTGTTGTGATAAAATAGAGGAGTTAATTAATAAGCTCATAAGTGAAAGAGAATAAATAAGAGAGCAATGCAAAAAACCATCAGTAATTTATTTAAATGATTTATCTAGATTACAATTAATATCATTAATTCTAAATCTGATGATGTACAAAGAAGAGTTGAATCATGTTCTAAAGATGGAATTATAGTGAACACAGACGACAATAAGAAAGTTGTCATCAGACCTGGACAAGGAAGTGCTCCTGAATCTGAAGATGAGCCTGTCAGTGCTTCAGCATTAGTTAGTTCATCAGATTCTGAAGATGATGAGGAAACTGTGAATAAGAAATAACCATCAGATTACACAACTGATAAGCCAGTTAGAACAACAGAGGTTGAGAATGAAGATGAAGAAGGATCAGAAGACTTAGTTGAATATGGATATGGATATTGGGCTAGATTTATGTTGGCTTATCCAAGATTCATGCCTAAGGGTAAAGATGCACCTTGGTACTTTGTTTCAAGGTTGTCTTCCAATAAAAATACAGACAACGTGAATATGGGAGATAGACTATTGGCAATCTGGTTAGGAAAAGGATTCTATCATTTTACTACATGTGATAAAACATAAAATCAACCAAACGTTGTTAAGAATGTTGACTATCCAGTCAATTTGGATGGTGTTTGGACATACATTTACTATTCATACAGCTCAGAAAAGAAAAAAGCAGTTGCTTATATTAAATTCGGAGATGATGATTTTAAGAAAGTTGAGCATGAAGTCACACATCCAACCACTAAATTTGTTAGATTCACTGTTGGTGGCACAGATGAAAAGAGATATCCAGGATTCAATGGTTTATTGAGTACCATTTATTTCAGTGCCAAGAGAGGAGTCTTTATCGATAATGATGATGACATTCAAGCTAAATTACAATCTATGAAAAAAATCCCAAAGGACTTTATTCCTGACCTTGTTACATACAAAGTTACCACAAATCCCATTACAAGAACACCTGAAGACAGAGAAATCCATTAAATTGTTGGTACCACTTCAACTCCTAAATTCCCTCATGAATATGGCATAAGTGGATGGTTCAAATGGACACCAACTGATAAACAATAAGATTGGCACAACATCTTCAGAGTTTAGATTCAAACTCCATCAACTGACAAATTCTTAGGAGATAGAACCTTATCAGCTTGGGTTGGAAAATAAGATGGAGGCATCATTCATTTACCTACTTATACCGTCACAGACCTTGAAGGTAATGGTAATGCTAATCTCTTCAAGAATATTCCTCACAAAAATAGACTTAAATCAATGGTTCTTTGTTTACTTTGGATACTCTAGACCATAATAGAAAGCTAAGGCTTACATCAGATGGACAGATTCAGAGGATCATTAAGAATATGAAAATGTTAGACATTTCACTGTTCCCAAATATTACATCTTTGTAGGAAGAGATAAACATTTCCCAGGATTCAACGGAGACGTTGCCTTGGTTGCATTCAATATTGGAGAAGGCTCATTTAAACCAGGAAATGATTTCAAAGCTAAAAACGATGCTTTCAATGCAGTAGTCGGATAAAAGCAATTGTTAGGAAAATAACCAGATGACAAAGTTAAAGAGAAGGAGGATGAAGACGATGATGATGGTATTACTACTCCAAGTTCTACCGATGATAATAAGCCTAAAGTTGATGAAACCAAAGAATCCGAGGAAGAATTAGTAGAATATGGTTATGGATTTTGGGCAAGATTCTTAACTGCTTATCCAGTTAGGTTACTTAACGGAAAGAATGCCCCATGGTACTTCGTATCCAGATTGACATCCAACCAAAACTATGGAAATATTGCTATGGGAGATAGAACCTTAGCTATTTGGTTAGGATAAGGATATTATCATTTCACTACATGTGACAAGAAATCTAACAATCCAAATGTAATCTAAAACATCAATTATCCCAATGATATTGAAGGGTGTCTGGACATATGTTTACTATTCATATAGTGCTTAAGAAAACAAGGCTATTGCATTCATTAAATATGGAGACTTAGAACCAAGATCAATCATCCATAATGTCAATCACCCAGCAACCAAATACGTTAGATTCATCTTAGGTGGAAAAGACAGCAATAGATACCCAGGATTTAATGGTTTATTCAGTTAAATTGTTTTCTCTGCCAAAGAAGGAGCCTTTGTTGATACTTTAGATGACTTTAATGATCACATCTCTAGAACAATTATCCCAGTTCATGATTTGGATAGACTATATAAACATGAATTAGTTGAAGATACAATTTCAAGAAAAGTCAATGATAATCCAGTTTATGATGAATTAGGTGGTGGCGCTTAAAAATTCCCACATGAATATGCAGTTAGTGGTTGGTTCAAATGGGAACAAACTTAATAATAGGTTTGGCACAATGTTTTCAGAGTTCAAATTAACAAACCATCTACTGATAGATTCTTAGGTGACAGAACTCTTTCATTCTGGATTGGTACAGCTTAAGGAGGTATTTTCCATTTCCCAACTTATACATACACCAACATGAATGGTGCTGGTAATCCCAATATGGTCAGCAATATTGTTCACAAGAATAGACATTTGGAATGGTTCTTTGTTTACTTTGGATACTCTAAAAATGAGAGAAAAGGATTTGTAGGAGTGAAATTCACTGGAGGTATTGAAACTATTGAATACAACAATGTCAACCATTACTACACTCCATATTTCTATACTTATGTTGGTAAGGATAAACAATTCCCAGGATTTAATGGTAAAATTGGATATGTTAACTTTGCTTTGGGAAGTGGTACTTTCAGAAAAACACCAGATTTCAAGCATCCTAATGATGTGTTCGGATTTGATAAAGGAGAATCAACTCTACTTAAGAAACCAGAGTCAAAGAAACCTTAACCCATCACTGATGAAACTGGCGAAAAATAATTACCAAGTGCTCACAATGAAAATAGTCCTAAAGTTATCAAAGAATTCAGATCTGATGTTACATTCACTGAATATGGTTATGGATTTTGGGCAAGATTCTTAACAGCTTACCCTGATCAAATTACCAAATGGTAAGAATGCTCCTTGGTACTTTATGGCAAGATTGACACAACATGAAAATTATGACAATATCAGAAATGGGAGACAGAATCTTAGCAATCTGGTAAGGATAAGGTTATTATCACTTCACTACCAACAATGTTCAACCAGCTAATCCAAATGTGATCAGAAATATCAACTACCCTGCTGATATTGAAGGTCTTTGGACACATTTCTATTTCTCTTACTCTAATACAGGAAAAGCTGTTGCAATTGTTAAATTCGGTGATTTAGATCCAGTGTCAGCTGAATTCCCTGTTAAACACCCTGATTTGAAATATCTTAAATTTATTTTAGGTGGAAAGGATTAAAATAGATACCCAGGTTTCAATGGACAATTCACTCAAGTCATCTACTCAACTTCAGTTGGTGCATTCATTGATTCTGTTGACAATTATAAGAAACAATTTGCTGATAAGCCATCCCCACTTAAAGGAGGAAAAGTCCCACTCTCAACCACAAGAATTGTTGATTCCTAAATTGATAGATAGGTTAACTCAGATCCAACTAAGACAACAGTAGAAACAGTCTTCCCTAAGGAATATGCCTTCTCTGGTTGGTTCAAATGGTCATAACCTACTACTCCATAATAAGCTTGGCACAATCTTTTCAGAGTCTAAATTTCTTACCCATCAGCAGACAGAAATTTGGGAGATAGAACTTTGGCTGGTTGGGTAGGAAATGGAGGAATCATTCATTTAACAACATATTCTTACAGAAATATGAATGGAGCTGGACAAAATAATTTGCCATAAAATATTCCACACAAGAACAGACATCTTGATTGGTTCTTCGTTTACTTTGGATATAACAAAAACGATAAATAAGGATATGCTTATATTAAATGGAAGGACTCAGATGATAACTTAGATTTCAAAGACATTAATCATTACTTTGCTAATAAATATTATGTCTTCACAGGTAGAGATGCCTAATTCCCAGGATTTAATGGAAAAGTTGCATATGTTTCATTCAATGTAGGAGAAGGTGCTTCAAGAAGAGGAAATGATTTCAGTCATCCAGATGATGCATTCAGATTTGATAAAGCTGGTTAATTGATTCCAAAAGTAGACCCATCAAAACCAAAAGTTGATGAGAATACAGTTCATGTTAACAAAGTTGATAACAATTCACCAAGAGTTGATGAAATCTTGAGATCAAATGATAATTTAGTTGAATATGGTTATGGATTTTGGTCTAGATTCTTAACAGCTTATCCATCAAGATTGATATACGGAAAGAATTAACCATGGTACTTTGTCTCAAGATTGACAACTAACGAAGATTATGATAATGTTAGAATGGGAGACAGAGCTTTGGCAATCTGGTAAGGATAAGGATACTATCATTTCACAACTTGCAACAAATAAAATGGCGCAGTCAATGTAATCTAAAATATCAACTATCCTGATGATATTGAAGGAGTATGGACATACATCTACTATTCCTACAGTGCTGAAAAGAAGAAGGCTGTTGCATTCATCAAATATGGATCAGAAAACTTCAAATCAATCACTCATCAAGTTGTTCACCCAACCACATAAAGTGTTAGATTTATTTTGGGAGGCATGGATGAAAAGAGATACCCAGCCTTTAATGGTGTTTTCACTAAAGTTGTTTACTCTCATCAAATCGGAGTTTTTGTTGATTCAATTGATAAATTATAAGCTGGAGTTGTTCCATAAGTTCCAGTCGATTTAAGCAACACTAAGATTGTCGAATCTCCAATTGAGAGATCAGTTCAAGTTGCTCCAACTGAAACTACCGTTGGCAAAGATGATGAGTTACCAAAATTACCAGAAGAATATGGACTTAGTGGATGGTTCAAGTGGACACCTACTTAACAATAAGTTTGGCACAACATCTTCAGAGTATACATCAACACTCCAGCTAGTGACAGATTTTTGGGAGATAGAACACTTTCTCTTTGGTTAGGTAATCAACAAGGTGGTATCCTTCATTTCCCAACTTATACATACAGCAATATGAATGGTGCAGGAAATCCAAATGTTGTTTAAAATATTCAACATAAAAATAGACACAATAACTGGTTCTTCGTTTACTATGGCTATTCAAAGGTTAATAGACAAGCATATGCTTATGTAAAATGGACTGACAGCGAAGACTCATTGAACTATGTTAACATTAATCATTACTATGCACCAAAATTCTATGTCACAGTAGGAAAAGATAAATTCTTCCCAGGATTCAATGGATTTGTAGCATATGTTAACTTCAATCTAGGAAAAGGAAGCTTTAGAAAAGGTAACGACTTTACTCATGATGGTGATTTCTTCGGATTTTCTACTGGTAAAGATAAATTATTCCAACCACCTAAAGTAGGTGCTCTTCCAGAAGTTGAAAAAACAGTTCATGCAAGCAAAACATCGGAAGATGCTCCAAAGGTTGATAGAACAAGTCCAGAGGGCTAAGATAATTTAGTTGAATATGGTTATGGATTTTGGTTGAGATATTTAACAACTTATCCAGAGAGATAACCAAATGGTAAGAATCAACCATGGTACTTTGTTTCAAGATTGACATGGCATAAGGAATATGATAACATCAGAATGGGAGACAGAACATTGGCTATCTGGTAAGGATAAGGATACTACCATTTCACAACTTGCAATATCTAAAATAACAATGCAAATGTTATACAGAATGTCAATTATCCAGATGACATTGAAGGTCTTTGGACATTTATTTACTATTCATACAGTAAGAATGAAAACAGAGCTAAGGCCTTTATTAAATACGGAGATGGTGATTTCTAAGCAGTTGATCATCAAGTCACTCATTAACCAACTTAAACCGTTAGATTTATTTTGGGAGGTACAGATGAAAAGAGATACCCAGCCTTTAATGGTTTATTCACTTCAGTCTACTTCAACACTAAAGTTGGTGCTTACATTGGTAACGTAGATGCAGCTAAAAAGTTTGTTAATGATTTCTCACCAATTCCAAGAATCAGAGTCACTGATTTGATCAGCAAACCTATTGTTTCAGATGAAGTTGAAAGACAAGTAACAGATAAATAAACAGAAGCAACTGTCGAAGAATAGAGACTCCCTGATGAATATGGAATTTCAGGTTGGTTCAAATGGAATGAGGTGGCCCAATAACCTTGGCATAATATTTTCAGAGTTCAAATCAAAACTCCTTCAACTGATGCATTCTTAGGAGATAGAACTCTTTCTTTATGGTTAGGAACTCCTGAAGGTGGTATTTTACACATGCCAACATATTCATATACAAATATGAATGGAGCTGGTAATACTAATTATTGGAAGAATATTCAACACAAAGACAGACACACTAAATGGTTCTTTGTTTACTTTGGTTATTCAAAACCAAAGGCCTAAGCTTATGCTTATGTTAAATGGTCAGATTCTGAAGATTCAAATACCTATGATAAAGCTAACCACTATTATTCAGCAAACTATTACATATTCGTTGGTAAGGATCCCCATTTCCCAGGATTTAATGGAAAATTAAATTAAGTCACATTTAACATTGGTGATGGATCATTCAGAACAGGAAACGATTTCACTCATCCAAAGGATGCATTTGGTTTCAGTACTGGTTTAGATAAATACTCAAAGAAAGGAGATGCCCCTTCAGTCAGATCAGAAGATAAAGTCTTAGAGAGTGCTGAAAATTCAAAACCACCTGTTTTAGATAAAGATGCTACTTCTGATAAGAATTTAGAGACTTATGGTTACGGATTCTGGTTAAGATATTTGACAGCCCATCCATTCAGACAACTTTCTGGTAAGAATCAACCATGGTACTTTGTTTCTAGATTGACATGGAATAAGGAATATGATAATATTAGAATGGGAGACAGAGCCTTGGCTGTTTGGTAAGGATAAGGATACTATCATTTCACTGCTTGTAATTCTAAGACTGGTAATGTGAACTAAATCCTCAATATTGATTACCCAGCTGATATCGAAGGATTATGGACATACGTCTATTATTCATTCAGCGTTGATGAGAATTAAGCTGTAGGATTCACTTAATATGGTACTTCTGAACCAAAATAAATTGTTCATAAAACATCTCATGCTGCCACAAAATATGTTAGATTTTTATTGGGTGGTACTGATGAAAATAGATACCCTGCTTTCAACGGTTTGTTTGCTTCAGTTTCATTCTCAACACAAAATGCCTATGTTGGAACAATAGATGAATTCAAAAAATTAGTTGCATCTGTCCCAATGCCTTCTTAAGGACTTAGAGATTTAACAACTTACAAATTAAGTGAAGTCATCACTAGAACACCCACTGACGATATCTCTAAAGAAGTCACTGTTGGAGGTGGTAAAGAACAATTCCCATCTGAATATGCTATTAGCGGATGGTTCTAATGGAAACCAATTGCCCAACAACCATGGCATAACCTCTTCAGAGTTACTCTTAAATAGCCATCAACTGACAATTTCTTGGGTGACAGAACATTAACCTTATGGATTGGTACTCCAGAAGGAGGTATCTTACATTTCCCAACATATACATATGCAAATATGGTTGGAGGAGGAAATAACAATTACTGGAAGAATATTGTTCACAAGAATAGAATCAGAGAGTGGTTCTTTGTTTACTTTGGATACTCAAAGACTAAGGCTTAAGCTAACGTATATGTTAAATGGACTGATTCTGAAGATTCCTTATCATATGATAAAGCTAACCATTACTTTGCACCATAATTATATGTATTTTTGGGAAGAGACAAGCATTTCCCAGGTCATAGTGGTAAAATTGCTTATGTGAGATTTAATTTGGGTAATGGAGCTCACATCGAGAATAATAAGTTTGATCATCCATAAGATGTATTTGCATTCAAAGAAGGAACAGAAAAATTATTCAAGAGGGATGAGTAACTCCTACCAGATGAACCTACCAAAGATGTTTATGAAAATGGATTCGAACAAAAATAACCAGTTATTAATAAGGAGAGTCCATCAGAAAGTGCTCTTGAAGAATATGGTTATGGTTTCTGGATGAGATTCTTGACTTCCTATCCTTAAAGATTACCAAATGGTAAGAATCAACCATGGTACTTTGTATCTAGATTGACATGGAATAAGGAATACGATAATATTAGAATGGGAGACAGAGCTTTGGCTATTTGGTAAGGATAAGGATACTATCATTTCACTACATGCAACTCAGCAGACAATAATCCAAACTACATTCAAAACAATAACTACCCAGAAGATATTGAAGGACTTTGGACTTATGTCTATTATTCATACAGTGAAGCTAAGAACAAGGCAGTAGGTCTTATTAAATATGGAAATCAAGACTTCTAATCAATAAAACATGATACAACCCATGCAACTACAAAATATGTTAGATTCATTTTAGGAGGTAATGACGAAGGTAGATATCCAGGATTCAATGGTATATTCACATCTGTCACATTTGGTACCACAAGAGGAACTTTCATTGATAGCGTTGATTAAGTGAAGAATTATTTGGCTAAAGTTGGTACACCTGCATCTGAATTGCCTGATTTATTTAACTACAAGATTGTCGATTCAATATAAAGCAGAGCAGCTACTGATGAACCAGTTTATAAAGTTGTTGGAAAGGAGAACGAAAGATTCCCACATGAATATGCAATCAGTGGATGGTTCAAATGGCAACCAACAGCCTAGTAACCTTGGCATAACCTATTCAGGGTTAATTTGAAAACTCCATCAACAGATGCCTTCTTAGGAGATAGAACCTTGACTTGTTGGGTTGGTACAGCTGAAGGCGGTATTTTACATATGCCAACATATTCATATACAAATATGAATGGAGGTGGTAATACTAATTATTGGAAGAATATTCAACACAAAGACAGACACACTAAATGGTTCTGGGTATACTTTGGATATTCAAAACCAAAAGCTTAAGCTTATGCCTATGTCAAATGGTCAGATTCTGAAGATTCAAATACTTACGATAAGACTAATCATTATTATGCACCAGAATTCCATATTTACGCTGGAAGAGATAAACACTATCCAGGACACAGTGGAGTTGTAGCTCATGTTTAATTCAATCTTGGTAAAGATGCATTTAGAACTGGATCAGATTTCAATCATCCAAATGATGTCTTTGGATTTGGAAAAGGAAAGGAACTTATTAAGGGTCCAGCTGAATTCAAACCAAAAGATGCTGATAACACTATATTAACAAATGCTGCCAGCTAAGTTAAACCAGTTATTGACTAAGAAGCCAAATCAGATGCTCCATTTGAACAATATGGATATGGATTTTGGTTAAGATTTTTGACTGCACATCCTGAAAGATTAATAAATGGTAAGAATCAACCATGGTACTTTGTTTCTAGATTGACATAATTTGAGAAATATGATAATATTAGATTGGGAGACAGAACACTTGCTATTTGGTAAGGTTAAGGGTACTATCATTTCACTACTTGCAGTATTGCTCCATAAAATCCAAATTTAATCTAAAACATTGACTATCCTGCTGACATTGAAGGTTTATGGACATACATTTATTATTCATACAGTGCTGATAGCAATAAAGCAGTTGCATTCATTAAATATGGAGATTAGGAAATTAAATCAATTACTCATAAGACAACTCATGAAGCAGTTAAATATTTGAGATTCATTTTGGGTGGTAACGATGCTAACAGATATCCTGGATTCAATGGATAATTCACTTCAGTCACTTTTTCAACTGATGGAGCCTTTGTTGATAATCCAGCCAAGATCAATGCTTATATTGATAACCATAAAGCACCTTCAGTCGTTGTAGCATTATAAACATACAAATTAGTAGAGGATGCTATTTCCAGAGATTCAAATGCAGAACCTCTTGAAAAGACTGTTCAAGTTGGACTCCCATTAGAATATGCAATAAGTGGTTGGGTGAAATGGAAACCAACAGCTTAAGCACCTTGGCATAACCTATTCAGAGTTACCCTTAAATAACCATCAACAGACGCCTTCTTAGGAGATAGAACATTGACTTGTTGGGTTGGTACAGCCGAAGGTGGTATTTTACATATGCCAACATACACTTACACTAATATGAATGGAGGTGGAAACAATAATTTCTGGAAGAACATTTAACACAAAGGAAGAATCAATGATTGGTTCTATATTTACTATGGATATTCAAAGATTTCAAGAAAAGCATATGCCTTTGTTAAATGGACTGAAGGAGAAGACTCTTTGACTTTCGATGATGTTAATCACTATCTTGCTTAAACATTGTACTTATTTGTAGGAAGAGATAAGCATTACCCAGGACATAGTGGTAAAATTGGATACTTCAATTTCAATGCAGGTGAAGGAGCATTTGTTACTGGAAATAAATTTGATCATCCTAAAGATATCTTCGGATTTTCAATTGGATCTGATAATTTGCTCACCTAAAAGGATGCTGAATTGAAACCAGGAGTTCCAGTAGCTGAACAATTACCAAATGGATCAGAAGACAAGAAACCAGTTATTGAGAAAGATTTGAATGCAGATCAAAATTTAGAAGAATATGGTTTTGGTTTCTGGTTGAGATTCTTAACAGCTTATCCTGCTAGATTGATATCAGGTAAGAATCAACCATGGTACTTCGTTTCAAGATTGACTCAACATAACCAATATGATAATATTAGAATGGGAGATAGAACATTAGCTATTTGGTAAGGACAAGGATATTACCATTTCACAACTTGCAATTCTGTTAACAATAATCCTAATGTCATCCAAAATGTTGATTATCCAGCTGATATTGAAGGATTATGGACATACATCTATTATTCATACAGTGATGATAAAGCTAGAGCAGTAGGACTCATTAAATATGGAAATGATGATATCAAAGCAATTCGTCACGATGTTACTCATCCTGGAACCAAGCATGTCAAATTCATTTTAGGTGGTAATGATGCTGGAAGATATCCAGGATTCAATGGTATTTTCACTTAAGTCACATTCAGTGCTTCAATTGGAGCATTCATTGATTCTCCAGATTAATTAAAGCCTCATTTGGAGAAGATTGGAACACCAAATTCCCTTCTTAGCGAATTGACCAATTCAGTTCTTGTTGATTCTTAAATTGCTAGAGACAAAGGAACAGATCCTATTGAAAAGACTATTGGAAGTGAAGCCACTAGATTCCCACATGAATATGCAATTAGTGGATGGTTCAAATGGACACCAACTGCCCAAGAAGCATGGCATAAACGTTTTCAGAGTTACCCTCAAATAACCATCAACCGATGCCTTCTTAGGAGATAGAACTTTGACTTGTTGGGTTGGTACAGCTGAAGGTGGTATTTTACACTTGCCAACATATACATATGCAAATATGAATGGAGCTGGTAACACAAACCTTTGGAAGAACATCCCACACAAAGAAAGACATACTAAATGGTTCTTCTTGTACTTCGGATACACAAAATTGTAATAGAAAGCTTATTCATATGTTAAATGGACAGATGGAGAGGATAGTTTGAAGTATGACAATGTTAATCATTACTTTGCACCTTAATTCTTTGTATTCGTAGGCAGAGATAAGCACTACCCAGGATTCAGTGGTAAATTAGCCTATGTTAACTTTAATGTTGGACAAGGATCATTCAGAGGAGAAAATGACTTCAAACATCCTAAAGATGTATTCGGGTTTGAAATCGGATAAAACAAATTATTGGACTCAAAGAGAGGTGATTTCAATCCAAGAGAATTACAAAAAGGTTAAGCACTTTAGAATGACTTTGAAAATGATAAGCCTACAATTGAAAGAGACGAGTAATCAGGAGACTTGCCATTTGAGGAATATGGTTACGGATTCTGGATGAGATTCTTGACTGCCTATCCAAAGAGATTAATAAGTGGTAAGAATGCTCCTTGGTACTTCTTGTCCAGATTGACATACAATGATAAATACTAAGATGCTGGTATGGGAGATAGAACATTAGCCATTTGGTAAGGATAAGGATACTACCATTTCACAACTTGCAATATTGCCCCTGCTAATGTTAATTTAATTCAGAATGTCAATTTCCCAGAGGATATTGAAGGATTATGGACATTTGTTTATTACTCATACAGTGTAGATGAAAACAAGGCTATAGCATTTATCAAATATGGTGATGGAGATGTTCAATCAATTACTCACAAGACAACACATCCAGCTGTGAAATTCTTGAAATTCATATTAGGTGGAAATGACAATAAGAGATACCCAGGATTCAATGGTTAATTCAGAACAGTGACATTCTCAACAAGATCTGGTGCTTATGTTGATAAATTGGATACAATTAATGATTATTTGAAAACAAACCCAAGTCCATCAACATTAATTCCATTATAATCAAATCAAATCATCAAAGATCCAGTCTAAAGATAAGCTGGAGATGACTTAGTATAAAGAAGATTTGGAGGTGACGATAACAAATTCCCATTAGAATATTCATACAGTGGATGGTATAAATGGGTTGATGGACCTAATCTTAACGCTTGGTATAACTTATTCAGAGTAACAATCAAAGACCCATCAACAGATTAGTTCTTAGGAGATAGAACATTGTCAGGATGGATTGGATTTGGTAACTTGCATGTACCAACCTATACATATGCTAACATGAATGGTGCTGGTAATGTTAATCACTGGAAGAACATTGAACACAAGAACAGAATCTTCAAATGGTTCTATGTATACTTTGGATATTCAAAGAAAGACTAATTGGCATATGCCTGGGCTCAATGGTCAACAGGAGAGAAGGATTCTTAATCATGGGATAAATGCAATCATTATTTGGCTCCAGATTTCTTCGTGTATGTTGGAAGAGATAAGCATTTCTAAGGTTTGAATGGTCAATTGGGAGCAATCAATTTCAATTTGGGGGACAAGGATCATTCAGAAAGGGAGAGTGATTTCACTCACGATGAAGATATTTTCGGATACAATGCAGCATTCACAAAGAAATAACCAGCATAATTCAATTTGGATAGCAGAGTTGCTAAAGTGTTAACATCAACAGTTGAATAAAAGGAGCCAACATTCACAAAGAATTTCAATGCAGATGATGTAGACAATGTTAGTGAATATGGTTATGGATTTTGGTTGAGACATTTGAATAATGTTCATCCAGTTCCAATGAATAGAGGTATTTAAGTTGATTGGACATTTGTGGCTAGATTGAGTAAGAATGAGAAGTTGGCTGATATTGGTTTGGGTGATAGAGTATTAGCAATATGGTAAGGAAGAGGATACTATCATTTCACTACATATAATGGTGGAAATCCAAATAATGTGAACAATGTCAATTTCCCATAATTATTGGATGGTCTCTGGACATTTATCTACTATTCTCATAATTTGGATAAGAAACAATCAATTTCATTTGTTAAATTTGGAGAAGCTGATATTATTAAGAATGTCATTGCAGCTGAACACTTACCACCCTTATTACTTAAATTCTATTTAGGAGGACAACACTTAGTATACAAAGGATTCAATGGTCAATTCTCAGATGTGATTGTGTCTGCAAACAAAGGTGTATTCATTGAGAATATCGATGATATTAAGGCATTACTAGAGAAAGTAGAATAACCAGCTACCTATGTTCTTGATGTCAAGACTAAATAAGTGATTGTAAAAGAAGCCATATTTAATGACAAGACAGAATAGAAGGAAATAGTTTATGATGATTTGGCATTAGCTCCAGAATACTCTTGGAGTGGTTGGTTCAAATGGACATTCATTCCAAATCAATAAGCTTGGCATCTAGGTGTTCGTGTGAGTACTTTGTAATCAAGTGAAAATCTGTCATTCTTGGGTGATAGATCATTGTGCATGTGGGTTGGATAACCAGAAGGAGGTATTTTACACTTTGCTACTTACAACTACTAAAATATTTATGGAGGTGGTAATGCTAATTCATGGTAGAATGTTAAACATAATGATGATCATGCAAGATGGCACTTTGTTTATTTCGGATACTCCAGAAATACTAGATAAGCATATGCAAGAGTTGAATTTAGAGGAAGATTAGAAGAGAGACCTTACAAGGATCACAATCATTTCATTGCTAATGCTTATTCATTCTATGTTGCTAAAGATAAATGGCATGCTGCATATAGTGGTGTCATTTCAACTTTGAGATTCAATGTTGGCGATGGAGTATTCAGAACTGCTGAATATGAAAAGGCTAAAGATGATATTCATGGATATGATTCAGGAAGAGCATTGTACTTCAAGGAACTACCAAAAGTAGATCTAGAGAAAGATTTGTAGAAAGGTGGTTTGGATTCACCATAAAATGGTAAGGATCCGTTGATCACAAGAAAATTGTCAGGAGCAGAACTTGAAGACAATGTTGAATTTGGTTATGGTTTCTGGTTGAGATTCCTTACTCAATATCCAATTGCTTTGAAACAAGGATTGTAACCACCCTGGTCATTTATTGCCAGAGTCACTAGAAATCAAGATTTGGGAGATGCCAGATTAGGAGATAGATTATTGGCTAATTGGTTCAATAGTGCCAACTATTATCACTATTGTACAAATGATGGAGGAAATGTTAATTCAGTTCAAAATATCCAAACTGGTTAAGATATAGAAGGTGTCTGGACATATTTGTTCTTTGCTCATAGTGATGCTGTTGATTAATCAGTTGGTTTCTTGAAGATTGGTGATAAATTGTAGAAGATTGTAACATAATCAGTAATTCCAGTTCCACAATTCTTACAATTCTACTTAGCAGGATCATAACTCAATTATCCAGCATTCAATGGTCAATTTGCTCATGTAGTATTCTCTGCTGGAGAAGGAATTTTCAAGAAGGATGAAGCTCAATTCAATGCTTGGTTATAATAATTTGAAAAACCTGCCTAATTCAATACCAATTTGGTTACTAAGCATGTAATTGAAGACCCTAAGGAATTCAAATAAGATACTCCATCAGATGAAATTATTTATGAAGACTTAGCTCTAGTTGGAGAATATTCTTGGTCAGGATGGTTCAAATGGACTCCAACAGTGTAATAGCCATGGCATTTGATGGTCAGATTCTCAATCCACTAGGCTTCAGAAAACATATAATTCTTAGGAGATAGAACACTCAATGCATGGGTCGGATAAGGATACTTCCATTTCACAGCATACACATATGTTAATCTTAATGGAGGTGGAAATGTTAATCAATGGTAGAATATCAATTATGAGAATGATCACACAAAATGGCATTTCATCTACTTTGGATATTCAAAGGTCCAATAATTGGCTTAAGCTAAAGTGGAATTCAAGAATAGAGTTGCAGAATTGTCTTACAAGAATACAAATCATTATTTACCAAATAAGATATCAGTTTATGTTGCAAGAGACAAATGGCATGCAGTCTACAGTGGTAATATCGGTCATTTAAGAGTCAATGGAGGAAATGGGGCATTCAATCCTACAGGTTATGGTGATGCTAAAGATGATGTCTTCGGATATTAGATTGGAAAGGATGCATTTTTAGAGAAGGAAGCACCAGTAGATGAATTGAGAGAATAAGAAATATTAGATTCTGCATTTAATCAAGAGAAGCCAGTTCTTTAAAAAGAATTCAAGGAAGCTGACTTAGAAGGAGTCTCAGAATATGGTTATGGATTCTATTTCAGACATTTGGAATAATATCCAGTTTAAATGAGAGATGGTAGATTGGCACCATATTACATCATGTCAAGATTATCATGGAATAAGGATGAAGGAGATATCAGAATGGGAGATAGATTATTGGCAGTCTGGTAAGAATAAGCAGCAATATTGTTCATAACCAATGATTTACCAGGAAATCCAAATCTCTTGTCTAGAATACCAGTTGCTGAAAGAGAAGGAGTTTGGACATTCTTATACTTCAGTTATTCATTGGAAGATTAATTGGCTGTTGGTATATTGAAGTTTGATGGTATTGATGAAGTATTCCACACATCAATGAAATGTAACCATGGTAAAAGAAGTTATTTGAGATTCACTTTGGGATCTGCACCTCCTCATTTCTATCCAAGATTTAATGGTCAAATTGCCAACTATGCTATCAAATTTGGTAGAACTGGATTTGTGAGAAATTATGATTCCTTAAAGAAATATTTGGTTAACAGAATACCACACCCAGGATAGGAAGATAAAGCATTAAAGACATTGAAACATTTAGAAGAAGAGAAGAACTATAAGGGAGATAGTCAAGAAGAGCTTGTAGTTGAAGTTCCCAATGATTTGACTAAGTTTGCAACTGAATATTCAGTGTCAGGATGGTTGAGATGGGATCAACCACCTATTGGAGCACCTTGGTTCAATGTATTCAGATTGAGTTTATACTCTACAGAAGCAAATGCTGAAGGAAGATTTGGTGACAGAGATTTATCCTTGTTCAAACATGCTACCTACTATCATTTCTAAACCTATAATTATTAACCAGGATTACCATGGATTTATGGATTCGATTTCCCACATGAAGATTAACATACTCAATGGCATTTCTTCTATACTGGTTACTCAAGAGAAAAGAGACAAATCTATCACTATTTATCATTCTTAGAAGCAGAGGCTGACAAATTATTTGATAAACAAACACATCTTGTCGTCAACAAACACTACTTCTCATATGGTAAAGACTTCAAGAAGTTCTATGCAAGTCACAGAGGAGTTACTGGTATTAGTAATCTTGTTAACATTAATTATGGTAATGGAGCATATACAACTAAGCCATTCTTAATCAAAGATGGAGAGGACAAACCTTGATGCATTTTAGTTTCAACAAAGGAAGAGACCTCTATACTCCTAAATTCCCATAGAAGGAATTCACTACTGATAAGACCAAATTATTGGAATGCATCTTTGATAAGGCTGAACCAAATGTTCTTTTGAAGATCGAGGATTCTAAAGATGTACCCACTAGAGGATTATAAGAATATGGATGGTCCACTTGGTTAAGATGGTCTAGAACTGGACCTAAATCTATGCCATGGAGAATCGTTTGGCATAACATTGCTAGATTAACAAGTAAAAGAAACCATGGAGATTTAACATAACAAGGAGATAGATTATTGGCTGCATGGTTGTTCACCAACTCATATTACTTCTCTCATTCACCAAAAGGAGTTGGAGAATAAGTTCAACATATCCCATGGAAGATCATTGATGGAGAATGGAACTTCATTTCCATCTCATACAAGAAAGGAGAAGTCAAGGCTTATGTCTTCTAAAAGGGAGAAATCTCAGATTTCACATGGAAAGCTAAACATGACTTAGTTGGAGACTATTTAGAATTCATTTCAGGAAAAGAATTTGGATACAACTTCTTCAATGGATATATGTGGGGATTGTCATTGAAATTAGGTGATGGAGCTCACTTCGCTGATCAAGATGCTGTTAAAACCTATGTCACTGGAGCAATGAAATTACCAGATGAATTCAGATTTGATTAGACCAGAAAGACTCTACCAATCAAGAAGGAGAAGACTAAGATTGAAGCTACAGCTGAACCAGATATTATCACAATTGAACCTAAGGATGCTAACGGAAAAGTTGAGTATGCAATCTCAGGATGGGCTAAATGGACTGATATTCCAAATATTGGACCATGGCATCTTGTCTACAGAGTCACATGCTGGGGTAAAGATCTTGTTGGTAACATGGATAAGCCAGGAGATAGAACTCTGTCTATGTGGAAGGGATTAGGATTCTACCATCAAACTGTGTACACTGTTGATTAAGTCAATGGAGGAGCTTGGTCTATCCCACAAAATTTCGATTACAAGGGTTCCTTACATAAGACTTGGGTCTTTATCTATCAAGGTTATTCAAGAGAGAAGTAAAAGGCTCACGGATTCATCAAATTCCCAGATTCAGAAGAACACAGAGATTTCCCTTAATGTTAACTAATTCGTGCCCACTTACTTCACTGTCTTATGGCATAAGGATTAATGGCATCCAGGATTCAGTGGATAAATGGAAAATTGGTACTTCAATGTAGGAACAGGATCATACAGAGAGACTGGTTATGATGACGGTGAATCTGAATTATTGACATTCGGATTTGGAGGAAGACTTGTTGCTGAATTGAAACCATGGAAGGTTGATGATATCTTTGATTAAGCATGGGGACCAGACTAGAAGGTTGGAAAGGAAGTTGAAATGACTGATGACTCTATCAATGGAGTTACTGAATATGGTTATGGATTCTGGTCAAGATTCCTATGGAATGGACCAAGTAAATTAGTTGATAAACCTGCTTGGATGGCCTTGTCTAGATTCACAATCAATCAAAACTACTAAGGAGATGCTGCATAATAAGGAGATAGAACTCTTGCCATTTGGGTTGGACAACCATTCTATCATTTCACTACCTACACTCCAGGAAACAATAATGTTGTTTAGAATGTTCAATATGGATAAATGTTGGATGGATAATGGAATTATGTTTGGTTTGGCTACAAGAGATTTGATAAGACTGGTAAAGTGTAAGGACATATAGTGTTTAATGGTGAATAAGTCAGATCAACTCAATTCCCAGTGGTTACTCACAATCCAATTACTGATTATGCTTACTTTTCTGTTGGATCATCAGGTACAAAATTACTTAAGAATTATCATGCTTTCAATGGACAATTGGGATTAGTCAGTTTGATACTTGGAAATGGTGGATATATTGAATCTGCTGATGAGTTGAGAAAGAGTATGCCAGGAATGCCCAAGGTTCCAGAATTGAATGCAATTAAGAAGACTGTATTTGAAGACATTCAAACAATGAAGAGAGAAGAAGCCACTATGAAACCATATGAATATGCTGATGAATTTGCAGGATAATAAGAATATGCAGTTTCATTATGGTTCAGATGGAGTTCAATTGGAAGAGTTGCTTGGGAGAATGTTTACACATTGTCATATCATGATTAAGCCTCAAGAGCAAACCATGTCAGACCAGGAGATAGAGTGTTGTCAGTGTTCCAATACGTTGATCACAGAATCTTCTTCAGTACATACACTACTCCAGATAATCATGATGCTTTCGCTTAAATCTTCACTGAAGCTCCAGTACCAACTCTTGATCAAACTGCTTGGGTTTATGCTTATTATGCATACAGCAGAAAGGCATAATCAGTTGTGCATTTCATGAAGACAAGAACCACAGAAAATGAGAAGAAATTAGGATGCATGCACAGAGTTCCTAAATATTTAGGATTATGGGCTGGTAAAGATGGTATTCACACACCTTACAATGGTAAATATGCCCATATGTACCTATATGCTGGACCAGGATCATATAGAGAGAAGGATTACTTATCATATGAACCATATATTGCTGGTGCTCTTGGAATTCAAGCTAAACCATGGAAATGGAGTGAGAAGAAGGATTAATTTGATATTGCTGACAAATAAGAAATTGAATTAGAGGCTACTGCAATTGATGGTCATTCAGCATATGCAATTGGAGTTTGGTTGAGATACTTGACTGCAATTCCAAAGAGAATTTTGGAGAAATAAGCAAGAATGTCAGTTTATAGATTCACTTAGAATAAAAACATGGAAGATAGTGCTAAGGTAGGAGACAGAACATTGGGATTGTGGTTAACTTCTGGACAATATGGATTCAGAACATACAATTTGGCTAATAATAATCCAAACCTTTCTCAAGATATTAATTATGATGATAAGTTGGAAGGAGAATGGAACTTTGTCTACTTCTGTTTCTCAAGTGCCAAGCAATAAGCTCTAGGTTATGTCAAATTCTCATCCACTGGAGATATCAGAAGAGTTTCATTCCCAGAAATCGCTCATAAACCAATTGAAGGATATGGTAAATTGTATTTGGGTGCCACATTCACCTATCAAGGATTCAATGGTCAAATGGCCTAACTGCAAATGTTGTTTGGTGCCTAAGGATATGTTGCAGATACTGATGCCTTGGAAGCAATGATTAAGGGTACATTCACAGCACCTGAATTAGATGAGCCTGCAATTCAAACTATCAAATTATAAGATGAAGAAATTGTTAGAAAAGTTGATGAAGCTGCAGTTGTTAAAGAGTGGCCAGATTAATACTAAGGATCATTGGAATATGCAATTTATGGATGGTTCAGATATTCAAGTGCAACCTTGAAGAAAGATAACAACGTATTGTTGAGATTGACCAATAATGAACCTGCCTACAGAAAAGAAGCTGCCACTGTTGGAGATAGAACATTGTTGATTATGTACTAACCAAGAGAAGTCGTATTCTCAACCTACACTCTAGGAACTGTTGATAGCGGATTAGTTGCCAATATTAGAAAACCAACACCAGTTGGAAACAACTTCGGTGTTTGGACATACGTCTGGTTCGGATACAGTTGGCCAAAGAGAGCTGCTTCAGGAGTTGTCAAATTCCCAACAGAAACTGCTGTTGTTCCTTATGAAAATGTCCTACATATGGTACCTAAATACTTAGCTATGTTTGTTGGTTCAGATGGTATGTTAGGAGGATGGGAAGGTCCAATTAGAAAGGTTGGAGCAGTCTTTGGAAAAGGAGCTTATATTGATACCAAGAAAGGCAACTTCGAATCCCTTTTACCAGAAGTCCAAAGTTTAGTTATCAAGAAGACTCAATGGAAACCAGAAAAGGAGGGTTTGGTCTATGTTCCACAAGGCGAACAATTTGATAAACCAGGATTTGATGTCACATTCAAGGAAGAAGTCGGTGGTGTAAGTGAATATGGTTATGGATTGTGGACAAGATGGTTGATGACTACTCCTTAAAGAGTTAATGATAAATCACCATTCCATCAACTTGTTAGATTGACAAATACTGAAAAATATGAAGATAATGCCGAATTTGGAAATAGAATCTTGGCTACTTGGGTCGGTAAAGGATATTATCATTTCACCACTTATGACAAGAAGACAAGCAAGATTTCAATAGCTCAAAACATTAACTATGATGATTATCTTGAAGGCCATTGGAATTATGTTTATTATTCATTCACTTCCAAAGATCAACCAAGAGCTGTTGGTTTTGTACTCTTCGGAGATTTACCTGAAAACCCTGTTGGAAGAATTGAATTCATAGATCTTCAACATATGCCTTTGAATGGTTACGCAAGAGTTGTTGTTGCCAATAATGAATTTGGATACCCTGCCTTCAATGGTATGATCTCAGATTTCAGAGTCAATTTCGGACAAGGATTTGTTGGATCCAAGGAATAATTCCTCAAAGACATCATCTAAGCTTATCCAAAACCAAATATCAAAGTTCCATAAAGAACCGATGTCAATGTTCTAAGAGAATAAAAGAACTTTGAAAAGGATGATCCTAATCCAATTAAGAATTAATATGATCAATATTAAGGTGTCCTTGAATATGCAGTTTCTGGTTGGTTATAAGCCAAGAAGGGAAGCAGTGAAGAAACTGTTAAATCAATATTCAGATTGACCATCAACGCTCCAGGATACTAGAAGGATGCAACCAATGCTGGTGATAGAACCTTAGCTGGATTCTAATCTAAGGACTCATTCATTCTCTCCACTTATGATTATGGAAATCTTGATACCAATGATGATGATCAAAACGATTTAAATACCAAATTCTAGATCAAAGAAAACTAAGGAGAGTGGGTTTATCTCTACTTTGGATATTCCTCTAAGTTTAGAAAAGGATTTGCATATGCCTTATATCTAAATAGAGAAGATAGTTTCTAATTCAACGGACTTAAACACTTTGTTCCAAACAAATTCTGGTTCTACTTAGGAGCAGATGGCTTCAATCAACCATTCGAAGGAGCAATGTTTAACTGGAATCTTCATATTGGTGATGGCTCATTCAATATCAAACCTAAATCATAAATTGAATTATGGCCATATGAACCAAAAGAACCAATCGATCAAGTACTCTCAGTACTTTTGGGCAACTAAGGATTGAGCTCAATTAAATTAACAAGAAATGTTCCATAATCTGGAACTGTAGAAAAAGTTGCTGGTCCTGCATCAGGAAAAGTTGAAGTTGGAACTGGACCTAAATCAGGTTAAGTAAGTTCCGCTGATGGACCTAAATCTGGTTAAGTTGACTCCGCTAATAAACCTAAATCAGGATAAGTTGATAAACTTGAGGGAGCTAAATCAGGAGAAACTCAACCAGGTGCCAAACCATAGTCAGGCGATTAAGTAGTAAACAAATGAGCTTGATATTACATATACACAAAAATAATAAAACATTCATCATTATATTATTTCCATTCTTTTCATTATAAAAAACATTTAAATTTCAAATGGTATGTTGGATAAGGATCAGAAATTCAACCCTACTTTTTAAGTCATTTTAATTAAATACTTAAAATAACTTTATTTTAATGATTTACGAAGAACAACAACTCTCTAAAATAGAACATCTCTATTCAAATTACAAAGATAACGTATCAACCTAATAGGATACTAAATTATCCTTTCTTCTTTAAGGTTACAATGAAAAAGTGATAAAAGGATAATAGATTGTAATAGAAACACATTTAATCGATTACTATCATACTTAATTAGCCTTACTAATAGGGAATGCAGCAATTTCTTTAAAAAAATAATTATGTAAATATATAGATTAATATTTTTAGAAGAACAAGGAAGTGATGATGTTAAATCTATGGTTCTTTTACTTGTAAAATGGAAACTAAGCTTTCTTGAAAAATATTAAAGTTACGTTGTTGTCATACTTGAGTGTGAATTTTTGGGATATAAAGACATTTCTTTAGATCTTAGTACCTTCAACCCAGATGTTCATTTAAGTGAAACAAAAAAAATAAAATATACAATTCTCAAAACTAATTTAAACAAACCTCCACAATAAGTAGAACCTTAACCACTTAAGAAAGTCAAGATAGAAAACTTTGTCTTTTCTAAACCAATTGAAAACTCAATAATATTTGATGAAAATTTGATTAACTAATCTATCACTATGAATAAAAGTTATCTTAAATACTTCTAGGATTAATAGACTATTTCAGAATTATTAGTAAACAAAAAGAAATCTTGGGTTTTGGAAGGAAGAATTGTTGACAAAAGTGACATGCTCGAATTTAAGAAAAAAAACTCAAATGTTCTATCTCAATATTTTAAGATTATCATTTTGGATAGAGAACAAGGGATTATACCTGGATTATTTTATGATAAATCCAACCTTAAAATGTTTCCTATCCTAGAAAAAGGAAAAGTATATTTGTTTAAAAATGGAAGTGTATCTAAAGATAATTCAAATTATCCAAAATCCATAACATTTACCTAATTTTCTATAATCTAAGAATCAGAAAATGATGATCTTCCAAAAATTCCAATGATTTCACCTAAAAAAATATATGATTTATAAGGTCAACCAATAGACTCAATAGTTGATCTAGTTGTAGTAATACAAGTAAAATATTAATATAAATAATATAGGAAATTAAGACTTTGTCAGATGTTTGCCGATAATTAACTGTCTTGGATTAGACTGGAAGGATTGTAATAAAATTAATGGGTAAATAGTATGTAACTTAAATATTCAAAAAAGGCGAAATTATTATCTGTAAAGGTTTGACCTATAAAACCTAACAAAATTTTGCATATCTTACTTCTAATTATAACACTATCATTTTAAATGATCAGGATTACAACAATGAGTAATCATTTAATTAATTTTAGAGTTAAATCCTTAAGGGATTGGTTGTAAGAAAAAGATATAGATCACATAATGAAGCCTAGTAAAAATTGTTTAAAGGTTAATTTAGAATAATTGGAAGAATGTGTATTAAAGAAATTGAATGAAGGTAAAAGTAAAAATAATGAATAAATGATTGTAATCGGATATTTAACAGGAATGTCAATTTTTACTTACCCTAGATGTCCAAGTAATCGATGTCATTCAAAAATGGAAAAAGTTCCATAGAGGGATACTTATAGATGTAAGAAGTGCTATGTGGAAAATAATTCTCCATAAATGAGTTTTATAATGAATGTTACAATTATGGATGAACATACTAAAATTGAAGCTACTGTATTTGATGATTATGCAGTTAAATTGCTGGGATTATCTGCTGATGAGTACTAAAAATTAACAGAATAAGAACAAAGGATGATTTTGTACATATCCAAATTCAGATAATAACAAATAAAACTTTAAGTACTCTTTAACGATTACAACGGATCTATAAGGCCATAATATAAAGTAGTAGAAATCACTGATATCGATTACAAGGAATTAGCTGATGAAGAAATGAAAAACTTTGAAGAACTTGATTATTTATTAAATGTTTCATAAATTATATGAGTAGTTAGAAATTTCATTTAAATTCTTTATAAACATTTTGTAAACAACAAAATAATTCGAAATGCAATTCCATTTAGAAACTGAAAATAACTTAATAATAAGTGATTTTAGACCTGAGGATTGTATAGATTTTCTTTCGATGGAATCTATTTCCGACGTTGGGATTTAATTTCCAAAACCACAAAATACAAAATATAATGTTGAGCCTCCTCCTAATTCAAAAGACTTAAAAGAAAAAGTAATACTTTCTCCATTATCGCCTAATTTTGAAGGACTCAAAGATTATGAACAATAAATTTTGCTCCCTTCATAAAATCTAACTTAAAGACCAATTTAACAAAAGTCGTCAATAAAATTGATTAATAACAACCATAAGTAATAAACGAATTTTAGTGGAAGTTTCATGAAGTATTTTCATACTAGAAGATTTGTAAACAGAATATTGAGAAATAAACATATGTTTCATAAGTTACAACCAATACATTTAGAGATAATTAATGATGCTTCTTCGCATTATGATACTGAGATATTTGGCCAGAAATCTCATTCCTTCAAACCTCTTGGATTAATGAAGACTTTGCATTTATCAATATCACCCAGTCTAACCAAAAAAATCATTTCTAAATACAGATAGATGTCAAATTTCGTTTTGAGCAAACTTTAATAAATATTACACTAAATTCCAGTAATTCAACCTGAAAATAAGGGAAGAATTATTTGGGATGTTGTTCTTTCCATTACTCGATTATATTTTATTATCCTTATTCCAATTGATATGGTATTTGAAGAGAGATTGTTATATTCTGATAAACTAATAATAGTTACAACTCTATAAACTTTTTTATTGATTTTAGACATGTTTATCAATTTTAATACTGCTTATTATTAGTTTGGGTAGATAGTTTCAGAAAGATCAAAAATAATCCACCATAATTTTAGCAAGGGATATGGATTAGATGCATTTTCTGTGATCTTTTTAATTTGTTTATTGTTTGTTGATTGGGACTAAATCGGAGATTATGAACCCTTTGTATTTATTGGATTATTATCATTTACTGTTTAATACTAAAATATAACCAAATTAACTCGAATTTTTGAAGAAGTTTTGAATCTAAATAAAATTTAAGCTGGTTTCTTGGAATTAGCAAAATTAATCACATTGTTATTATATATTTTGCATATTTCTGCTTGTATCTGGATTGGGGTATTTATTAGTGCTTATAGTAGTGTGGCAGAATAAGTTCTTCTGTAACTAATGGTACTAGTTGGATGGTGAAGGAATAGGTACTTAATGAGCAATGGATAGTTTAATATTTGAGATCATTTTATTTCTGCACTGTGACTATGTTTACTGTTGGATATGGCGATTTAACTCCTTAATGTAGAGTATCGTATTATCTTTAGCTAATTTAGAATATGTGACATGCATCATATTTATCATGATTTTTAGTATCCAATTACCATATAGTGTAAATACTGTAGGAGCTATTATTGATGAAATTTCTAAATATAGCGAATAAAAATTGTAGAAGCTACGCATAATTAATACATATATGGCTAAAAAGAAGATCACCTATGAATTGTAGGTCAAAATTCGATAATATTTAGCATATTATTGGGAATGTCAAAATACATAACTTTCTCAAGAGGTCAAAGGAATTTTGGAGTAATTATCAGAAAATCTTAGAGATTCTTTAATGTTAGAAGCCAACTCAATTATATTAAATAGTTGTGATATGTTTTCGAAGTTTCTTTCTCCTGGCTTTACAAAAGCTTTAGTTAACAAGATTAGATATTTGGATGTTCAGCCTGAAAATATAGTTGATTTTGCGGATTAGCCTGACTCATATCAAAATTATTATTTAGCTTTCATTGAAATTGGAACAATTCAAGTTATTCAAGATTAAAATAATTGTAAAAATGATTCATATATTAAACAACTTAGTTCTGGTTAAGTATTTGGTTTATATGAATTTATAACTGGAACATAATGTAATGAGTTTTATAAAAGCAAAGGATTTACTAAATTATTGGTATTACCAAGAAATCAATTTTTAAAAATATTGAGAGATTTTCCAGAAGATAAAGAAAAATATTGTTAAATAAGAGATGATTTACTTTACAATAACGGCGAACAATTTCTGAGAGATATTGGAGTATAATGTTACATGTGTAATTCAAGGGATCATATAACCAAATTCTGTCCTATGGTACATTATTGTGCAGATAAGGAAAAGATAATTAAATCTCAAACATATATCATAAAATAACCTAGAGTAAAGCAAAAAAGAAAAGTTAGGAGAAGTTAATTTAATGGAAAGAGTGACCAAAAAATAATTATGGAAATAGCCTAATATTTTAAGGAAGACTTTTGGAAATAATGCTAGTATTATGAAATTAATGATATTGACTTAGAACAGTAACAATCCCCTCAATATAGTATCACATCAGATGAAATCAAAGAAAATATCAAATCAACTCCATAATTACATATAACTAAGACATCCTAAGTTATATAAAACAAGCACATCAAATAATAGAGAATAGGATTGTTAAATGAAATACACCAATCCAGGAGAGCTGCTAGATAGAATACGATATCTCCATTAATGAAATTTTCAACCAATTAATAAATCGCAGATTAATATTCTTAAAACGAAATGAAAGTAATACCCAGAGCACATTCTTCTTTAATAGAAAATGTCAGTTAATAAGAAAGTCAGATCACCCCTGAAAAACAAGAGGAAGAGGATGGAACAGCCTAGAAAAGTAATCAGCAAATAGTCCCAATTAAGGTCGAGTAATTTTAGACCAAAAAGAGATGTATGCCATAGCCTTAATAATCTTAATTCACAAAACGATTAAAAAACCTAAAAATAGAAATTGAAAAGGATCCTTAGAAGAAAATGAGTTTATTTACTACTACAGATTTAGAACTTTAAGAGAATTGTTCAGCCTTAGAATAAAGAATAATATAACTAAAATAATTTCAGGAGCAAGAGACAACAGTAGTTTAATTATAAAATTTGTCTATTCTAATTTAAAATTAATTGAATGATAAATTCATGTGCTTAGAAAACTTTGACTTACAAAAAGATTTTCAATTCTATTTACATCATAATAACTTTACTTAATTAGAAGTAAGTAATTGTTACAATAAACATCTAATCGAAAACTTATCTAGATTTATCAAGTATTTATTTTATCCATTCGTTTATATTAAAAAATACTCTAAATTAAATGTTGATGAGGATCATAAATTAGAAAGGCAAAGAAAAACAATGTCCTTTTCCAAAAAGAAAGCAACAGTAGTTATTAAATTTAGAGATAAAGCAAAATAAATTATAAACAGTAGAAGAATAGTGCCAGAATGAGAATACATTGAATATATATATATTTATTGTTAATTAAGATTAATTAGTTATCCTTATTTATTAATAAACTCCATGAATTTCTCTATAAATAGAAGCTACCTATAATTTTAAAACTTAAGTTAATATAGACTTGTAAGAGAAGAGTTTGTCACTTTTAAATGCTAACTAAATTCAAAAAAGAAATTTATAAGTATAAAATATCTTTCTTTTATAATTTTATAAGAAATGATAAATCTAAATCGAAAATTTTTTTCTGCCAATGATTTTGTAAAATAAACTAATCGTAAATGAAATATTTCCAATAAATTTGGTTTTTGAGAATAAGAAGGTTAGACTTAAAGTAAAGTTAGTCTTATTTGGTACTTAAACATAAAGAAATCAATACTGAATGTTGTATATCATTTATATAATTGAGTATATTGGTTAATTTCAACTTTTAATATAAATTAACTCAATCATTAATTTAGTTAACAAACTTAGATATGGATATTTTCTTACTATTTAATAGATCAAAACTATAAAGACAACTTTGATTTAATGACTTGATAAGACTTTGTTATTTAATTTGATATCATCTCTATATAACCAAATGATCTTTGCTTTAAATTCTTTAAATGCAACTTAATAAAACAATATAATTAAATCATTGATCTTCTGATTAGTGATCCTTTTGGATGATTTCAGCCGAATTGGTACCATAGAATTCATTTGGTAATTGTTAAAAGTAATTAAAGTTGAATTGCATTTGTTATGGTTGTGGAAAACCAAAATTATAAAATTAGTTCTTATCATCATATACTTGTTGAGGATTCATAATGAATTGAGGAAAATAACCAGAGGGATCTTATTAAACTATTTTTTCTTCATCTTTATTTGTTTAATCTAAATATTGCATCATAAATGGAAACTATTGTAATTGCATCATCTAGAAATCCTATAATCTCATTCTTTAATATTTACAAAAGGTTGTTAAGGGAAATAAGGAGCAGTGGGCTAAAACATAAATTAAGGAAAACAAGCATTTTCTAGGAATCCATTGTTAGCTTTATCTACTTATGAATTGCTTTCCTTTTTCTTGCGACCAGCTCCTTTCTACCTCTTTTTTACTTGATGAGAGAAAGGATTAAATTTTTGATGATGAGATCTTTCAATATGCAAAAGTAATTATACCTACATTGTGAAGGACTTCTCGTTCCAATAGTTTCACTCATTAGTTTAAATATTTTAGATGTTTTCTTTTAATCAGAAGATTCCATGACTGATTTATGTACATTGAGAAAATTAATGTATGTTTTATGTTCTTATTCACTCCAGTGTCCTGTGCTCTATTATGGGTTTAAAATTGCTCTCTTTTTGTTTTTTCTCTTTAATATCTACTGAACTTATCCAATGATTGGTTGACCGTTAACATTCGGAGCTTCTTCTTATTTTTAATATTCTTCTTGGCTCATCAATAGATGTAGTTTTTTGATTGGATTATTTAATAATAAATAAATTAAATTCAGAAAGTGCGATGAGACAGCAAGAACAATTAAATAAAGTTAATTAATAATATTGTAATGTATTTATTCATTATTTGAACAAACTGGGTTGAGGACCACCAGGACCAAATGGCATTTTAGGACCTTCCAAACCTAGGAATAATAATTTACATAGATACCAAATATTTTTTGTATATTAGACTTAAATATGAGGGCTGATAAAACATATATGAATATATAGGAACAATCGGTTAAATCCTCCCCATTAAGTCCTCTATGAGTAATTTGTTATAGAATCCAAAATGGTTCAAATGGCAATTTGGCAACAACAATTCCTGAATAATAATTACCAATTGAATTAATTGTAACAATAGAGAGTATAGCTACTGCTGCATTGGAGATCATCTTCTTGAATGTCATTTCATAATTCAATCCTTTAATTTGTGATTCAATTTGTGCTAATCTCTTTTCTTAATTTTTAGCATTTGTTTCTCTGTAAAACATATAAGAAAACTAGTTACTTGACAAATTATTCCTTCTCCTTATTGTATTTTGTGACAGCAGTCTCTATTCTTGATACTAAGTCCTTGTAATCTGCATTCCTATAAACGAGGAACCATGATACTAATTCACCAACTGAAATCGAAATGGCAGCTCCGACTATAATGAAGAGTGTTTCTCCTATATTAATATCCATTTATAAATTTAATCATTTATTGATTTTAAATACTTTAATTTTCAAAGCTTGGCTAATTTATCTAGTTATATTGTACAAGAAATGGACGTGGACAAGAACAGTTATCAATGCTATTCCTTATAATAACAATCCTTCTTCAATTAAGGATTATCCAAAAATTTACCCATATATCGTATTGAACAACAATACGAAAAAGAGATAAATAGAATTCAAATAATTAGGTAAATCTTGATTGCTGACGTGATAGACAGCCACAATACCCTAGAGTAAAGATAATATAAATACCGCGGCCTTGCTCATTGTGAAGCCAAATATATAGAGAATTGCTCTCATGTGTCTAGAACCAACATCACTTGGGGAGAATAGTATCACATAAAATAGCACTAAGCCCGCGAATAGCATGTACCTCTGAGATTTTAAGGCTTGAGAAAGGGGGACGAATTTTGTAATTTTCTTGAACCTTGATAAATAATATTTGAATTTTATTTACACAAAAGGAAGTCCAAAGGCCACAACCACAAAAAATATTATTATAGCCACTGTATTAAATTATAAATTATAAAACTGTGGCATTTTCTAGGTCCAAAAGTCGCAACCTTAAATAAATTTATTATAAATTACCAAATATGGCATTGATGGCAAATAATGAACCAACAAAAACAGTCCCTTCAGCAGCAGCGTTAATTATTGGCAAGTTCATTTCATGTGTGTAGTATTCTTCATGTGCTATGATATAGAATGGATAAGTTGGAACACATATTAATAGAAATGCCAATATTGATTATCCGCATTATAGACAAGTGACGAAATTTGTACCTAAATTACGTCCATAAATTACCTTATATTGCAATGATCATAGAATCAAAATTATGATCCAGAATCATGCCCAAAGGAGATGAATTGTCTATATAAACAATGAATTAACTACATTACTTGTTCTTCTTGCCTGTTTTCCATCTAAGTTATCAAAATTCTAATTTAGGTAAAATATAATTACCATATAGATCATGTGTAAAATGAACGTTGTCCATAATAACCAATCTGGTATTGTTCCTTAAAAGTTGTCTTCCATCACAAAATAAAATAATATGTGACAAATTATTATGCAAATTAATCCCAACAGGGTAAGCGTATTAGGACTTTTTTTTATGAAAATTCTTTTACGCCACATTCAAAGGCACATACTTCAAACACCAATTCGCAAAAGGTGAAAGGACATAATTATACAGCAACGATTAATCAGTGCCTTTGTATTTGTATGTTTTTAAAAACTTCAAATTTTCTTGAGCAATAAAGTCATAATTTAATAAATTCATATTTTTATTAATAATGTATACAACTCCTCCTTTCTCGCATAATTATTCAAACCCAGTGCTTATGAAGGATGACGTTGGAAAACCAAAACCATCTACTTACAATTTGCCAAAATAAGATTATGTTTACGGCCTTCCACTTATAAGAGACAAAGAAGGTGCCAAAGAAGGTAATATATACTTATCTAATTTACTTCAGTAACTATGACCTGGAAATTTCATCAAGAATCTTAGGATAGAATTCCTAATCGTGATTTTGCTGAACTCAATAAGATGTCTGTTTTCAATGGATCTCTTACAGCTCATGTAACTTAATTCGATATTCCTTCTAGGATATGTATAAATACAGATAAACTCATGATGCTCGTTTACAAGTTAAAAAAGGCACTAACATTTAAGCTATTGAATTACCAGAAGAGGAGTTTAGATACGGAAGAAAAAACAGGTTTATATTATTTTTTTAATATGTTCCTTAGACCATCCACTCCCATGAAGTTAGTGATGGGTAATTCTTATGGAATAGAAGCTGCATCAATTACCTTGGACAAATATTACAAAAGAGCTGGCTCATAAGTATTATGATTTACCTTTTATCACTTAGGAATCCAAAATGACTAACACAATTGTCAGACCAAATAAGGCATCATAATTATTTCATGAAAGCAATCACAAAAAACTTGCAGTGATAAAAGGCACTGAGAAAAAAGAGCCATTTAAAATGGAAAAATTTAAGACAGTAGCAGCTAGAACAGATACAAACCTCATAACAAAGAAAGAGTGATTATCTTAATTTATATATTAATGAATTAAATCAAAAAACTATTAGTCGAAAATTTGAATTACATTTTCAATATTCTAAAACCCTATAAGCATTAGAAGATTTCCTCCTTTGTTGAAATTTAGCTACAAGACTTCATTCAATTATTTAGTAGATTACAATTAATCCAAACTAAGCTTTAATAATTATTCAAAATGTGTGACACATTGTAAAAATCTGGAATGGCCTTAGCTCAATCATAAAAATAGATATTAAAGGAAAAAAGCGAAATCTAATTACAAATGCAAGAGATAGAGAAATTACTTTATGATGATACTCAAGCTTCTTTATAAGAAACATAAAAACAAGTTCATGATATCAGCGAATTATGCGGCGAGGCTTATAAAAACCTACTTGATAATTAATCCTTCGATTTGACAAAGATATCTCAAATATAAGCCCCATAAATAGATGATATTGGTGAATGGGATTCAAAATTAGAAAGTTCCAGAGATAAAACTAGTGAATTCGATCAAATTAGAAAGGCTTTTTAAGTATTAGACAAAGCTAAATTATTTGAGCCTTCAAATTTACAAATGTTGATGAAATGTGCAGAAAATACTGATAAATAGATATACATGGACTTTTTTCTTTAAGTAATTAATATTTAAAGGAAATAATAAGAATCTAATTCAAAATTAGTAGATGAAAGATCACCTGAACTAAGAGAGTAGATATTATAGATGCCTATATGCTAGGAATTTTCATTTGAGTCTCCGTTGCCATCTCTTAGGGAGCAAGAATAACCTTAATAATAATTTAAACATGTGAAATTGGAAGATTTATTGAAAATTGAAGAAAGACTAATTTCGGATACAAGCCCTAACAAATAAAATTTTGTTAAAAAACAACCTGCCAATAAAAGTAACATTGATAATTCGTTTTATTCTTAACACAATATTAAACATCTGATCAGAAGATATCCTAACAATAATATTTAAAGAGAGAAGAGCCCTTCTGAACATATTTCAAGAAGTAGTTCAAGTTTACTAGTCGAGCAAAGCTAATCAACTAGATAGTAAAAAGAAGTTTTTAAAAGAAAAATTAGTCAGCCTACATCAATTACTGAAAGAAATGGTAATATATGATAATTACTTAAATTTATTATACAAACATATATATCATCAGCTTGATAAATATTCTAAGATATTGACACATTTTCTAATCGGATTCTTGATTCTATTAAAATCAAGTCTAACTTATTTTAAGACTTCTTACAGCATATTTTGAACCTAGAAATTTGTTATAAAAAATTACTTTTTTGTTTGCAGTGGATCCTTTAATCAATGGAGCAAAGTCTATCAAAATTTATTTAATCCAAATCAGACAAGATTCAACTGGTCTATGAATTTACATCGATCTTATTATGGTTTCTAACAACCTAACAATCAAAGATTCTGGAATTGCTGGAACAGTATTTATTATAAAATCCACTGGAATTGAATTAAAGACTTGATCTAATATGCTGGCTTCATTTAATTTAAGACTTAAAATTAATGCCTCAGTATAATTTTATTAATTGATTTATTTCTGAATTTCTTCCAAAGACACAGTTTCATCTATATCTAAAGGATCGAAATATTATCTTCTTTTTGCAGATCCAAAAATTGAAACCCCTTCACTTGAAGACACAACAAATTCCCTATTAGATTCTGTAAATTGTAGATTAAATACTGAAACAGGAACTCTTTTGCTACTCCTTTTTGAAACGTCAAAAGTCTTAGCACCTGGTAAGTTGTCTTTCTATCTTTCATCATCTGATTCTTCAATATTTTTGTTCTCTTGATCTATAGTTTTATAGTTCACTTTCAATTTCATTCCATCAAGGGAATAATTGTTTGAAATGATAAATCTCCTTATCAATATTCTATATTTCATATCGTAAAGACAAATAAATTTGCTATTGCCTCCTCCGATTAAGTATTACCCATCTTTTGAGAACTCAATTGTAACAAAATATTTTAAATTCTAATTTTTTTAAGCTGCCAAAGTTTCTTTTGAAATTCTACCTCCTTAGACATCTCGGTGAACATCAAAAGTGAATAAGATTAAGCTTTCATTAACATCCCAAATGACCAATTCACCACCCATTGTGGCTACTGCAATTTAATTAGTTCTAGTAGCAAGTGCAGTAACTTCACTATTATGCAACATTGAATCTCCGCCACTTCCTTCCTTCATTCCTCTTGCATATAAATCATGAATCCTTATAGTTTTATCCCAAGAACCTGAGATTAATAATACCTTTTCTTCTGCTTAAATGAATTTGATCGATGTGATTGGAGCTTAATGGCCAGATATGACTTCTACTAATTAACCAGTTTAAAGACTGAATACATATATTTCATAAGGATCAAATCCACCTACACAGATTAAATCACCAGAAGGTTCTACATCTAAGCATTATAATTAATTCAATATTTCAGGTTACATAACTCTAAAACATTTTAATCTAATAGTGTCATAGGCTCTAACAGTTCCATCAAGTGAACATGAGATTAAGACGCCTTGTTTCGAAGGACAATATTTGATGCCTGTGACTTTAGAACTATGTTAATCATTAAATTTAGCAATACAGAAATTCGAAGTCTGATCATACAATCGAATTATTCCTCCTAATGTTCCAACTGCAATTGTTGTTAAATCTTAACTAATTGTACAGCAAGTAGTTTCATAACTCAGTGATTATTAATTTAAAATGTAGCTTTAAGATCTCCATTCCCAAACAATCAATTATCCACTATTTCTCATGCCTAAGGCAATCCAGTTTCCATTTTTGTTAATCGCCAAATTATCAATTTGTGTTTATGTTATTTGGAAGCTTTATATTTAAATTAAGAAAGGATCCTCAGAAGGTTCTATTTTAAATAAAGTCAAAACTCCGTTTTTCATCCCAATAATCATAATATTTGATGTATGATATGCAACTGATTTAATTGCAGCGAAATGCTTTACCAATTTCTCTTTTATATTTATTTTCTTTTCCAAAATGAATCTACCTTTATGAACATTCTTCTCAAAATCACTCATGTATAACAATTCGTCTGTTGAATATTCAGACTAATCATTTTCAACTCCTAAATGATGTTAAGCTTTTGTTTTTTGGAATTTTTATCTGGCTTCGTATTATTCAGTAACATAATCAGTAACAAATTTCCATAAGCACACTTTTCCTAGAACATCAATGGTTATAATGTATTACACATTGGACCCTAGGAAAAATGCTGAAGCAATTTTGAATTTATGAGCTTGCAACATAATATCAGTGTATAATCTCAATTTAAAGACATTATTAATAATGACAGAATTATCATCACCCCAAGATAAAATAAATCGACTATCTGGCGACCAGCAAATACCATTGATTTTATGCTTATTGGAATGTACTTTTATCTTCTCCATTTCTAAATTATAGATAATTAATTTATTGAGATAAGCAATTGCTATCATCTTTCCATCAGGACTATGCTTTATTTATTTTATTTGCTAGTTTTTACTTTTAATATGTTTGCCATTGCATAGAATATTGAATTAATCATCTACGCTTGAATAATATTGTTGATTGTAAACACTGAAGTATTTTACATTATACCTGGTTTAGATTATTGGCTTTACAGTATTGTTATAAAGGTTATACTCCATCAATCTATTTCCTGATCCACAAATTAAGATATTATCCGAAGTAAATTACAGAATTTTGCTTGTAGTTGGTGATGTTAAGAGACTTTATTCTTCAAATTATGTAATCATCAGAATTATTATTTAATTAATAACATATAAAATATTCAAATAATTTCTTTCTCATTTATCGAGTTTTCTTATTGAGGAATCTCAACTGCTTCTTTAGACAAAATCGCAACAGTTACCCAAGGTTCTTCATATAAATCTTCCTAAAAATAATTGCCTTTATATTCTGCAAAACTTTTTTTATTATTTGGGTCACTATAATATAGGAAATTCTTAATACCTCATTTATGTTGAATCCAAACCACCTTCTTCCTGTAGAGGCTCAAAACCTGCAAATTTAGAAATATAGACTTTATGTTTTTTGCTTAACTTATTTTGTAATAAATGTAAAAATTCTAATGCTTCTTCTCTCATCCCTAAAACACTCATTGAAGAAATAAATCTTTAAATTCTATTCAAGTTATGAGTATAAGTAAAAAGACACTAATCAAATTATGTCTCATCAATTATTTCGAGTTCTTATCTTTCATTTCGAATAATTCCAAGAAATCTTAGAAACATTCCAACATTTTGTCTATATTGTTTCATAATCTTAATATACATAATACTTTACATCAGGATCTTGCACGAATTTGTTTCTCTCTTAGGGTGTTAATCTGTAGCTATTCATATTTAAAAATGATTAAAAGAAATTAGGGTATAACCATTGCATATATTATTTGTCTGATTCAAGATCAGAGTAAAATTTCGTCAACTGGTGATTTTGGGTATTATTCATCCAATGTTTTTGATGAAAATTCACTGAAGGGTGCAAATTTATTGGATAATCCCCTTTATAAAAGTCAATGTTAGGAAATTCTCTTATTTTTGCCTTCAAAACAGCTCTGCCTCCTGGTTGAGGATCCCCATCACTCGATGTACATTACCCCATTTTATAAATTATCAATTATACAATTACTTCAATTATTTATTAATCATGCTAAAGAGCATATGGATATATTCAACAAAAAATAAGCAAGAATACAGAAACTTAAATCTGATAATATAACGACAAAATTGTTACATAAAAATTATCTAAAAAACTTTGTTTTAAGTGTGATTTATTAAATCTAATTCTTTATATGGTTTCCCATTCTCATAAATTCAAATGGGATCTGTATTATTGAGAATTTTATAGTTACCTTTGATCTCTTGAAATAAACAACAACTAATTAATTTAAAATATATTTGAGAGTGAAGTAATGAATTAAAATAGATTTAGGTTTACAAATCTAATATTTTGCATAAATCTATAAAAATTGGAGGATGTAATTAAGATTGTCAATACAAAATAATTAATTTTAAAATACAAAAAATAAATTAAGAAATCAATAAACGCATTTATGTTTGTCAATATTTGATTTTAATTTACCATACAACTACTTGAATAAAAGGAAAGATGAGAATATAATATTTACTATTAAATTTTCAGGTGAATTTAAATTGAGAATTACAATGATAAATAAGCCGAAATTATAGTTGCTTACATTGTAAAATAAGTTTCATAATATGGAATTATAGAGAGAGTAGTTTCAAATTTTAGGGTATGAACAAAACAGATAATGAACATTTTCTATCGTATTTTCACAAACCTTTTATATTTTAAATAACCAAATCCATAATTACTACAGTGTTTCAACTAAACGATTTCTAGTAGCCTATTTATCAACTATAAGAGAAAATTGATGAAAAAATTACAACCTTTAGTATGAAAATACCAAGATAAATAGAAAATACATAAAATAGCAAACTCAATTAAAAAAATTTACATAATTAAAACTTTGAATGAGGGAAATTTGATAAAAAAAACAAATGGAGCTGAGAAATTGGAATGATTAATAAATTTAAAAACTTATACAAGTTCAAGCTCAAAAATAAACCAAAAGGTAAAATCCATCAGCTTTTCTTCTAAATTTGAAAAAATTGGGAAAATCAAGCCTCATGATTATCATTAAAAATATTACCAACAATTAACAATATAGTTATGATAGAAATTCTAGATTGAAGTCTCAAACAATTCCCTACAACAATTTTAACAAATCTCATAGATTATCCAAAAGGGGTTGGGCATAAATTATTTCCTCCATTCCCTTCCATAAATCAAGCTTCTATCTTTGCTTTAGTAATTGGCCTATTTGATATCCGATTTGGCTTTGAATGCCTTCATTGCATCTTTTTAAAAGAAATACTGGTGCTATTTTTATATAAAACTATTGATGGCAATCATACTGAATTTATTATTTTATTCTTAATAATATATAAAAGAGAATATTTTCTTTCATTTTAAATTTAAATTATTATTCGATTAATTTATTCATCCTAATACACTATTAGCTAAAAGCAGCCTATCAAATCAATAAGACACCAAGCCTACAAATAAATTAATTAACACCATCACATTTAGTTTGTAAAATATTAATATATTAATTGTAAACCTTATTTACCTTTAGAGGTGGGTAATTTGAAAACATTGAACCATAGTGGCTCCCCATATTTATCTATAATAATCAATCTTCCTCACATTAATACCATTTGCAGCAAAACTAAAAGCGTATTATTAAAATTGATTTGACCATAAAAAAATCTTTTGAATTGAAGTATCTATATAAATGATTCTGAAACTTTATTCCATATATACAGAACTTTTAGGGACTCTTTTTCATTTAAACAAATATTTAATATAAATATAATAATATTTTCAAAAAAAGTACGGAGAATTAAAACAACAAAATGTTTGCATAATATAAATTTCAGAATAAATTATGTTGTTATAAATCTCATTTGCTCATTCATCTTTTTGCTCCTATTCATTTGCATTTAACTCAGTGTATATTCTTATTTAAATCTATCTTGAGTTTTTGTCCCAAGTAATTAAATATTTACCATCATCGCTCAGAGTACCAGACACTTCCGGGGTCCAAAAAGTTAAAACTTATTTATACCTTAACTTAAAAGATCTATCAACATATTTAAATATATTGGTATAATTGCCATTCTTCATTAGAAGTACTTATTTAGATTAATTGTATAAAGAAGGAAAAATATGCGCACACCTTTAACTAGCTCCTTTGACAGGTATTTCATTTTCTTTTTTGTATTAATTTAACTGATTTAATCTATAAATATTCATATGTTTTGTTCCATTCCAAAGTTGTGTTACAGGTTAAAATACAAAAGTATCATTATCTAAAAAGCAGACTCTAAAACCCTATTATTTAATATTGATTGTTTATTTTAGTAGCCAAGCTGAAGTATTTTTTTACTGTAAAAATGATTGCTGATGCTCAAACACTTGTATTCGATGATTTTCGCTACTTGTAACAATTTAAGTTCCATTCATGTTAATAGATATTCCTAAAATTTGATCGATTTCAGAGATTCTATCAACACTAAACCATTACCTATGATTCGAGTATTAGAAAAATTGAATTAATCCACTAGAAGCAGATATAAATTAGTTTTCAATAATTGGATGAAGAATCAATGCAACTATCTAACTTTAATGAGTTTTTATTTTTTATATATATTTTGGATTAGCCAATAAGCTTTTTGACCAAACTATGATAAATCCATGAAGAGATCCTGATAAAAAATATTGTGACTTATTTAAAAATTTAAGGTGTTTTATATAACTCTTATCTCCTCCCAATTTCGCTAGTAATTTAATATTTCCAATTTTAAATATGTAAACATTAATTTTTGCTTTTGCTGAAGCTATTAATAAGGTGTTTTCTTGATTAATGTCGATGGAATAACAGAATTCATATTATCGGACTGATTCATTTTCTACTTATTTATAAGAAAATCTCTTCAAGTCAGTTTGTTAATTCATATTTTATGATTATTAGATTGCCTATATATTTTTCATCTGTTAAAGTATTTAAGTAATTCTTATTGAAATCTGAATTAAAAAATTAAATTTATATTAAAGGAAGAATAATTTTTTGAGGTAGTTCTTTCATTATCTTATTACATTTTAATTTTTTTCTATAAATTCTATCTTCATATTTTTTTCTGTAATGCAAGATAAAATTACTCCTTTTCACTTTTTACATTTTAGTATTTCTATTGAAATAGGGGTTAAAATCAAATTCTACCTATGAAAGATACTTAACATATTCATTTAGATAGCATTCTCTGAAATATAAAATCAAATAGTTGTTTATATATATCAGCTGAGTCAGAAGCTTTGATGAGCATTTAAGAGTTCAAAGTTTTAGATATTTAATAGAGCCACAATGAAATTTAATGAATAATACAAAAAAAAAATAAAATTTTTTGGCTATTATAAATAGTGCAACAAGTATTAATCCTAATTTTGTTTAGTGCTTTTATTTCATTAAATTTAATAAATTAATGGTAGGAAAGCTAAGAAATCTATTTTACTAAATCCTATTGACATCACCATACGTATTTTAAAAATATATTTTTGGATAAAAGATTAATGAATATATTTATAAATTTTCTGTTAGAATTGTCTAGCCTTTTATTAGTTGTTAAGACCTGATCTTGTTAAGCATAACTTGAGACTGTTAGGTTATATGCTTTAGAACTAAATGCTTCCCGATAAATGAAAGGAAATCTTATAGAGTGATAGTGTAATGATATAATTTCAGATTAAACAAAAGTTAAATTTATTGACTTCAATTAGATACGAAAAGATATCTTGGCTAATTGCATTGATTAGTATAAATAAAAATTTGATAAATAAAATCAAAATAATGCCAAGAAATTCCCAAGGGATGTTCTACATATGTAATTAGTAATGACGGTACTACTTTAATTTGTACTGCATGCACTACCTCATATTCACTTGTTTCAAATGTTTGTTTACCAAGTCAAAATTGCCAACAATTCAGTACTACTACTGGTAATTGTTCTTAATGTGCCCCTGGATACTACTTGAATTGGTAGTTTAACTCCTTTGTTTCTTAAGTCTCAACAGATGCAATTCCATATTTCAATAATTTCCCCTCTTAATGTTCAGCTTGTACTATATCCAATTGTCTTACTTGTACTGGTCCTACAGTTTGTACTACTTGTCAACCAGGATACTTCTGGCAAACATCATAATATCTTTAATAACCATCAAATGGATCATAAGGAAGTTGCCAACCATGCATGCAAGGATGTTCAACCTGTTCAAACAATCAATCATGCTAAACCTGTTTCTCTGGATATTATATGGTCTTCCCATATTCAGGAATCAACTATTGTTAACTTTGTTCAACTGTTGCTGCAATATCAAATTGTTTGACTTGTGATACTT